>CM076576.1:204851629-205197325 GCA_034641835.2 Pinus albicaulis
GAAAGAGAAATAGCAGTATGTAGAATAGTAAAGCAACAGATAGAGTACCGACGTCCATTGTTCCAAATACAAATTAAAGTACCCAAAACCCTGCAACAGAGAAAAACGCTAATCATAATCATGTGAGGAGTGTGATATGTCCAAAATATAAAAAGACCATCGGACCATATCAATAAACCAGTAACATAGACCAGCATCGCTAGTTTTGAAGGCAGAGTGATAAACATTAATCATTTTTTTTTTCACAAGAGGAAAAACGCTGTTTTGAATATATTATATGAAGTAAAACAGTCCATGAAATCATTACATTTTCACATCTGAAGATTGGAACCCAAATATACATCCAGAAAAGTGGAAGTCCCACCCCAGACAGTGATAGAAAAATACCCCATGTCACATACGGGGACTTGATATAAAACCCAGTAACGGTCCACATGGAGATTATCGACAATCTGAGAAAGCATCCAAATATGCCCGAGGCATCTATAAGAAAGTGAAATAGCAGTATGTAGAATAGTAAAGCAACAGATAGAGTACCGACGTCCATTGTTCCAAATACAAATTAAAGTACCCAAAATCATGCAACAGAGAAAAACGCTAATCATGTGAGGAGTGTTATATGTCCAAAATATAAAAAGACTATCAGACCATATCAATAAACCAGCAACATAGACCAGCATCGCTAGTTTTGAAGGCAGAGTGATAAACATTAATCATTTTTATTTTCACAAGAGAAAAAACGATGTTTTCAATATATTGTATGAAGTAAAACAGTCCATGAAGTCATTACATTTTCACATCTTAAGATTGGAACCCAAATATCCATCCAGAAAAGTGGAAGTCCCACCCCAGACAATGATAGAAAAATACCCCATGTCACATACAGGGACTTGATATAAAACCCAGTAACGGTCCACATGGAGATTATCGACAATCTGAGAAAGCATCCAAATATGCCCAAGGCATCTATAAGAAAGTGAAATAGCAGTATGTAGAATAGTAAAGCAACAGATAGAGTACCGACGTTCATTGTTCCAAATACAAATTAAAGTACCCAAAATCTTGCAACAGAGAAAAACGCTAATCATGTGAGGAGTGTGATATGTCCAAAATATAAAAAGACCATCAGACCATATCAATAAACCAGCAACATAGACCGGCATCGCTAGTTTTGAAGGCAGAGTGATAAACATTAATCATTTTTTTTTTCACAAGAGAAAAAACGTTGTTTTGAATATATTATATGAAGTAAAACAGTCCATGAAGTCATTACATTTTCACATCTGAAGATTGGAACCCAAATATCCATCCGGAAAAGTGGAAGTCCCACCCCAGACAGTGATAGAAAAATACCCCATGTCACATACAGGGACTTGATATAAAACCCAGTAACGGTCCACATGGAGATTATCGACAATTTGAGAAAGCATCCAAATATGCCCGAGGCATCTATAAGAAAGTGAAATAGCAGTATGTAGAATAGTAAAGCAACAGATAGAGTACCGACGTCCATTGTTCCAAATACAAATTAAAGTACCCAAAATCCTTGAACGGAGAAAAACGCTAATCATGTGAGGAGTGTGATATGTCCAAAATATAAAAAGACCATCAGACCATATCAATAAACCAGCAACATAGACCAGCATCGCTAGTTTTGAAGGCAGAATGATAAACATTAATCATTTTTTTTTCAAAAGAGAAAAAATGCTATTTTGAATATATTATATGAAGTAAAACAGTCCATGAAGTCATTACATTTTCACGTCTGAAGATTGGAACCCAAATATCCATCCAGAAAAGTGGAAGTCCCACCCCAGACAATGATAGAAAAATACCCCATGTCACATACAGGGACATGATATAAAATCCGGTAACGGTCCACATGGAGATTATCGACAATCTGAGAAAGCATTCAAATATGCCCGAGGCATCTATAAGAAAGTGAAATAGTAGTATGTGGAACAGTAAAGCAACAGATAGAGTACCGACGTCCATTATTCCAAATACAAATTAAAGTACCCAAAATCCTTGAACAGATCAAGAAAAACGCTAATCATGTGAGAATTCAAAGTAAAGTTAATCTATTAACATTGCGAATAAAATTACACCGAAGTCAAAAACATTGCCTGGCCATCTCATGGCAAATTTGTCATCAAAAAATCAAAAAATTAAGAAGACTGCCCTCATACGGGGAAACCAGTCTTGAACGTTTAATTTACAGAATTCAAAAATATTACTTAAAGGTCCAGCACAGTAAAATAAACTAAAAGCAGCCCAATTAACTGGGTCTGCTAAGCAAGAAAAACAAATTAACCAAACTAATCCACTGCTGGTTCCTCCACGATTCGGCACCATCCTAATTCGGAAGGTCCAGGATCGCTAGGTGCTACCTCCTCATGCATGCCACGGCTCCCCTCCTGAAGGCCCGAATGCTGGCCGGCTTTTTCCGAGCTCAGACCCGCCGGACGGGTGCATTCTTCCTCCGTTTGGGCCTCCTCGCGGAAGACCACGGTGACTACAGCTGTGATTCGCGGGCGGTTGAGAGTGCAATCAAAAATTGCGGCGTGTGCGTCGTGGGAGAAGGTGAACTAGCGGTGGGGAAGCCGAGGAGCGAGGAATCATACGGTGGCAGATGCTACAAGCCGACCCACGCCCCTCCCTGTTGTTTTGGATATCTGCCTAAGTAATAATCACTGGGCCGGCCGGAGGGTCATCTGCGACCGGGGTCTTTCGGAGGGAGCGCGCCGAGTTCGGCGTCTGGTGCTCCCTGTGACAACGCATCTACTTGACGCACGCGGCGCATGGAGGTGCGTCTCGAGGGCGCCATTGGGCACAAGAGACGAAGAAGCGAGGAATTCCAGGGTGTGAGAGGAAGACGGACGAGGAGACGGAACCGAGAGAAATGGAAATATGCGACAAAGTCTAGGCAGAAGTTCCGCTGGCCACTTCTCCTTATCGTCACAGTTACCAGACAGTGTAATCCAGCAACCGGCTTGTCTGAAAAACCATGGCTAACCGCCATTTTTTATGTCGACCCGTCTGCAATGCAATCAAAGGACGGCCGTCATAATGAATCTCTGATCATTAATAATGAGAGCCGAAGGCCGGATCAAATTGGAGCGTGCGGAATCACTCAGAGGAGTGGAGGTCCGATCTTGAACAGTGTTAAAAATTAATTAATCTAGATTTGATGTGAAAACTTAATTGAACAGCGTTAAATGTTAATGCGAATGATATGAAATCGCCATATCCATGTCCCATCACCTTAAACGCCATCGAATGCACCCGCAGCTGGGAGCAGGGCAAGTTTTATTGAGGACACGTGGCAAAAATTGATTGGAGCGGATCTTTGTTTGGGCCGCTCGCGCAGTGGAAATCCGGACCCGTAAAATATTAGGGCGAATTTGATAAGAAATTCACGTCACAAAATTGGCCGACGTCAGCAGGCTATTTTGGAATGCGAATTTGGTTTGAATTATGGTTTATCACCGTTTGAAGTCCGGCGGGCTCGACTTTTGAACAATTTTCTTATAAAATTTGTGTTGGTTTTCTTTGATAATACACATATTAAAATCCCGCTTAATAAAGAGACAAAATTGTTGTGCTTTCGGAACTTGACCCGAGGATTGGACATGAGTTAACAAACAAAAGGATAGCGGAACCAGACATGCACCCGTGGTCAAGCCCTCTACCAAAACCACGAGCGGAATCACAAAAGCGGGTTGCCCATATCGCACCACTTTTGCGGAGTAGGCGGTATTTCCTATTCGCAAGCGATTCCATAGGGAATGCGACACGTGGCGAAGTGACCCCTGGAAAACCACCGTTTAACCCGCCCATCGCACGTTAAAGCCCGATGTTGGAAGCCGAGCAAAATTGCCAAGAGTCGTTGATTTGGAGAAGGGCCATCGGACGGTGGTCGCACGTTGAACTTGCCCGGAGGTTAACTAAGGTGTGCGGAGGATAGCTAGGTACGATACAAGTGTTTGATTGGTTATTGATATATATAGGTGGGGCCGGAGTATAATGAAATTGTTTAATTAAACGATTGGCGGATAATTAGCATAAGTCTGGAGGGTGATTGTTGTAAGGTTGGGTGGTGAAATATAGAGCCGAAAGTTCACTACAAGTTATTTATTTAAAAAGAAACGTGGAGTATAAATACAAAGTGTTGAAAGTTAAACATTGGTTATAAGGATTGGAGATAATATAAAGTCGGGAATATAAATTAAAGTACAACCATTGTGGATAGTATTTATTTATCAAATTCTACGAATTTGATAAATAAACCCGAAGAAAGAAGAAGTCAATTAAGACTCAGGCTGGAGGAAAAGAACGGGGTACACCAAGGGAAAATGCTGACAGAGCGATTGTAGACACACCAGCTCTCCTTGGGGGTCCAATTTCAATTTTGTTGCGTCACACGATGATCTCTCTTCTCTGGCATTTACTTGTATTGAAGATCACTATTCTAGGAATAAGGAGTTATTTTCTCCAAAAATAACCTTAGCCAAACATTGACAATGCATCAAGGATATCTTTCTATGCTTCATAAGCACATTTGTTCTACTTCTAAATCATGTCTTGGAAGTGGTTGTTGTGCTGAAAATTATTCACCAGTTGGTTTCATACCAAAGTCTTTTTCACATTTTCAGCATCCAATACATGAAAAAGATAATGGTTTAAAACAACCTAAATATTTGAAATTTTGCAAGAATTGTCTGGCACACTTTGAATATAAATTTTGAAGTCAAGTGCATGATGCTGTATAGGATCAAGTGTCATTTTGAATACCAAATTTTTCACAAAAAACTTCTCAACATGCTACCCTGCAGTAAGGATTAAATGACAATATTGCATCAACTATTTCCATAATAAAAGTGCACCTCGGCCATAAGACTAAACAACTACAAATGTTGTAGATCTAACGAGACCACACAATCAAATGTATTCCACAAGGCCAATACTGTATGAAAAATGAAAAGGAGTTTGCAACCAAAAATACCTTAGGCAACTAATTCAATTAGATACACCAAACCATCAGCAAAAAGGAAAACCAGCCTACTCAAAAGGCAAGCGTTTACCTCCTTTGACAAAATTTTGAGTTCCGAAACAAGGGCCTTTATTGTCTTGTCGATGCCCCTAGTAATTTGAATGGGGTTTGCACCTGCTGCAACAACCTAAACAAAAAGGTTTCATTTCAAATTATTTTCCACAAATTTAAGATACAACCATTGTCAGTTTTGTATTTCCTAACAAGCTCATAAATTTTGACAAAAGAACCCAAATTTTTTAATACCTGATAGCAATTTTTTCACTCAAAAACTATCTTAGACTCAATAAACCCAACCCAAAACTAAAAAACCAAACACCATAAGACCCTACAAAAATGAATAGATGATCTTAATCCGGTACCATCGACAAAAAGTTACCTTTACACCCTCACTTATTAAA
The DNA here is from genome assembly GCA_034641835.2 of Pinus albicaulis. Taxonomy (NCBI): domain Eukaryota; kingdom Viridiplantae; phylum Streptophyta; class Pinopsida; order Pinales; family Pinaceae; genus Pinus; species Pinus albicaulis. The sequence continues at coordinate 204,857,084 of CM076576.1, forward strand.
CCCTGTGCTGTTGAATTTTAACTTCAACTGCTGCAGCAGAAGGACGGATGCAGCAGCAACATTTTTTTTTGGAGGTTGCTTGCATGCCATCCAGAAATTTAATTCAGCATTTAAAATTCCTGCAAGTTTTTTTTGTAGACGGCCACGGCCATATTTCTGTACAGGATTGTATTTAAACACAACAGCCAGCATTAACGCAATTCACCAACCAGAAATTAAACAAACAGAAATTTACCCGACAGTTTTGTAAATTCAAAAGGAGGACACGTGGAGCATTAATATTGGATCGCATGAAATTGAAGGGAATCTGAAAACCTGAAAACCGGAACCGAATTTTTTATAGGGCACATTGGATTGAGAATTCGAGTTAAAATTAGGCAGACGTCAGCATCCCATTTTGGAACGCGAATTTGGTTTGAAATTCAATCTATTTAGACTTTTGAAGTCCGACGGAAAGGGTTCTTTAATGTTTTGATAGTTTAATATATATATATGTTATATATATATCATATGCGAAATGAAAGGTGGGCCATAGAATTTAGTTTTAATTTTATTTTTTTTAAAAGAGGGTTTATTATAATATGTTTTATATGTTCCGGCATATAAAAATAAAAAGGTCGAAAAAGCTTGGTAGTTTTTTTTTATAGACAGTACGTAAATTTTTTATTACATAGCAGTGTGTAAAAAGTGAAAAACTGAGTGTAACTTTTTAAGTGTGTATGCACAGCAGTGCGAAAGGGAAAAACACAACAGAGTGTCTTAGAGACAGAGTATGTTTGTTTTGAACAGACATTGAGTTGGTTTTATGCACTACGTTTTGTAGCAGTCATAATTTTGTAATCCCTCTCGGTGAGGAAGTAGTGTAATAGTTTTTTTTTGAGTTATTGAAGGGAATAGAAGTTTGTTTTCAAAGTATTGAAACTCTGTCTCCTGTCAAAGAAATTTTTATTTTCTGTGTGTTAGAGGAAGGGAGATTTATGGGTAGTTCTTATGAATCAACCAACCATTCAGAACATGCTCATCAATCTAAACGATAAGTATTATGTGACAATATTCAAGCAGGCACTGAATCGGATTTCTGAAGCTATGTTAGAGAAACCCTAAACTCTCACTGAAAATAGGTGAAATGTGGCACCACTCAGAGATTGACATGTGCCAATTGGTACAAGTGGTAGACAATTGGCATGCTCAAACAACGAGGTGATGCGGGAATGACATGAGGAAGAAAATATCAGAAAAGCCCCAAATCTGGAGAACTAAAGCTCATCACCAACCTGAGATTGACAACTTTACATGATGTAACCTATGAAATCGTAAATGGAGAAATCATAGTAACAATAAAGTAACCTATGTAACAATAAAGTCGGATTCATCCTGGGAGTGGTAATGGGATAAATCATAGTGAACAACAGGAAACATGCATAGTTGCTTACAATCAAATAGATGAAAAAACACATACAAAAAACCTAGATAATAATCGTGAACAAGCTTAATATTGAATTATGAACTGTAAAGGAACTTACAAAATGTGACATTACGAACCTGGTCAAGCGCACAAGCAAAAATATCTGGACATGACCCTGGTTGACAAGTTGTATTGCTCATGATGCAAGAGGATTTGTACCTGCACTGCCAAGTCAATCAAAATCCATCATTATCTATACAATAAATACAAGTAATTGATGTAGTATTTTTTACTCTAAGATGCATTCTTATGATAATGTTAGAACATATGTTGAAAATTTCAAAACATACCTAAATAAGCTCCTCTTCGTTTCAAGAACAATTTATTGGAGTCGCATGAACTTGGAACAAGCCTCCCACGATCTCAAAGAGTAGCAACTAAGTCAACAGTGACTTTTTTGTTGCTACGCTGGATCAAGGGAGGTTTTCTCCAAGATTAAATCGCTCCAATAAATTATTATCTACTAAACAGGGCCAACCACGTGAAGGTGGAAGCTCTTATGGCCCCTCCCCCCCCTCACATCACTCTCAATTCCCCAATACCCAATCTATATTTCAATTTTTACTTTCATGAGCATAAAAAAAAAAATTCAATAACTAGTAAAAAAACAATTCAACAAAAAGTACGCAAGGAAACATTGCAATTAATGCTTGACATAAAAATAGTATGATAAATGAGTTTTTTATATAACGCAAAAAAACGTTCCAAGTATGGTAACGTTTGTCTTATAATAATACAATATTTTACATTGTCAAATTTTCTTTTTCTTCTTCCTATTTTTTAAGCTCCTAATTACATCATCAATATCATCGTGCTCTGCTCCTGTTTCGTGCCTTTCAACCCGCACTGCTGACCTAGTTGCGTATTCACGATGTCTGGGCTCATCCAGTGACGGGGCATCGCCTACAAAAATAGATAATATTAAATTTTAATTGTCGGTTTTTAAATATCATTGAACTAGTTCGGTAATATTAATAAAAAAATTGCAATGAGATTATTTACCTGGTGCACCAGTTGTCGCCGCTGACCTAGTTGCATTGTCACGATGTCTGGTCTCATCCAGTGACGGGGCATCGCCTCCAAAAACAGATAATAATTAAATTTTAATTATCGGTTTTTAAATATCATTGAACTAGTTCGGTAATATTAATAAAAAAAATTGCAATGAGATTATTTACCTGGTGCACCAGTTGTCGCCGTTGGGACTGTTGCCCTGTCTTCCTCTCTGGTGGTAAGATCCTCAAGGGAAACATTCTCTATCATTTAAACAAAAAACGTTATAAGGACAACCATCAAGGTATAATTAGAAAAAAATATAAGTGGAAATTAATTACCGTCACGGCCCTCACTGATAGCAGCATTGTCGGCCTGGTCCCCACTACAATGATCAGGTTGCACGAGAGGATCATCTACATCTGGCTCTAAAACTGGGTTATTTACCTCGTCGGTAGTGCTGCTCCCCTGATTTAAACAAAGTTGTTAGACATTAAATTTATGGACGAAAACAAAAATATTTAAAGGTTAATGTTTTACCTTATCAGGCATTGTAGATCTTGGGACCTGCCCCAAGCTTCTGCGACGTTCAACTACAGCTTGATAGCCAAAACGGAAAGCAATATTTTTATCTTCCTATGTAGTTATTGTTCCAAAGTCATCACCCTACATTATATATGATTGTGTATTTTTAATCATATTTGATAGGATTACAAAAACGTTGGAAGGCGATACAATTAATTATAAGATGTTTAGCTACTTAATTACAATTCTTGCGACTAATTTCAAGTAGCCACCTTGGCCTAGCTTGTGATGGCCTTTTTTTTCAATCCTAGCTTTGGTTTCCTTTGAGGTGTCAGACAACCTAGCATCAAAAGATTGAAGTCAGATATGACGTAGCACACTTTTATTTTAGACATAGAGAAAATTAAAGCTATTGAATTAAAGTTGTAATTTACCTTGCGGGTCAAGTTGGCATTTTTCCTTCTTTCTTTGCCCTTTTCTCTTTTCCGTCATGGATGAGTGCTCTCCACTCACTCTCTGAAACTGCGAGAGGACGCTCATATCTAGGGTTAAATTGCAATTGCGTCCTATAGGTGTCACTGGTATATTTCAAATATTTGCCGGCTACCTGAGCCACCGCTTTTCTGTCAAATGTGCCGACCCCAAAAAGGGCTTCTAGATAATCTAAAAGTTCTTTGTTCAGGTTGGAATTCTGGGAATTCCACCCTGTACGTATGGTTGGGCCAAAAATTACCAACGCATGGCTCTCCAGAATCCTGTAGAACTCATTGTTTCCTACACGGAATAAAACCAAAAGAAAAAGAAGATATTATCATTAATTTAAAAATAAAAATCATGATAAATATGTTTTAGATAAAGTACATGAAATAGTTAAAATATTAAAATTTACCTGGGGGTTGTACATGCTTTATAGGGACACCCTCATCGTTCACCAACAACGTGCCATTAATGGTCCCTGTGGAGCTGACACGTGTAGCTCCAGGAAACGCAATAATGTAGTTGGCCATATCGGCCTCATCATTGCCAACACGTTCAGCGGTTGGCTGGGTGTCAGCTTGGGCAGGGTGTGTTTCTTGGCTAGCACCTAAAGGAGTAGAAGGTGTACGAGAGGGTTGTTGGGCAATCTCTTGCCCTTGTGTCCCACTACCACCAACACCGGGTTCAGCAAATGCCAGAAGACGCTACATACAAAAGAAATTTTTGTTAGTTTAGTCAATGTAAAAATTAAAAATCAAACTATCACAATTCATCTCATGGAGAACAAAAAAAATATCCTTTTGACTTTTTATTATTACCTGATATCTATTTAGCTGCCTCATAAGATGTTGTATCCTCTCTTCTGTTTCAGGTGTTTGGGGCGCATCTATCAAAGCATTAAATTCCGACGTTGCATCTCGTGCCTTTTTTTGCAACAACAACACTGGAGATAGGGATGAAAAAAGCTCTTCCTCAAAGAGGGAATCATCAAGCGTACCATGGCTAGGTGTCTGCATATTTGAACAAAATTAATATTATTTCAATTATGTAAATAACTAAAATACTTGAAGATAGAGCAATGCTGGCACTTTACATGTTCTTTCGCTGGCCTCTTTCCGCGATCATCTCGTCTCGGGGTTGTTCCTGCACTGCTCTGATCAGTCTGCCACATTGCAATAAAATTATAAATGTAAAAACTTGAAAACAATATCTAACTTGAAAACACAAAATGAAAACTGAAATAATTTCTAATAAGACACCGGAAGGCAGAGTTAGAGTTTCAAATATGCCTTGCATTGAATTCAGTCCTGGAAACATGTCATTGCACATTAAGGCACCCAAACATTCAATCCACAAATGATATATTTAACTTTTTAAGTAGGCTTCTCCTATTCTGGGAAAACACCATACCTATAATGCATTCACTTGCATGTATAAAGGGAAAGGAAAACATGTTTTCATACAACGGTGACAAAGGCATCTTGGGAAAAGGTATCTTCACTTTTTATTTATGTTGTTCACCCACACCACTCTCATGTTTTCACTAATCCTGTTTTGTCATTTTTGGATTCAAATTAAGTTAAGGCCTTAAGTATTTTTTGACCTTTCGGTGTAGTTTTTATAAGTGGCATGTATGGATTTTCCATTAATTCTGCACTTTTTCTCTTCATGCGCATGTTTCACTGGAAATCAAATGCATGATTTAGTCCCATACATTTAACAAGTTGTTGGATCAACTCCATTGGCAATATCATGTTTCCTATTCAATCAAAATTTATCTCAGTTAGGGTAGGTAGGAAGGTTTTCCCTTTGTATTAATAGGGCACTTCTAGCTTGCATTTTATTATATCTTTCAAATTTAGTGTCGTTTCAATTAGGGCATGAATTTTTGCAACTTTCAAGGTGAGAATGAACAAAGACAAATTTTTGTGATGGATGACTGTATATGACTCCATGGCCAGAGGAAAAGGCACTAATCTACTTCTTCAAATATCTATGGTTCTCATTCACCTCATACGAAGATGGTCCCTGATTTTGAGCCAAATGTTGCAGCAAAAAGTTCCCCCCCCTCCATAATTTGATATTCAATGGAAATTTCTTAAATTGATGATGGGGCAAGATTATGGAACATTGGCACATACATATGTAATGGAATTTCAAGATCATGATATATGTTTGCATATGTTTATGGCAATGTTCCACCAAGTCCCCTGGAGGTGGGAGCGAGGGGACGAGGGAGCGCGGGAGCGGCCTATGCAAAAGCTCCCTACCAATTTTCAGGAAACGTGGGGGGACGTCGGGGTCATAAAAATTATAAAATTTAATATTTAAAATGTAACTATATTTTTTGCAAGGAATGTATATACAGTCACCATACACTTGCATCATGAAAGATAAATCATAAATGATAAAATTACAAATCGATGAATGATGAATCATATAATTGAAACAAATTTAAAAGTTAAAAGTTAAAACATACATCATACAATCATGCATGTAAATTTGTAAGTTTGTAACTATATAATCATTAATGTAACTACTAACAATGTACAATGAAAATAAAGTTTAAGATATCATATGACATATTATATCAAGATTCAAAATAGAGTTTAAACTGAAGTTTACAACTCAAGTCTGAAACATAAAACTTAAACGCAAATAAGTTATGTCTGAAACATAAAACATAAAACATACCATATGAATATCAAATGATATCATCATACTGATAAATGAGCATAAATGCTCAAGTTAATGCCCCACTAGTCTCTGCATCCAACTTCTGCACGAATATATCAAGATCAACCATGTCACCATCTGAATCAGAATCACTTGGATTCTCAAATATGCTAAGTGGCACATCAACTTTTAACACGAAACAATAAACTAAAAGGGGCGGTGAGGGGACGTGAGGGGGCGTGAGGGAAACATCCCCTAGAAGTCCCCAAGACCCCGGAGAGCGAGGGGGCGAGGAATCTAGACCCCTAGGTGGGGGGGCGAGACCCCGTGTAACAATGGTTTATGGAGGTGGTGGAGCAAAAAAGAGCTCAAATAGAGCTGAAATTTTTCACATAAAAAGGACTGTGGGCTTGACTAATGGTTCCATTTAAAAAATGATATCTAGACGGAGAATAAGTGTAGCATGCAAACATGCATTGAAAATCCATCTGAGTTTGCATTGTATTACTTATGATGGATTCAAATTTGGGTTTCAAAATGCCAGGTTATGGCATGATTTTGTCTAGAAACCCTTAGTTGGATTCTCATGTTGGTTTAATTTATATTTTAAGTTTGTTTTGCAATCTTTGGGTGATAGTAACTCATGAACTAGGTTACCAATGTGTAACAATCATATTTCAAGAATAAAGATGTGATTTTTTTTATATTATTATTATTATCTAGTAGCTACGAGTATTGACACCTAATGCCTGGAATTTTGACATCTTGATAGCATGGATAATTTCGAAAATGTTTCTAGTAATGTTAACATAATAACTATCATTAAGTGTCTTCACTTTTGTCACCATAATAGACCTGTGATATGGACTCATCACACAACTTCATATGCTATGTCCCAACAAGTTCAAACTGGTTGAACCTACCTCATAGTGTGGTTATTAAGGACAAGTTGCTTAATATATAACTCGATAGCATAGACCACATTGCAATTCTAAAAAGAATCCTCAAGTGTCAAAAAAACTTCACAATATGTTCTACTATAAAGCCTTTTGGGATACCTGAAATAATATATGTATCATTGATGACTTTCAAAGTATGACAAGATCCAGAGGGAAAGGAAATCAATGGAAGAGTGATCCACCAATGAGAACCTAGAATTTAGCATCAGATGAGTTAGAGTCTAGGAAATTGAAAGCCTATAATTTTAATTAGTGATGAAGGACATCACATAGGTAATTATATTTTCATGTAGAATAATCTGTTAATTCAAATTTAAACTACATAATATGAAAGGCATATCATAAATTTTTCCACGTAAGTCCAAACAACCTATAAAAAGGGAAAACCTTCTTTTTCCATGGGAAATAATTTACCTTTCCTTTTTCAAGATAATCTAAATCACAAAAAATATGAACTATACTACACACATTCTTGGATAATGTGAAAGTGGAAAAGGAATACCCTACACAAGTAATGTACACATGTACATTTGAACACTAATAGATTTTTGTAGTTGAAATGCAATGCTTGTTTTCATTTAAATGTAGGGTTTTTAAAGCAGGGAGAAATAATGGCTGCCAAATTAATAAGCGTTTCTTTGGGAAAAATATAAATCTTGTATTGGGTGATGAAGATAATAGAGGGTATTGAATCTTGATTCTTGACATCTAGAGAGAACCCTACAGCCTAACACAATCCAATGGAATTGACCAAAAAAATAGAGTCAACCCTACTATAGGAGGAAGGGCCTTGGAGACTTACCATTTTGCACGGCGGGCGAATATTTGTTCGCAGGCGAGGAGTGAACGAGGCGAATGTTGTTGCAAGGGCGGGGGCGAATGCGAGGGGGCAAGGCTGTTGGGGGCCGAGGGGGGGCGAACGCAGGGCGAATGCTGTTCTGAAAGAGCTGAGGGCGAATCCAGGGCGAATGCTGTTCTGCAAGAGCTCAAGGCGAATGCTAAGGGCGAATGCTGTTCTGCAAGAGCTCAGGGCGAATGCTGAAGGCGAATGCTGTTCTGCAAGAGCTGAGGGCGAATGCTGAGGGCGAATGGTGTTCTGCAAGAGCGGAGGGCGAATGCGCGCGTGATATCAGAAGTTAATGTAGCACACATGTACATTTGAACACTAATAGATTTTTGTAGTTGAAATGCAATGCTTGTTTTCATTTAAATGTAGGGTTTTTAAAACAGGGAGAAATAATGGCTGCCAAATTAATAAGCGTTTCTTTGGGAAAAATTTAAATCTTGTATTGGGTGATGAAGATAATAGAGGATATTGAATCTTGATTCTTGACATCTAGAGAGAACCCTACAGCCTAACACAATCCAATGGAATTGACCAAAAAAACCCAAATAGAGTCAACCCTACTATAGGAGGAAGGGCCTGCAATAAGAACTTACCATTTTGCAAGAGCTGAGGGCGAATGCTGTTCTGCAAGAGCTGAGGGAGAACGCTGAGGGCAAATGCTGAGGGCAAATGCTGTTCTGCAAGAGCTGAGCGCGAATGCTGAGGGCAAATGCTGTTCTGCAAGAGCAGAGAGCGAATGCGCGTGTGATATCAAACGTAGCTATTGCGACAAATACGAAACATTTTTATGTAGCGCGCATATAAGTTTCGAATTTTTATGTAGGGCCCATATAAGTTTGGTATTTTTATGTAGCGCGAAAATAACTGTCGCTATACTGACGGCGGAAAAGGCGTCACTATTAGGACGGTGCCTCCAAACGTCGCAATGGCGACACCTAGATATTGTGTCGCAGTTGCGACGTTTAGAGTCGTCTCAATAGCGACGCTTTGGGCCATGGTGTCTCAATTGCGACGTTTCAAGTATTGTCATTGTAATTTTCAAATTCCTTTTTAAGTTTCAAGTTGTTAAATCATTATAGAGGATATCATTTCCTTGAACAAACATAACCATACTTGTTTTCATTTTAGAATTTCCATTTCATCCTAGAAAACCAAAAACGACAAAAAGTTAAGAAATAGGTTATCTTGCACATATAGTGCGCCGCACTTCATCAGCTTACGAATCCCAGATTGACAAATTAAATGCAACAATTTAGGACACACTAAATTGACCAAATAATGCCCATGCTCGAATCAGTCAAGCGCTTTAAATATGGCTCATGCATGATATTCTGTTCCATTACTCATCTAAACAGTATTTCTGCTATATTAGTTGCTTTGGGAGGGTTCTTTTAAAATGCTATTATCATGTATGGATTCTTAGATTGATAAGCCCATGCATGGTGGTATTGTATATATGGGCATCAGTTCAATGTTAACTAGTATCTTCTCAACATTTCTTTCACTACATACATCTTCTGATAATTTATGTCCGTGAAGTATTTCGGAATCGGCCCGCTTTGCAGTAAACTGTCTCTAAATTGTCTGTTGCTTTTGTATTAGAGTTTTGCATCTTGCCTTTGCAGTATCTCTTTTCCTGTGTCAGTTTCTGAAGAGTTTGGTCCCATTCTATTTCATTTACCTATTTACAGGAGATAGCATGTGAGCTGAAGCTGACAACTTCATACTTTATATTATATGCTCCTCGCTATGCTAAGATGTCCTAGGCACTGGTCTATCACAACTCTAGGCTGTCTCTAGGAGCTACAACATCTTTCTGGCACCATTGCCGGGGACGAAGTTAAGAAAATCAGAATCCCTGGGCCTCGACAAAATCATATTCACTCTCTAAGTAGGTGAGCATGGAGAGTTGAGAGTTGTAAATCCCTCACTTTGGCGACTCCACATTGGTTATTTGACATATCTATTTGCAGTCCTGGCTCCTCGTAAGCCACACCTGAGGTCAGATTCGTCTAAGCCAAAGATACCTTCAGTGTCTGACCCTGAATAGATTATACATAGAATAAATTGAAGGGAAAGGAAATCAGCCCGTTCCGAAATTCCTCAAGTATCCACAGAAGATTTTCCTTCCTCCTCCTCTCAAGATTCTCAGTTTCAGATTCCCGACTCCACTGTGGGAGATACTGATTATTATTACTCAGATAGTCCACCCCGAGAGGGTATCAGAAATAAAAACAGTCTTCACCCTACTCCTGAGGTTGAAGAGGTCAAGGAAGTAACCGAAGTATCTTCTGTTAATAGACCTTTATTCCCCTCAACTCCTCAAGCTGCAGTTGAGTATATTCCTATTATTATTCATACTCCACTTCCACCTCCTCCTCCCCCTCATACTCATCAAACTATTGTACTACCTTCACCTCCTCCAATGGCCAATGTTAAATATGCTCCCTTGGCATTACCCCAAGTGCTGAATGATATGCCCCAAGACTATCTGAAGGTCTTGCCCAGATTCAATGGAGAAAATGAAATTGATGCTCAAAATGATCTTGAGACTTTCTGCTCCTTTGCAGAGAATTTTAATGTTGAACATTTAGATGTGGTCTTAAGACTATTTGTGCAATCTCTTGATGGTGAAGCTCGAAAATGGTTTAAGACATTGGCTGGCCGTTCTATTACCACTTGGGATAACATGGAAGACACTTTTCTCAGGAAATGGGGAGAGAAGAAAGATCATGGAAATTGTCTCATTGAGTTCAATACACTAAAGAAGAGACACAATGAAGGATTGTCAGAATTTATCAAGAGATTTAATAAATTGTATCTGAGTCTCCCTGTTGATATGAAACCTCATCAAACTACTTCTAAGGTTGTTTTTGTAGCAGCCTTTGATTGAGAATTTGGTTTCTCTCTCAGAGAAAGAAAGCCTACTACTCTGGATGATGCTTAGGCAGATACGCTAGAGTTGGAAGCAAAATTTGCCTCCACTGGAAAATCAAAAGGAAGATCTGAACAAGATATCAAAATAAGGGGCAAAGAGGAGGTATCTACTTCTAACCAAGACAGAGACTCAGCCAACGAAAAAATGGAAGAAATGAGCAAATTAATTAAGAAGATGGTCAAGCTTGAATTGGAAGCCAAGAACTCAACCTTCAGGAATTTCCAGAATGCTCCAAACAGAGGATACAATCCTCAGTATAGGAAACGACCCTTGCAAGTATTTCCAAGGGAAGCAAAGGAGCAACAAGATCAAGTACCTCACCCACTGTACTTGGAAGGCCCAGTGGATGATTCTACTGAGGACATTTCCTACAGGCTGGAGGATGCAAATCTTGCCTTTTCAAATAGTGATGGAAAAGAGTGCCCTTTGCAAGGGAATGAGGAAGCTGGGTGCTCATTACAATAAGAAGAAAAGACCAAAGACACAGATGAAGCAAAATTTGATCATTATTGTAAACAATTTGATGATTTCATGCAAGCACATTTTAATAGAAGATATAATCTCAGATCTTCTAGGAAGAGGAATCATACCCAAGAGCAAGAAGAAGAGTTACCACAGAAGGAAGCACCTACCCAAGAGGAATCAATGATGCAGAAAGCTACAGACAAAGGTAAGCAACCTCTAAACAAACCTGTGCAGTCTAATGATCAAATTCCTTCCTCCTCAAAAGTTGTCACTTCTCCTAATGCCAAATCTGTGTCAAAAGAAGCCCAACCCCCAGTTGAAAATAAAGAGTCAAAAGAGGTTGTGATATAAAAGTCCCCTCCTGCTTTCAATCTGCAGAAAGAACTTGAAAAGGTCAAAATCCCAGTCCCCTTGACTGAACTATTGAAACATCCAGCATATCAATCTCAAGTCACATCTTTCATGCTCCCTCCATAAGCACCAATCATCCCAGATAGTCTCAACCTTCAGGAAGAAAGACCCTTGGTGGTTTTTGGCCCACACGTGGAGGAGGTAGATCCTTCTACTCCTCCCTTCTATGTGTCTCTAGTAATCCATGACCTGCTATTACATAATTGTATGCTAGATTCTGGAGCTTCCCATAACCTTATGCCTCCATCAGTCATGGAACAACTATGTTTACAAATCACGCGTCCATACAAGGACCTCTACTCATTTGATTCCAAAAGAGTTAAGTTCTTGGGGATGATCAAGGATTTGGTAGTCAATTTAGCCGAAATTCCAGCAAAAAGTGTGGTAATGGACATCGTGGTAGTTGACATCCCAGCTCGTTTTGGTATGTTGTTGTCAAGGTCCTGGGGAAAAAAATTGGTGGATCAATCAAGATGGATTTAACATATGCTATTATCCCAGTTTTTGGTGGCCAAGAGAGGAGATTGTACAGGGAAACTAGATTTGTCAAGATGGTCACAAAGGCTGACAATTCTGTAAATTCACCAGTTTACAGTAAGGAAGGAGATTTTTCATGCTTGATGCTGGAAGAAGATCAAGATTACGCTCATGAACCATCCTTCTTCCAGATAAATACTAAGCAGCCCTCAGAGAACATAGGAGCAGGAATATGGACACTGTTATCCCCCCTATGAAATTATTGACAAACAAGCTGGGGGCTTGATGATTGTGGAGCCTTCAAGGAATGCCTTTCCCCTGAAAAACCATCCTCCTTGAAGTCTCTGAGTGCTATGCCCATTGCAAATCCTATTTTCTGATCCATTCCTAAAAGGCCTACTTTTCCCCCTTTGCACCCCTGCAATTATCCCTTTCTCCCCTTTTCCCTCCTTCTGTCAAAATACCTTTATTCCCCAATTTCCCTTGTTCATCCCTGAAATCCCCTGAAATCCCCTTGAAATCTTATTTTTTCCACTTGTTTGTCCTTTTCATCCTTCATTCTCCTATCGTTGCCCCGGGCTAGCCTTGAAACACTTTAAAAATGGGCCTAAATCATAATTTCATTGAAAAAGGTCTTAAAAAACCCATTTCGGACCATATAATAGGCTTAGCCCCTTCCGCATTGGCCCCGCACCCCGTTTCTCCCATGTAACCCAGCGCTGTAACCACTCGTCAAAGAAAAATGCGCTTATCTCAAGCCTTATCGGGCGTAGCGTTGGCCGTTGATCTCAGTTGATCGGACGACGGACGTTAATTCTCCAACGCCCACGTTTTCCCTGCCTATTTTCCATGTCGGGCCATCGCCGTCCATTCCCCTGCCAGATCGACGGTCCAAAACCTTTCCCGCCGGTGGACTCCGCCATGCACTGTTCAAAACCGCCCGGTTTATTTCGCACCACCCCTGCGCGCTTGGCGGTTTTCCCCTGTAGCCCAGCGATTCCACTCAGCTGCCGCCACCTGTCCTCCTGTACCGATTCTGAAACCTCCATCCCCCGCGCGTTATCCTTCGACCACGGATGCTGAGCGAAATCCACGATAGCCGTCAGATCTGGAGCAGCCCATCCGACGGCTATCGCTCGTCGAAAATGCCCGTTGATTAATGAAGTTGCGCGGTCAATAATCCATGTCCTGGCTCGCACTCTGCAGTCGATCCTCGCCGCGATCAACGGTCCTGATTCGCCCCCCTGCCATTGACCATTCCACCGTCTCCCGGGTCTCCACGTCATCCGTCCACTTGGCTCCCCGTACGCCATGTCGCCCCACGTGCATCCCATTGGATTTAATCATTCTTTTTCTAGTCTTTTAATGATTTCTTCGTTCAAACTCCGCTCTGCAAAGATCACTACCCTGCCAGAACGATTTATCACCATTTTTCGCAATTTCTTTCCTTCATATTCTCATCTGCACCATCGCGCTCATTATCCACCTCACTCGCCACCCCATCCATTGTTTTCCTCACAGTTTATTGTATTTTGCAGGGTTGCTGGAGGAAAAGGACCGCCATGGTTCAGCTGTACCATCTTAATGGCACATTACGCAGACCGAATTAAATCTGGGAGCGAGTACTATCATGTAGATTGTCAAAGAAAGTGGCTGACAGGACCTACACTGAAGAAGAGCGGAGCAAGAACTCTGAAAAATATCTCGGTGCCATTAAAAAACCTGAGCTAACCTGTCAGAAGCAAAAATGGAGCGGCAAGGTGTCCCAAGTACAACGCAAAGGAGATTAAGGCCCGGTAATGAAGATCTTAAGCCTGGAATCAGTGGTTTAAGAGGCAAAGCACCAGTTTGGAGATCCCGCGCACAGTAAAAGGTGACATCAGGGTTCATTTATCAGCAGAATGTTTTTCTTCGTCAAGTACAGGGCGCCCATGCAGCTTTTATTATGCATAGTTTCCCTGAAGGAATTCCCACCCTGACAGCAGCTCAGTGACCACCAGAGCATTTATATGGTAGAATTCTCAGTATTTTATTTCACTTTTGTTCAAAACACCAAGGGTACGACAGCCAAAATCTATCAAGATCATACCTGGAGAAGATCACCTTCCACAAGGGAAGTGACAGAGATTAAATACACAGCAAACTAACAGAATGGGTTTTGGCGCTGCATTCATTTTGTGTTTAATGTTACATTTAGTATTTACCTACCACCTCAGTCGACCCCCTGTTCATCATCTGCTATAAAATGTGGAAGGAAATTATTGTAATGGTGGTTGGTTGTTGATTGGATATCAGTAGATTGCAAGCATTTTCCTCTTGATACAAGTTCTCTATGTAATATTGTAAGATAGGATGAGATTTGATGTCTTCAGACTGAATGTTCAAGTCGTGGGCAATGATGTACCTGATTGGTGTTGTTTTTAATATGACAAGCATGTTTCTTTGGATCCTGATCTAAAGCAGCTGGTGATGTTTTCCTTTCTCTGTATTTGTGATTGACTTGCTTTCATTTCATTATGTTTCTTCAGGCTCGCATCAGAATTTTGGCATAAGACTTACTCTTGATAGGTACCTTATGCTGCTGCTCTCCCAGCCTTCATGTTTTTTGCTTATATGTGTATCTGAATATTGATTTCAATTGATTTAACCATTGTAGTGGATGTCATTTCTTGCTCTCTGATGTATGAATCAATGAAATCTATGTCTAGATGTTCCTGTTAGGATTTAGTTAGATGAATTGAGAACACTGGGAGGTATAGAACCTTGTCTCTGCCTCACCAAGATCTTTCCATCTCATTAAGCCTTCCTAAGATCCCTTGTCTCGCCTCTGGTTTTGTCCAAGCAGGTCTGGAGTTAAATGACCTCAGACCTGATCTATAGACAGAATTGGTTGGTTCCCCTTCACTCATTTTCAATCCTTGATGTCCCATTCCATCTACCATCCTTTAAGATCCAAATGCTCTAGATGACTAGCCCAACTGAAAGCTTGCACATTGAACACAAGTAAACCCTTTCTTGACTCCATTGCCCAATGGCCTTGATGTTCCTTGGATTATCTATCTTTGCCTAATTTCCTCTTTGCTCACCCTTGTCTTGTATTAGACCCTTCTTTCCTGATTCCCAACAACCAAACATAAACAATCAAACAAACAACCCTGTGCCTATAACTAGCCTAAAACCTTAACATTTGATCTTCAAAGATATAAACCTTTGACAACTATAGAGAGATCCCTCTCTGGACCTAGGAGGGCTAGATCCTAGGGTCCCAAAGTGGTTCTATGTTGTCTCATCTTTTGGTCTTGTCAACCTGGCCAAAACATGGGAACCCCAACATAATGGCGACTCCACTGGGGAAAAATTGAGTGCATCACACTTTGAAACATCCCTAGGCATTCAAACCTTCAATCTCTGGTTAGGTTGACAGTAAGTCACTCCTTTCTTGAAACGACCTCCAGTGTTGAGTATCCATCATACTCTTATACAGAGCCTAGAAAGGGCTAGGTAGCCTCCGGATCTCATCCTCTTTTGGAGGTGACATATCTGGTAAATGCCCTTCCAGTCATATCTCTGGTTGGAGTTTGCTGTTTTTGAGGTTATTCTTGGGAGGAGATAGTGCTTGAGAACTGTAGGGGACAGTGTAACCCTTTTGACATACCCTAAACCTTCCACCTGGTGACTCCATTGTTCCTAAACGAAAAGACTCCACTGGTGATCAGTAGGCCTGCTGATCAACTTGGTTTCACATTAGACTCCACTGGGAGACCAGCCTTTGAAACAACATTAACCACAACAGAAGTAACAAGTAGGGTTAAGTTGCTGGGCTAGGAAGCAGCATTCTGGCTTTCAGAACCATTCACACAAGAGCTTATCCCAACCCTGACCCACCTGAAATAGTTGACAATCTGGAGAGTATCCTCAAGGGAGCTCATACACCTAAAAGACCAACTATTTCCAGTCACATTCGTAGAGCTAATTCTGCACCAGAAGATCTCATAGCTCTATTGAACCCATTCCTTGGCCTAGCTCCACCTAACAGTTTACCAAGAACTAGGTCATTCAGTCACCTAGACCAGCCAAACCTCGAGCTTCACCGTTCACCATCACATAGTGGTCAGCACACTAGGGACGGAGGAACCCCTCCATCTACACCACCTGATATCCACTTCATTCAAAACTTGGGGCTCTCCCACCCTAGATCTGCTCAACAGACTTTTGCTGGTCTTAATATCCATGTTATCCATATACCAGCTATGCAAGTTAATCCTTTACCTCATCAGAATATCATCATGGCAGCTTGGTATGCACCTCTGGTTTTGCCTCAGCCCATGTTACCCTTACCCAATGATTATCAGTCAAAAATCCCACACTTTACTGCAAAAGAGTCCATAACAGCTCAGCAACATGTAGATAAAATGGAGGATTCCTTTGATTACATGGAAATTGACGATGAATCAATCAAAATGAGAATCTTTGCCCAAAGCCTAGGGGGTGATGTAAAGAAATGGTTTAAAGGCTTACCTCCTGGCAGTATCCAAGACCTCCCTGCATTATATCAGACCTTCATAAACAAATGGGAGACTAGGGAAAACCCTCGCCAACTCCTAGCCGAATACATGAGTCTTAAAAGAAATGTAGGAGAGAGTGTCCACGATTACACAACAAGAACTAACAGCATTTACAATGCTCTCCCTCTACATATGAAACCTCCACAAGGTATGGCCCTAGAAAAATACCCTGATGGGTTTGATGCTAACATGGCCTATGAGCTTAGGGATAAATAATACACCACGTTGGAAGACATGCAGAAAGGGGTTGTAAACATAGAAGCCAATTTAATCGAGAAAAGAGCAAGATTGAGGTCTGAGAGGAGGGTAACCTATAGGGACGACAATGTAGCCTCCGCATCCGATCCAAATTATGACAAGTTGTCTAAAAACATGGAAGAGCTACAAAAAATGATGAAGAAGATGGTTGTCACAGTTAGCAATCAGAATAGAAACTAGAACCAAAATCAGAATCAGAACTTTAGAAGGAAAAACAATGCTCCTAACAGACAGAGAGAGTCAGATCAACAAGTAATTCCCCCATTCCAAGAAAAGTTTTTAGATGAAGATGAGGGGATTGTAGAAGAGTCTGAAGGGAACACAATAAACATGTTTGAAACAGAAGACTCAGTCCTTAACTGTGACTCAGGAGAAGATCAACCCTCACCATCATACTGGGATGAGGAATGGTTAGAAACTGAGGATTACATATTAGGGTTCGAAAATTCCATGATGCAGGTTAGAGAACAGTATGAACTTAGGAGAAAAAAGAGCCAAGACACTTCCAAACCCAAAGCTCCTGAGGTGACCATCAAGAAAATACCTGAAAAATCTTCTAAAGTGACTGCTGAAAATAGCAAATCAGCAACTGTAAGTTCTGGTAAACACAAGGAAAAAGACAACCAAGACACTGAAAAACAAAGCCAACTAACCAGCAGCACTAGGACTGCAGTTAGTGCCCCTGATAAAATGATTCCTGACCCTGTACATAGTGAGAAATCACAAACTAATTCAGCCACTAAGGTAGTGGAAAATAAAACAGAATTGAACATTACAAAGGTCCAGTCCACTTTCAATCTAGAAAGTGAGATTGAAAAAATCAAAATCTCTATACCATTATCTGAGCTGGCCACTCAGAATGTATATAAAGGCCAAATTCTGAAGGCATTAAATTTGGGGGAAAACAATGACACTGTGAATTTGAATGATGATCAACCTGCCCTCTTGTTTGGTCCAAAAATTGAGGGAAAGTTTCAAGAAGGGGTGGTTCCACCTTTTTTATGTCAGTCTCAACATTCATGACAAGATCCTTCATAATGCCATGCATTACTCTAGAGCGTCACACAATCTAATGCCTAAGGTAGTGATGGAAATGTTAGGCCTAGAAATCACCAGACCCTACAAAGACTTATATTCATTTGACTCCAGCAGAGTAAAATGCCTAGGACTAATCAAAGACTTATGTGTGAGCTTGTCCTAGATTCCTGCTAAGTGTATGGTCATGGATGTGGTGGTGGCAGATGTGCCACCTAAGTATGGCATGTTACTATCAAGATCATGGGGAGCCAAGCTGCAAGGAACAATGCAGATGGATGGCTCATATGCCACTATCCCTATCTTTGGCCAACTGAGAAGACTGTATAGAGAAGCTCAAATGAAATTCTTAGTCAACAGCCCCGAGAGGCCTGAAAACTCTCCTTTATACTCTGTACATACGGATCTCGACTCCTTCATCCTGTGTAATGATGGATTCTTAAAGGAGTCAGAATCTGGAAACATGGGGTCAAACGTAGAGGCTGAAAGCATTGACCTGAGCATAATGGCCGCTTTGGAGGAAATCGAAGAAAATAACAGTGAAACCTGCAGAATATGCGGTGGAAGCCTAACTCAGGACGAACCGGAAACACCATGCAGATAGCCCATTAGTTACACCCCACAGACCGATACACCACGTGAAGAACAAGACGACCCACAACCTAGTACAGATCCCACAACGCAACATAATGACGAACCCCTGTGGGAAATGAATTTCGATGGGTCTTGTACTAGGCAAACTGCGGGAGCAGGGGTGTGGATACATAACACAGAAAATGATCATGCTGAGAACCATGCTGTGAATCTGCATTTCAAATGCACAAATAACATTGCAGAGTACGAAGCCCTTATTCTTGGCTTAAATCTGTTGAAAAAATTAAGGGCCCACATGATAACTGTGCATGGGGACTCTGAGTTAGTGATCAAACAAGTGAATGGTGAATACACAGCGAAACATCCTCGATTAAGGGCATATAGGAACGATTCCATGGATATATTGAAAAAATTCATGGAATATGAATTAGTGTTTTTTCCTAGGAGCCAAAATTTCATTGCAAACAGATTATCTTGCCTAGCTAGTTCATATCCTAAGGCTCGAGCTGACCAACAAATCATCATTCAGACCAAGTTTAGACCTGCAGTGCCAGACAACGAAAAATATTGGCAGGTCTTTGAAGGAGACAAACAGATTGAAGATTTTATGGTGGGCAGAAATGAGTTTTAATTCTCTGATTCAGACCCAAAATCTGATGACAACTGCCCAAGTGAGGATCCCCCAGATGAACAAGAAACACCCCGTAACATAGAAATAAATTCTTTTTTTGAAAAAACTGGAAATCCAATCGAAAATTGTGAAAATGCAGACAGTGAAGAAATCAAAGTGCTGCAGACGAAAGACAAGAACATACCCAAAGGCCTAGCACCCTTAGAGGACCTATTTGATTTTGACGATGTAGCAAAAAATCCCACTATAGAACATGCAGACTCTGATGTGGAAGAATGCAACATAGGCACTGAAGACAAACCCAGAATGATTAAACTAGCTAAGTCTATACTTGCAAACATGAAGAAGAAATACATCGAGCTGTTTAAAGAATTCATTGATGTGTTTGCATGGAGTTATGAAGACTTAAAGGCTTATGACACCAACATCATACAACACAAGATACCCCTGAAGGAGAACCAGAAGCCTTTCAGACAGAAACTCCATAGGATCAATCCGAAGCAATTACCTGCAGTTGAAAAGGAGATTAAAAATATGTATGATGCAGGCATAATAGTCCCTGTAAGGTTTTCTGATTGGGTGTCAAACTTGGTGGCTGTAAGAAAGAAAACAGGAGAAATCATACTGTGCATAGACTTCAGAAATCTCAACAGATCCTCCCTGAAAGACAATTACCCCTTGCCCAGAATGGAACACATCTTACAGAAGGTAGTGGGCTCTAAGAGAATCTCCCTACTGGATGGTTTTTCAGGATATAATCAAGTCCTGGTACTCCCGGAAGATCAACTCAAAATAGATTTTACCACCCTATGGGGCACCTTCATGTATGTGAAAATTCCCTTTGGATTGATGAATGTTGGCGCCACCTTCCAGAGAGCGATGGACATAGCTTTCTCAGAGGAGATAGGGCACTTCATAGTTATCTATTTATATGACTTGACTGTCTTTTCCAAAACTGAAGAAGAACATCTCAAACATATGAGGAAAGTTTTTGAAAAATGTAGAAGGTATGGTCTGTCTTTAAATCCTAAGAAAACTGTGTTTGGGCTGCAAGAAGGTAAAATTCTTGGTCACATCATTTCTGAGAAAGGGATTAGGATAGACCCATAGAGAGTTGAGGGAATACTCCAAATCACACACCCAAGAAACATCAAGGAGTTACAGTCCTTCATTGGGAAGATCAATTTCGTTAGGAGATTCATTCCCAACCTGGTGGAGCACCTTAGGACTATGACTGAAATGCTAAAGAAAGGTGCAGGAATTAAATGGACTGTACGAGCCAAACAATCTTTCGAATCTGTAAAACTTGCACTCACTCAGGCTCCTGTGCTGATTAGCCCTGATTTCTCAAAATACTTTCTTATCTTTTCATTTTCCTCGCAACACACTGTGGCTGCAGTCTTACTGTAGAAAAATTTAGAAGGTAATGAACAGCCTATAGCTTTCTTCAGTAAAGCCTTAAGAGATGCACCCTTAAAGTACAACATCATGGAAAAGCAGGCCTATGCCCTGATCAAGGCCTTAAAATACTTTAGGGTGTACATTCTGCATTCTCACACCATTGCTTATGTACCAAATATAGTGGTCAAAGATATCTTGTCCCAGGACCCTGATGGGAAAAGGGGAAAATGGATTGGTACAATCTTAGAATACGACCTTGAAATAAAACCCACCAAGCTGATCAAAGGTCAAGGCCTGGCCCAGTTAATGGCTGAATCAAACTTGCAGGCCCTTGACATTAATATGATAAATGCCTTAGATGAGCAGGAAGGATTGCCCCATCCAACTTTTGAGGAGTGGTTTCAAAACTCTCCTTGGTATACTGATATCCTTTACGTGCTCACCAAACTCAATGCCCCTCCAAAACTGTCCAAAACCAAGGCCAGGTTCATAAAACTCAAAGCTAGAAACTACTGCGTTTTGAATGAGAATCTATACTGGAAAAATCCAAATGGCCTATTGCTGAAATGTTTGTCTGAACTTGAAGCTGAAAGTGTTAAACAGGAATTCCATGCTGGGGAGTGTGGAGGCCACCTAAGTTAGAAAGCCACTGCAAATAAGATACTCAGGGCTGGTTATTATTGGCCTACACTGTTTAATGATGTCCATAAAATGATAACCACTTGCCACAAATGTCAGATCTTTGAAGGTAAAAGAAAACTCCCCCCCCTTCCCCTACAACCCATCACTGTTGAAGGTCCCTTTCTGCAATGGGGTCTAGACTTTATAGGGGAGATTCACCCAGCCTCTTCTGGACAACACAAGTGAATCCTAACAGCCACTGATTATTTCACTAAACGGATAGAAGCCATACCCACTAGGAATGCCACGAATTCTGTCATCATTAGGTTCCTAGAAGACTTCATCCTATCTCATTTTGGCTGTCCAAGGAAAATAATCACTGATAATGTTGCTTCCTTCGGATCCAAGAAAGTGGTTGAGTTCTGTCACAGGTACCGTATCACACTTTTTCATTCAACTGCCTATTACCCCCAGGGTAATGGATTGGCTAAATCATCTAACAAAATCCTGGTCACAATCATTAAGAAGCTGCTGGAAGAGAACAAAAAGTCATGGCATAAAAAGTTGATACATGCTTTGTGGGCTGACAGGCTCACCACAAAGAAATCTATAGGCATGTCACCATTCCAGCTGGTTTATGGAACTGAGGCAATATTTCCTACAAGCCTTGGAGTTCCAATGATCAAACTGGTCCAGGAGATCCAATCAGAGGAAGACAGCATGATAAGGAGAATAAATGAAACAATCCATCTGCAGCAAACAAGGGATCAGGTTTACAACAGAGCAGTGAAAGTTCAGGACAACATAAAGAGGCAGTTTGAAAAAAGAGCCAAAGCTTCAAACTTCAAAGTTGGTGACAAGGTTCTGAAGCGGGATTCAAGGAGAGAGGACAAAGGTAAACATGGCAAGTTTGACAGCTTGTGGCAAGGTCCATTTGTCATCTAGGCCACTGTGGGTCCTAATGCATTTTTCTTACAAGAACTTGATGGTACATAGTTGTTTGGGGGTCCTATCAATGGCAGGATGCTCAAACACTATTTCTGCTGATTTTTCATTTCCAGTTCCATTTCCATTGTACATACCATTGCAGTTTTACTTTCAAGAAAATAGAGAAAATGTTTCCAAAAAATAGAGGAAGTAGAGGTTCAAACATGCTCAAGACCTGAACCATCTGAAGGGCAAAGTGTGGCTCTAACACGATTAAAACCTGAGCCAAAGAAAGAAAGACACCTGGTCCTAACATGCTCAAAATCTGGACCAGCAAAGGAAAAGGAAGAATCAGCTCTAACATGCCTAAAACCAGAGCTGAAAATGAAGAAGAAAGGTGACTCTAATATGCTTAAAATCTGAGTCACAAACAGAGAAGGATATTTCAAATTACAGATTTCATGCCTTCATAGTTTTGTTTGCATTTTTCTACATGTCTTCACTCCAGCAAGTCAGACAGTCTAATCCTGGCTTGGCTGCTTTTCAATTTCTATTTTAGAATGTAGGAAAAGATACCTGTTGGACAGTTTAATCCCAACAGGTAGTAGATTAGGCAGATAAACATATGAGGCCAATTGTTTAATATGGTCTCATGGAGCAATAAGGGTAGAAGTAGAATAGGTTGTTTTTGTTTCGAGAATAAAATGTAAAGGGTCTACTAGCTCAAATGCACCCTAAAGAAAAAAATGCTAGGGTTGTAGTGTGGGTAGGTAGTTTTGATGGGAGAAATATTTCTGCTGATTTGTGTCTCTAACATATGGTGGCAGCTGAAAATCAAAGAAAATGGATGTGCCAAGCAGCAGGAAACTAGCCTACTCCAAAGATCATTGCTGGTTTCTTGCCTCCTTCAAGAAGAAGCCATCCCCATGTGGAGCCACTGTTAGCCCCCCTATGAAATTCTTGACAAGCAAGCTGGGGGCTTGATGATTGTGGAGCCTTCAAGGAATTCCTTTCCCCTGAAAAACCATCCTCCTTGAAGTCTCTGAGTGCTATGCCCATTGCAAATCCTATTTGCTGATCCATTCCTAAAAGGCCTACTTTTCCCCCTTTGCACCCCTGCAATTTTCCCTTTCTCCCCTTTTCCCTCCTTCTGTCAAAATACCTTTGTTCCCCAATTTCCCTTCTTCATCCCTGAAATCCCCTGAAATCCCCTTGAAATCTTATTTCTGCCACTTGTTTGGCCTTTTCATCCTTCATTCTCCTATCGTTGCCTCGGGCTAGCCTTGAAACACTTTAAAAATGGGCCTAAATCATAATTTCATTGAAAAAGGTCTTAAAAAACCCATTTCGGACCATATAAAAGGCTTAGCCCCTTCCGCATTGGCCCCGCGCCCCGTTTCTCCCATGTAATCTAGCGCTTATCTCAAGCAAAAAGCGCTTATCTCAAGCCTTATCAGGCGCAGCGTTGGCCGTTGATCTCAGTTGATCGGACGACGGACGTTAATTCTCTAACGCCCGCGTTTTCCCCGCCTATTTTCCATGCCGGGCCATCGCCGTCCATTCCCTTGCCGGATCGACGGTCCAAAACCTTTCCCGCCGGTGGACCCCACCATGCACTGTTCAAAACTGCCCGGTTTATTTTGTACCACCCCTCCGCGCTTGGCGGTTTTCCCCTGTAGCCCAGCGATTCCACTCAGCTGCCGCCACCTGTCCTCTTGTACGATTCTGAAACTGCCTTCCCCACGCGTTATCCTTCGACCACGGATGCCGAGCGAAATCCACAACAACCATCAGATCTGGAGCGGCCCATCCGATGACTATCGCTCGTCGAAGATGCCCGTTGATTAATGAAGTTGCGCGGTCAATAATCCATGTCCTTGATCGCCCTCCGCAATCGATCCTCGCCGCGATCAACGGTCCTGATTCGTCCCCCTGCCGTTGACCATTCCACCGTCTCCCGGGTCTCCACGTCATCCGTCCACTTGGCTCCCCATACGCCATGTCACCCCACGTGCATCCCATTAGATTTAATCGTTCTTTTTCGAGTCTTTTAATGATTTCTTCGTTCAAACTCCGCTCTGCAAAGATCGCTACCCTGTCAGAACGATTTATCACCGTTTTTCGCAATTTCTTTCCTTCATATCCTCGTCTGCACCATCACGCTCATTATCCACCTCACTTGCCACCCCATCCATTGTTTTCCTCACAGTTTATTGTATTTTGCAGGGTTGCTGGAGGAAAAGAACCGCCATGGTTCAGCTGTACCATCTTAATGGCGCATTGCGCAGACAAAATTAAATCTGGGAGCGAGTACTATCATGTAGATTTTCAAAGAAAGTGGCTGACAGGACCTACACTGAAGAAGAGCGGAGCTCGAACTCTGAAAATCTCTCGACGCCATTAAAAAACTTGAGCTAACTTGTCAGAAGCAAAGATGGAGTGGCAAGGTGTCCCAAGTACAATGCAAAGGAGATTAAGGCCCGGTAATGAAGATCTTAAGCCTGGAATCAGTGGTTTAAGAGGCAATGCACCAGTTTGGAGATCCTGCGCACAGTAAAAGGTGACATCAGGGTTCATTTATCAGCAAAATGTTTTTCTTCGTCAAGTACAGGGTGCCCATACAGCTTTTATTATGCACAGTGTCCCTGAAGGAATTCCCACCCTGATAGCAGCTCAATGACCACTAGAGCATTTATATGGTAGACTTCTCAGTAGTTTACTTCACTTTTGTTCAAAACACCAAGGGTATGATAGCCAAAATCTATCAAGATCATACCTGGAGAAGATCACCTTCCACAAGGGAAGTGACAGAGATTAAATACACAGCAAACTAACAGAATGGGTTTCAGCCCTGCATTCATTTTGTGTTTAATGTTACATTTAGTATTCACCTACCACCTCAGTCGACCCCCTGTTCATCATCTGTTATAAAAAGTGGAGGGAAATTATTGTAATGGTGGTTGGTTGTTGATTGGATATCAGTAGATTGCAAGAATTTTCCTCTTGAGACAAGTTCTCTGTGTAATATTGTAAGATAGGTTGATATTTGATGTCTTCAGACTGAATGTTCAAGCTGTGGGAAATGATGTACCTGATTGGTGTTGTTTTTTATATGACAAGCATGTTTCTTTGGATCCTGATCTAAAGCAGCTGGTGATGTTTTCCTTTCTCTGTATTTGTGATTGACTTGCTTTCATTTCATTATGTTTCTTCAGGCTCGCATCAGAATTTTGGCATAATACTTACTCTTGATAGGTACCTTATGCTGCTGCTCTCCCAGCCTTTATGTTTTCTGCTTATATGTGTATCTGAATATTGATTTCAATTGATTTAACCATTGTAGTGGATGTCATTGCCTGCTCTCTCATGTATGAATCAATGAAATCTATGTTTAGATGTTCCTGTCAGGATTTATTTAGATGAGTTGAGAACACTGGGAGGTCTAGAACCTTGTCTCTGCCTCACCAGGATCTTTCCATCTCATTAAGCCTTCCTAAGATCCCTTGTCTCGCCTCCGGTTTTTTCCAAGAAGGTCTGGAGTTAAATGACCTCTGACCTGATCTATAGACAGAATTGGTTGGTTCCCCTTCACTCATTTTCAGTCCTTGATGTCCCATTCCATCTACCATCCTTTGAGATCCAAATGCTCTAGATGACTAGCCCAACTGAAAGCTTGCACATTGAACACAAGTAAACCCTTTCTTGACTCCATTGCCCAATGGCCTTGATGTTCCCTGTATTATCTATCTTTGCCTAATTTCCTCTTTGCTCACCCTTGTATTGTATTGGACTCTTCTTTCCTGATTCCCAACAATCAAACAAACAACCCTGTGCCTCTAACTAGCCTAAAACCTTAACATTTGAGCTTCAAAGATATAAACCTTTGACAACTATAGAGAGATCCCTCTCTAGACCTAGGAGGGCTAGATCCTAGGGTCCCAAAGTGGTTCTATGTTGTCTCATCTTTTGGTCTTGTCAACCTGGCCAAAACATGGGAACCCCAACAGACACTACATTTTGATGGAGCAAATTCAAGAGAAGGAAATGGAGCTGGAGTGCTACTGATTTCTCCTGCAGGAAAATGGATCCCACTATATTTTAAACTAGAATATGAAGCCACAAATAATGTGGCTGAATATGAATCACTTCTGTTGGGATTGCAGATAGCCAGAAATATGAATATACAAAGTTTAAAAGTTCTGGGAGATTCAGAACTGGTGGTTAGACAAATCAGGAATCAGTGTCAGACCAAACATCCTAGGCTAAGGGCTTATAGGAATGAAGTTTGGGACATGATAGAGAATTTCTTTTTGGCATTCAATATCCAGTTCATGCCCCGAGAACAGAATAGGATGGTTGATTCCCTTGCTGTGGCTGCTAGTACATTTCGACCACCTCAGAACCCTCTTTTAAGATATGAAATTGAGGTGCGTTATCGGCATTCAATCTCGGATAATATCAAGCACTGGCAGGTATTTGAAGATGAAGAACAGATGAAAATATTTCTAGAGACAGTAGGATTCTCCAATATGGAGATTGATGATGAGGAAGAGGTAGAATCTGAAGATACTCCAAAAAGAAATTGGGGGGAGAAAGTGGCAGGAAATAAAGTGTTGCAGTTAAAGGGAAACATAATACCTAGAGGGTTGGTGCCTCTAGAAATATTATTTGACAAGAATGATGTCTCATTGCATCCAAGAAAAGTGACAGAAGAAAATCAGGTAGAAGACCTGAATTTGGGTACTGAGGCTGAGCCCAAAATTGTAAAATTGTCGAAGAAAATCCCCGGAGAATACAAAAAGCTATATCAAAATTTATTTCAAACCTACAAAGATGTGTTTGCATGGTCCTATCAGGACTTGAAAACTTTCGATATCAATATTATGCAACAAAAAATTCCACTGAAGACAGATGCAAAGCCCCACAAGTAGAAGCTCAGACAAATAAATCCCCTGTTGTTGCCTTCTATTGAGAAAGAAATTAAGAAGCTGCTAAAGGCCAAAATAATTGGACCACTGAGGTACTCTGAATGGGTGGTAAACCTTGTCCCTGTACGCAAGAAGAATGGAGAAATTAGGTTGTGCGTGGATTTTAGGAATTTAAACAGAGCATCCTTAAAAGATAATTATCCACTACCAAAAATGGATCATATCCTACAGAAAGTAGTTGGAGCTACCAGAATGTCAATGATGGATGGATTCTCTGGTTATAACCAGGTGGCTGTACTTCCAGAAGATCAAAAGAAGACTGCTTTCACCACACCATGGGGAACATTTATGTATGCCAAGATGCCTTTTGGATTGATTAATGCAAGGGCCACTTTCCAGAGGGCGATGGATATTGCTTTTTTTGGGGAGCAGGATAAATTCCTGGTGGTCCATCTTGATGATATCACTGTATTTTCCAAAAATGATGCTGAGCACATTGAACATCTGCGAAGAAATTTTGAGAAATGCAGAAGGTATGGTCTCTCCATAAATCCTCAAAAGTCTTTATTTGCATTAGAAGAGGGAAAGCTTTTGGGCCATATCGTGACTAAAGATGGGGTGAAGATAGATCCTAAGAGGGTAGAGGTTATAAACAGTATTGATTTTCCCAGAAATAAAAAAGAAATACAAGTATTCCTTGGGCGCATAAATTTATTGAGAAGGTTTATCCCTAACTATGCTGAGATAGTTAGGCATATAACAGAAATGCTGAAGAAGAATAATGAGGTAAAGTGGTCACAAGAATCACGGGAGGAATTTACCAAGATAAAGAATGCTTTTGCAGAAGCCCCTGTGCTGGCCGGACCAGATTATGATAAACCTTTCATAATTTTCTCTTTTGCATCACCTTATACAATAGCAGGAGTTTTACTGCAGAAAAACAAGGAAGGGTATGAGCAGCCTATTGCCTTTTTCAGTCAGGTGCTCCGTGATGCAGAATTAAAATACAACATATTGGAAAAGAAAGCATACGCTCTAGTGAAATCCCTCAAAGCTTTCCGCGTATATATCTTACAGTCCCACATTACTGCATTTGTACTTGCAACTGCTGTTAAGCCCCTAGATTAATAGTGTAGCCCCTTATTATGTTAGTGTAGCCCCCCTTATTTTTATTATTGTACCCCTGTAACCCCCATATTGTTATTATTATGCCCTTACATTATTATTGTTAGGTCGGCTAGGATTACATTGTGGCCCCACTAGGATTATATTGTGGCCCCATGGACTCCTATATATATAGAAGGAGGTTTTGTTCATTTGTATCATCCAAGTATTGTTCATTTATGTAATGTATTGGAGGTTACCCCCTCGAAGTGGCTTATTTTTAAGGCGTTTATATCTCTTTTCTTCTCTTTTTGGAGCTGGTTACACAACATTTGGTATCAGAGCTTTGGATTCTAGGGTTTCGCTGCTCCAAACAGGTCATCGTGGCATTTTCACTATAACTTTTTGTCTACGAAGTTTCAGAAGCTGAAATTTTAAGGGTGCAAAGCCGAAAGCCTAAGGAAGCTTGTCTAAAAATTTCAGAGCTTGGTTCGCAATATTTGAGGAGATATCATCTGTGGAAGTTAGGTATGTTTTCAGGCTCCTAAACAGGTCATCGTGGCATTTGCGCTATAAATTTTTTTGTGCAAAGGTCCAGAGTCTGAAATTCATATGGTGTGAAGCTGAAATCCTGAGGAAATTCTTCAAAAAATTTCAGAGCTTTGTTCGCAATATTTTTGGAGATATGATCTATGGAATGTAGTGCTTTTTCAAGCTCCTGAATTTCATCTCAAAGAGGTGATCGTGGGAAAATTTCAATAACTCTCTCTCTGGGCATCAGATTGGAGTGTCGTAAAAATTAGTTGCAAGTACACAGACTGTAGTTTCTTGGATATCAATTTCAGATACAAAGGACGAAACAGTGACACGTGGCAAGTCCTACAAGTTAGCTCTACTGAACTAGTCCAGAATTAGGTCATTGTGGGAGATTGGACACAACTTTGTCTTGGAGAATCTAAATCAGGTCAGACCTGTGGCATTCGAAAGATAATTTAGAGGGATACTTTGGTACCAAAATTCAGATATTGAAGTACTGTAATCACAGAGATAATCCAATTTCAATATCGAGCTCCTCAAAAGCAAGAAAAAGGTGTGTATTTTGTCTTCCGAATTGCATAAATCTTGTTTGAAAAATCAGTTTGAAGTGATTCGAAGGGCCTATTGAGTATATATTTCAGTATTGGGTTCTGAAATGCCTCCTAAAAATAATTCCATACCCATTAATCCCTCAAAAATCTATACTATGACGCATGAAGAGGAAGAGTTGCAGTATGAGATATCAAAATTACGGTACCAAGTGCAACAAGTTTCAATCTTACGAAGAGAAATTGAAGATGAAATAGATGGTTTAAAAGAAGAAATGGAGGCTAAGTTGGATGGTTTGAAGGATAAAATAATAGAAAATATGGATGATAAATTAGTGAAATATCACATCGAGCATCAACAACAAGTTCTCCAACTCTCAAAGGATAACCCAACTTTGGTGCAGAATCTAATGAAACAACAGGAAGATCAACATGACATCGAAATAAGTTATGAAGCAGTCATAGAAACAAGAACTCGACAAGTACGATCAATTTCAGAGTATCTTAGCAAATGGACGAACTTTCCTGTAGAATATTTCACATGGGAGGATGAGAATTTTATACAGAAGCATCAAGAAATAATCAAGCGTTGAGGACAACACTTGTTTGAAAGAGAGGGGCATGTTAAGCCCCTAGATTAATAGTGTAGCCCCTTATTATGTTAGTGTAGCCCCCCTTATTGTTATTATTGTACCCCTGTAACCCCCATATTGTTATTATTATGCCCTTACATTATTATTGTTAGGTCGGCTAGGATTACATTGTGGCCCCACTAGGATTATATTGTGGCCCCATGGACTCCTATATATAGAAGGAGGTTTTGTTCATTTGTATCATCCAAGTATTTTTCATTTATGTAATGTATTGGAGGTTACCCCCTCAAAGTGGCTTATTTTTAAGGCGTTTATATCTCTTTTCTTCTCTTTTTGGAGCTGGTTACACAACAACTGCTGTAAAGGATATCCTTATTCAGGGGGATAGTGAAGGAAAAAGAGGAAGGTGGATTGCCAAAATACAGGAGTATGACCTGGACATCCGCCCTACTAAGCTAATTAAGGGACAGGGGCTTGCCAAAATGTTATCTGAATCAAACTATCAAGCCCTAGGCATAAATTTGTCCATTATAGCAGGTGAAGAATCTGAGGAAAAAGAAGAACGACAGGGAATTGGAGTAGCTACTCTAGAAACACATATAAAGTACCTCACCAGTCAGTGGTACAAAGAGATAGTAGAGTATCTTCTCACACTCAGCTGTCCACCGAGCTGTGATAAAGCTAAATACTAAGTGCTGAGATTGAATTCACAGAAGTATATAGTCGCTAATGGCCGGCTATACTGGCGAGATCCCTTGGGTATCTTACTCCTGTGTCTCACAGAAAATGAAGTAGAGAGCATTATTGTAGAATTTCATGAAGGGATATGTGGAGGTCATTACAGCTGGAGGGCCACAGCTCATAATATTCTGAAAGATGGCTTCTATTGGCCAAAGCTTTTTGGAGATGTTTTTGCCAGGGTAAGAGCATGTGATAAATGTCAGAAATTCGCTGAGAGACAGAAATCAACGCCATTTCCCCTGATTCCAGTGCATGTGAATGAAGCATTAAAACAATGGGGTATTGATTTTATAGGTGAAATACATCCTCCATCTAGTGGAAAACATAAATGGATATTAACCGCCACAGATTATTTCACTAAATGGGTGGAAGCCATACCTGCAAGGAATGCTACAGATACCGTGATCATAAAGTTCATGGAGGAGAATATCATATCTAGGTTTGGCTGTCCTGCTAGGATAGTGACTGATAATGCACAGGCCTTCAAGTCTGTAAAATTTATGAATTTCTGCCAGCAATACAATATCATACCGAGCCACTCTACAGCTTACTATCCACAAGGAAATGGATTGGCAGAGTCTTCAAATAAAACTCTAGTGAGGGCCTTGAAGAAGACTATCAATGAAAATCAGAAGAATTGGGATTCCTAATTGAAATTTGCTCTATGGGCTAATAGAATCACCAGTAAGAGAGAAACTGGGAAATCTCCCTATGAATTGGTATATGGACGAGCAGCAGTTTTTCCTATACAGCTGGCTTTACCAGTGGCTCGATTCATGCAAGAAAGCCAGGAGGAACCTGATGACATGATCAGGAGACTCAATCAATTGGTGGAATTAGAAGAAACACGGGGCCAGGTGAATCAGAGGTTAATGGAATATCAAGAGAAAACGAAACACATCTTTGATCAACATGCAAAAGACAGGAAGCTGCAGATTGGTGATTTAGTGATGGGATATCCGGAGAGATGAGAAGGGAAAACATGGTAAATTCAACCCCCTCTGGTTTTCTCCTTTCAAAATTGTGGAGCAGGGAGGCAATAATACTTTCAGGTTGGAGAATTTACAGGGTGACTTGCTGGATGCCCCTATAAATGGTCAATTCCTTAAACCCTATTTCCAGTTCTGACTCAGGCCGAGACATCCTGATGTATTATATTGTATGATAGTTTCCTTTTTGTTTTCGTTTGAATAACGTTGGTGTTGTGATGAATTATAAAGTGAAAAATGGAGGTGTTGGAGAGCAGAGTCTGCATACATGATGATCAGAGGGTCTGCGAGTTCTCGACACGTCCAAGGATGAACATGCCGTCCCCAAATGGAGCCGATGTTGATCATAATCTATTTCCCATAGAATTTCACAGGCAATCTGGCATAGAGTTCTCAAATTCCCCCTTTCAGACTTGGAAAATCATTTTTGTATCTATCACTGCCATTTCCCGCCTTTAAAGTCCATTATAAATGGCTGAAAATTTCATATTTGAAATATTTAAGGTTTAGCCCTATCGGCCCTGGTCCCTCTATTTTCTTACTCCGCGCGATCAAAGGCTGTAACCACGCGCCAGGTCGAAAGGCGCTTACCGAATGCATATCGGGCGTGTTCTGGGACGTCCGATCAAACCATAGATCAACGTACCACATCTCTCCTGCCTTGTGATCCCCTCCCCGCGTCCACTGTTTCAAAACTGCTCGGTATTCATTGCACGACCTTTCAGCGGTAGGCGATAATTCTCGTTCGGCCAACGATTCCACTTAGCGCTCGTCACGCGTCCCAGTGTACGGCCTCGAAACTGCTCTCCATCGCTCATTATTGTTCGACCTAGGACGCGCAGCGATATCGCTGTCAGTCGTCTGATCTGAAGGTCTCCATCTGATGATCGTCATACCCCGAAGCTGCATGAACATTAAACCAAGCCAATAGCGCCCCTGGCCCACTGTCTATTGCCTCCAGCGCTCTTCCAATCGTCGATCTCCTCCTGAGATCGGATGGTCAGGATTTGATTATCTCCGTCTTTGACCAGTTCCCTCAGTAAACACTCCACGTCATCCATTTCCAGCTGTCTCGATATCATGCCACCTGTCTCCTAGTTTTTCTCCACGTGCATTCCGCCACCCCAGATCTACATTTGGTTCATTTCTCCGTTTATTACGTATTTTCACGAATATGTTCACATTTTTCTCCATGACCACTCCACACTATTACGCTGCATTTCCTACCATCGTCCCACATTTCTCCACCAGTCAACCGCTTGGAGACCGTCACACCATTACCCTTCCTGTGCCTGCATTCCCACACATTGGTTTTCCTAACATGTTTGCGTATTTTACAGGGTGCAAATGGAGGTAATATGTCATTACTCATAGCCTCCATTACAGGAGTCGAGGCCACGTCAAAGGACAATTTTTCAGAGGCAAAATTTATGGAAAAAGGATTTGGGAAGCTGTTACGACACGACTTTCATTAAAAGAAGCAGGGTTAAAATCTATCAAACCCTCCGGAGTTATTCATAGTGCAAATTTTTGTAGATGAAGACATTGATGTTGCGGCAAAGAGTATCAGTGGAAGATCCAGGAATTCAGTGTCCAATATTGAATATTTTCAATCTTAATTCAGGGTCCAGCCTGCAAAGGGTACGATGCACAAAAAACAATACCCTCTAGGTCCTCTTTCAGCCGAATTTTCCTTTAGGAAAGGACAGGATGTTTACGTGATATTACTTCTTTCTAGTGTTCCTGAAGAGACTTCCACCCACAGCATTTACTTCAGTTTGAAGGCCACAGAGTACGAACAACACAACACAGTCATTCAACAGTATGGGCGCAAATTTTTCTGCCATTTTGACTTAATTATGAAAATTAAATGTTCATCACCTACCTCTTTTACTAGGTTTCTGGTTTCCCCTATAAAAACCATGAAGAAACGCATTGTAAGGGTTCTAGATTTTTATCAGAAAATCATGCAGTGAAAGGCTTTTTGTATACATTTTTGTAGAACTTTTGTATGAAGGCTCAGAGCCCATAGGGTCTCAGTGAGGAGGATTTCCATCTGTTAAAGAGGATTCCGGTCTTTGGTATTTCACAGTCTGTAACTCTCTTAATTGTGTTAGATTAATAGAACATTTCATTTCACTCATCTTTCTTGTATCATGTTTTGGAATGCGAGTGGCTCACTGATTTCTGGTAAAGATTCATCCTAGTTGATGCCCATGCTCGGATCAGTCAAGCGCTTTAAATATGGCTCATGCATGATATTCTATTCCATTACTCATCTAAACCGTATTTCTGCTATATTAGTTGCTTTGGGAGGGTGCTTTTAAAATGCTATTATCATGTATGGATTCTTAGATTGATAAGCCCATGCATGGTGGTATTGTATATCTGGGCATCAGTTCAATGTTAACTAGTACCTTCTCAACATTTCTTTCACTACATACATCTTCTGATAATTTATGTCTGTGAAGTATTTCTGAATCGGCCCGCTTTGCAGTAAACTGTCTCTGAATTGTCTGTTGCTTTTGTATTAGAGTTGTATATATATATATATTATTCTATCCATATTTTATGTAAATACTTGCTTAAATTATGATGAGAAGTAATTGATGGTCCATATGTTATCTACTTCCAGTTAAAAAAAAAATATTATACAAATATCTAAATATAATGCGTGAATATTGCAACCATATCCTTAAATTATGGCATAAAATATGTGAGACACTTACATGACATTATCATGTGCAAAAATTGCCATAAGACTTTCAAATGATTTTCAAATTATAACCCAATCAAATATTTTAATATCAATTTTTTAATAATATTGAAAACAAATATTTATTTAAACATTATATGTTGCATTGCTCAATATTAAAGTAGTAGTGATCAAAAGAGAAATTTATGACTAAAATTCAATAATATAGACATATAAAAAGTAAAAAAATGATTTAAATTGAAATATAAATTATTAAAATGTAAATTAAAGTATAAAAAGTGAAAATTAATTTGAATTGAAATATGCAAAATGGAAAATGAATAAATTGTTAAAAAATATAAAAGAATTAAAGTTATAATTTATGTAAATAAACATATAAAACCTTAAAAATAATTTGAATTAAAATATAAAAAATAAAATAAATAGTTAACATTTATCTATAAAAAAAATGAAACAATTTTTTCAATCTTTCATATTTTAGAAAAATTGAAACTCATAAATAACACCTAAATATAGAAAATGAGACATCATTTTTCTAGCCTTTGAATTGAAGTGTGAAAGGTGAAAATAGAAGTAAATAAATGATTGTTTATGTATTGACTCTTTCCACTTTTTCACTTTAAGAATTGATGTATGTAAGTGATGATAATTGATATCTATTTTTTTAATTCAAAAATCGGAGGTGTCTCTTTTAAATGGGTACCTAATTTGGGTAAATTTCCAAAGAGAAAACTGCACTTCTCACACTCTATCTCACTTCCTACACTATATCTTAGTGCATCAACCAATAGAATCTCAATTGCCTATGGTTTTCATGGACAAACTTGTGGAAACTACAAACTGTTCGTTGGGCAGGAAATGGAGAAGTATATTGTTTCAATAGTGGAGAAGTATAAATGAGAAGTATATTGTTTCAATAGTGGAGAAGTATAAATGAGAAGTATATTGTTTCAATAGTGGAGAAGTATAGGTCAATGATAGTATCATAAATGAGCGGCCACTCAATGCGGCTCCTCCAGCTCAAGATAATTTTTGGTTCTTTCAACGAATGAGGCCTCCATGATAGAGTGAGGCCTCCACGATAGTTTACATGCTCTCCTTCCACCATATTTTGGAGCTTCCTCTTTTTGTTAGACTTTGGTTTTGTCTGTGTGCTTTTAAATATCAAGGCTTGATTACTTTTTTTTAATTGTAATTCTCTATGTTATCTCAAATTTTTGTTGTTCCATGGATTGCTAGTGCTATCTCAAACTTTTGTTGCTCCATGGATTTTTAGTGTATTTGTAAGAAGCATCAGTTTCAAGAGACGGTGTTTGGCTGACATGATAAATCTACTTTGGATGATGTAAATCATTTTTTTAATAATAAAATTAATTTAATAAAGTTTTAAAAAAATATTAATAAACATGGAAAATGATTTAAATTGATTATTAACACCCATTTATCCATGTATTGAGATGAAAAATGGAACCTCCGAAATTATTTGTATTGAGATGAAAAATGGAACCAGCCAAATTATTTGAATTGAAATAAAAAAATGGAAAGTAAAAAATGAATATATATATATATATATATATATATATATATATATAAATAAATATATATATATATATATAAATAAAGGTGAAAATTTAAAAATGATTCATCTTTAATTCTTTATATTACCTTTAAACATATGAAAAATAGAAAATAAGCATATTCACTTTTCTCAAGATTTTTTGTTTTCATTTTTCAAAAATCAAAGTACACCAATATTTAACTCATATAAATATTTAAAAATTCCACCCTTAAAAAAATTACTATTCTTAAATAATAATAATTAAAAAAAATCCAAAAAAAATATTATGACTCGTTAAAAAAAATCCAAAATTTTTTTATAATCATATAGACCTATGAAAAAAAAGAAAAAAAAAAATCTATATATATATATATATATATATAATATAACTTAACTTAACTGATAATTATAAAAAAGAAAAAAAAAAAAAAAATATATATATATATATATATATATATATATATATATATATATATAACTTAACTGATAATTATATAAATCTAAATAATTTCAATTAAATTACACATTAAAAAAAATACAACACGCCATTATTAATTCTTATAAACCAATAAATTTTGGAAAGCCAATAATTAATTCCTATAAACTTATAAGTATAGGAAATCTCATGCTCATAATTAATTCCTATAGACATATAAACGCATGAAGGATGGAAAATGACTTAAATTGAAAGGTGGAAAAAATTGTAAACATGGTGTAAAATGAATTCAATTAAAGTATAAATTAAATTTACAAAGCGTCGAGAAAAAGGAAGCTTATGCAAATATTTAATTGAACGTATGAAAGGTGGAAACGCCCATAATTGATGGTGATGTTTATAAACATGCAGATATATCAAGTTGGGATGGAAAAGGATTTTAATTGAAGTGTAATTCGAATGTAGGGAAGGTGGAAATGTTTATAAATATATTATTTGTCGAAAAAAAAGGGAAGCTTATACAAATATTTAATTCAACGTATGAAGGGTGGAAATGCCCCTAATTAATGGTAATTAATGGTAATGTTTATAAACATATAGATATATCAAGTTGGGATGGAAAAGGATTTTAATTGAAGTGTAAATCGAATGTAGGGAGGGTGGAAATGTTTATTATTTTAGGATTGAAGTTATTTTAGATGGTTGGAAGAAGGAATGGAGTTTTTTCACTCAAATTTAACAATGGAGGTTGTCAATCTTATATTATATATTGTTTATATATTTTTTTATGGAATATGTTTGTAAGCATAAAGATATTATGGAAAATTTGAAAAATAATTTATGATAAAATAATTTGATTTAAAAAGTGAAAACAATAACTTAAATAGTGAAAAAATATATTATGAAAAGTGGAAAATAATATTAATATGAAAAATGGAAAATAACTAAAAATAGAAAATAACTTCAATATGAAAAATGGAATGTAGGGATGAAATTTGAAGGGAAAGATTATATTCAATTTTAAGGGTTTGAAA
Source organism: Pinus albicaulis (assembly GCA_034641835.2). NCBI lineage: Eukaryota > Viridiplantae > Streptophyta > Pinopsida > Pinales > Pinaceae > Pinus > Pinus albicaulis. The sequence continues at coordinate 204,894,533 of CM076576.1, forward strand.
GATGGAATGTAGAGATGAAATTTGAAAGTGATTATATTCAATTTCAAGGGCTTGGAATGTAGGGATGAAATTTGAAAGATGGAATGTAGGGATGAAATTTGAAGGGAAGAATTATATTCAATTTAGAGGGTTATCTTCATTTTAGCTTGGAATGTGGGGATGAAATTTAAAGGGAAGAGTTATATTCAATTTTAAGGATTATCTTTATTTTAGCTTGGAATGTAGGGATGAAATTTGAAGGGAAAGGTTATATTCAATTTTAGCTTGGAATGTAGAGATGAAATTTGAAGGAAAGGGTTATATTTAATTTAAAGGGTTATATTCATTTTAGCTTTTCAATATCTGATTTTACTTTTTATTTAAATGTTCCAATTTAACTAAATAATTATTTTTTTTACTTTTACTTTTAATTTTAATTTTTACTTTTGCTTTTACTTTTACCTAAAATGTCCCTTCAATGATAGGCTAGAGCTAAGGGTTATAATCATTTTAGCTTTTCAATATTTGACTTTACATTTTATTTAAATTTTCCAATTTAACTTTACTTTTTATTTTCGTTTTTTCATTTTATTTTAATTTTTAATTTTTTATCTTACTTTTTAATTTTTAATTTTCATTTATTCTACTTTTTATTTTTGTTTTACTTTTCAATTTTAACTTTTCGTTTTTATTTTACTTTTCAATTTTTATTTTTACTTTCAATTTTTATTTTATTTCATTTTTTCTTTTTCTTTTTTATTTTATTTTTGAAAAATTATATTTATTTTAACTTTTTCAATAATAACTTTACTTTTTATTTAAATATTTACTTCAATTTTTATTTTATTTTTGAAGGGTTATATTCATTTTAGCTTTTTCAATATTTGACTTTACTTTTTATTTAAATTTCCCTGCTTGACTTTAAGTTTTATTTAATTTTGCGAGACAGTTAATTTTTTTTTTTAATTTGAATTTTCCAATTGGAATAAGTTTTTTTTTTCATTTTTATTTTAGTCTTACTAGAAATACCCTTCTATGCCCTTCTAGGATAGGCTAGAGAGGGATTTCATTTTTTTTAAGAGTTATATTCATTTTAGTTTTTTTATTATTTGACTTTACTTTTTATTTATTTAAATTTTTCAATTTGACTGAGTTAATTTTAGGAATTTGGCTTCTAGGATTTATAAATTGTGAATTAAAATTTTTCGGTGAAAATCACATCAAAGAAGATTTGGTCGACGGGTTTCACATTTAAATAGATAGTAAAGCTCCAATTAGCCATTTGTAAAATAACAGCTAATTTGACTGAAATAAGAAATAAAATAAAAATAAAAATAATTTATTTATTTTTTAAAAAGTAAATCAAATGTTTAATGTTTATAATCTGAATTTTATATATTTATATTTATTTTTAATAAAAATAATAATTAATTATTTAATATATTTATGAAGAATAAATTAAATATTTACTATTTATATATATTTATTTTCTATTTTTATTTTTAGAATAATAATAAGTTAATTTTTTTCATTTTTATTTTACTTTTTGTTTGTACTATAAATGCCCTTCTATAAAGGGTTGGAGAGCGATGACGGGCTAGAGAGCGATTTCATTTTTATTTTACTTTTCATTTTTATTTATTTAGTCTAAAGAGCGATTTAATTTTTATTTTACTTTTATTTTTTATTTATTTTATTTTTCTACTTTTTAGTTTGAGGAACGGCCCGCTAGAGAGCGATTTCATTTTTATTTTACAGAGCGGTTTCAGGGTTATATTCATTTTATTTATTTATTTATTTCATTTTTATTTTATTTTTGAAGGGTTCTATTTATTTTAGTTTTTTTTATTTAAATTTTTTATTTTACTTTTTGAAGAGTTATATTTATTTTAGCTTTTTTATTTAAACTTTTTAATTTATCTAAGTTAATTTTTCTCATTTTTTTATTTAAATTTTCCAATTTGTCTAATTTACTTTTTATTTAAATTTTCCAATTTCTCTAAGTTTGTTTTTTTTTAACTTTATTTTTTATTTAAATTTTCCTGTTTGACTTTAAATTTTCCAATTTGTCTAAATTAAAATTTTCCAATTTTTTAATATACTTTTTATTTAAATTTTCCAATTTGATTAGTTTTTTTCTATACGTACCAGAATGCCCTTCTATGACAGGCTAGAAAGTGATTTCATTTTTATTTTATTTTACTTTTCATTAATTTCATTTTTATTTCATTTTAAGCGATTTCATTTCATTTTTATTTTAATTTGCTTAAAATTCCTTCTATGACTGGGTAGAGAGCGATTTCATTTTTATTTTACTTTTCATTATTTTTATTTTTATTTTATTTTAATTGATTTAATTTCATTTTATTTTAATTTGCTTAAAATTCCTTCTATGACGGGCTAGAGAGCGATTTCATTTTTATTTTACTTTCATTATTTTAATTTTTATTTCATTTTAAGCGATTTTATTTCATTTTCATTTTAATTTACTTTTCATTTTTATTTTAATTTCATTTTACTTTTTTGTTTGAAAGGTTATATTCATTTTAGTTTTTTCAATATTTGACTTTACTTTTATTTAGCTTTTTCCATATTTCATTTTACTTTTTATTTTATTATTTAGCCTTTTTCATATTTTATTTCACTTTTTATTAATTTATTTAAATTTTCCACTTTGACTCTTTTTATTTAGCTTTTTCTATATTTGACTTTTCTTTTTATTTTATTTAAATTTCCCAGTTTGCCTTTACTTTTTAAATTTTCTAGTTTGTCTTTACTAAGTTATTTTTATTTATTTATTTATTTTTACCTTTTTATTTAGCTTTTTCAATATTTCACTTTACTTTTTATTTTATTTAAATTTTCCAGTTTGACTTTACTTGTTATTTTAGTTTGCCTTTACTTTTTAAAATTTTCCAGTTTGCCTTTACTAAGTTATTTTACCTTTCTAAATTTTCCAATTTGCCTTTACTCAGTTATTTTATTTTTAAATTTTCCAGTTTGCTTTTAGTAAGTCGTTTTCCAGCTTTTCTTTACTAAGTTATTTTATTTTTAAATTTTCCAGTTTGCCTTTAGTAAGTTATTTTATTGTTATTTGTAAGTTTGCTTTTAGTAAGTCATTTTCCAGTTTGCCTTTAGTAAGTTATTTTATTGTTATTTGTAAGTTTGCTTTTAGTAAGTCATTTTCCAGTTTTTCTTTACTAAGTTATTTTATTTTTAAATTTTCCAGTTTGCCTTTAGTAAGTTATTTTATTTTTATTTGTACCTTTTTATTTAGCTTTTTCCATATTTCACTTTACTTTTTCTATTTTTAAAATTTTCCAGCTTTTTCCATATTTCACTTTACTTTTTCTATTTTTAAAATTTTCCAGTTTGACTTTACTTGTTATTTTATTTGTATTTGTACCTTTTTATTTAACTTTTTCCATATTTCACTTTACTTTTTATTTTATTTAAATTTTCCATTTTGACTTTACTTTTTATACTTTTTATTTAGTTTTTTCCATATTTCACTTTACTTTTTATATTATTCAAATTTTCCAGTTTGACTTTACTTGTTATTTTATTTGTATTTGTAAATTTTCCAGTTTGACTTTACTTTTTATTTTATTTGCTTTTTCCATAATTCACTTTACTTTTTATTTTATTTAAATTTACTTTTTATTTTATTTAAATTTTCCAGTTTGATTTTACTTTTTATACTTTTTATTTAGTTTTTTCCGTATTTGACTTTACTTTTTATTTTATTTAAATTTTCCAGTTTGCCTCTACTTTTTTAAATTTTCCAGTTTGCCTTTACTTTTTAAATTTTTATTTTTATTTACACCAGAAATGCCCTTCTATGACGGGCTAGAGAGCGACGGCGGGCTAGAGCGATCTTGAATGGCAATTCACTGAGAACTTCTCCTTATCCTTATGATACTTTGATCATTATATGAAAGTAAGTTATATGAATAAATAACTTCCTTGAAAACTTAGGTAAAAAAATAACTTCAACATGAAAATATTGAAAAAAAAATTCTTTAGGTTAAAAAAATAACTTAGAAATGATATTGAAAAAAGAATATTGAAAAGTACTGCAAAGAATTCCCATATTAAATATATAGCTCCTTAATGCAAAGAATTCCCATATTAAATATATAGCTCCTTAATGCAAAGAATTCCCATATTAAATATATAGCTCCTTAATTCAAAAGAAAGGGGAGACATTCCATAATTGCAAAACTTCTGAGTCTCAAATATTCAGGAATCTCGTATCCAGATTCTCAGATTCCAATACATTTGTTTGGCATTATTACCAAATAGTGCATCAAATATTTATTATCCACAAAAAAATGGGAGAATTATTACAATCTGCCTTCTCAACATACATAAATAAGTCTTAGCATAGCACGGCAGTCAAGTCCTCATTTGTTCTGTTCGCCACCAAAGGGGCTCTTTACAGCGTCCATGAAGCTCTGCGCAGTACCCTTCGCCTTGTCCCCCGCCTGCATCACTAACAGATCATCCAAACTCAATCAAATCCAATAAACTTTCATATTCAATAATTAATTGTTTACTCATAAAAAATGAACAACATTAACCTGTTGGAAGAAAGAGCCAGTTTGTTCTTTCCCTTCTTCGGCTTTTCCCATCATTGACTGACCCATTCCCTTTGTTGCTTCAGTCCCTTGAGAAGCCTTCTCCTCAGTCATATTCTTCATCCCCTTCATGATGCAGAATATAAAATACCATCACCAGCAGCAATAACATCATTATCAGTGAAATTACAAACTGATACACTGTATTCTTTAGAAAAAAAAAAAAATCAAGAGAGTTGAAGAATGAGCAGTAAACACAGAAATGATTACTTGAGTTGTTTGCTGGGCTTGTTCAGCCTTCTCCTGCCCATATTGCTTGCACTGCTCCGCCATCTCTGTGAATAGCAACTATTTCTTCAACAAAAGTAATGCAAGTAAGCAATGTGATAATTTGCGTTGAGGAGAATGAGTAGGAGAGTGGCTTATGTAATGAGGGAGCGGGGCGAGTGAGATGGACAAATGTGATACTGCTATCAACAAATGTCGCCCAAAGCTTGAAGTCGTGGCACCCATGCATAGAGATAACAACCCAGACATTAAAGAACACCATTTGCAGACGATGAGGCGCGCTCTATACCTTTTTTTTATTTCTAAATATTTGGTTATTTTTCTCCCATACAAGGATTTTTTAATATATATTTTTTGGTTTTTTTTGATGATGATGGGAGTAACCATCGTAAATGTTAAATGTTGCACAGATTATAAATAGATTATAAATTCATTACACAGTTTTTTCTAAAATTTTCAATAACTATGGTTTAATAATGAAGGGAGGAACTCCAATAACTATTGTTTAATAAGGAAGGAACTACAACTAAATATATATTTGTATAGTTAAAATTAATTAGATTGATAGATGGTATATTTTGGAATAAACATTTTTAATTTCTATTTAATATTTTTGAAATATTTATAGTGATAGATAAGTTTATTTTGAAATCTGATTTTTAGAATTCTAATTTAATTGTTAAGATGATATAAATTTAATTTCTAAATAATAAAATATTTTTGGTAGTATACAAAAATCAAAGTGGGAATTTATTTCCAAAATAATTATGTCTTTTTTTTTCCTTTTTATTTAATTTCATTAATAAAAAAAATGTCATATGAACAAATTTATATGAAACAAATTTCATATGAAATGAATTAAATTTTTTTAGACATGTAGTATTCCTAATACATGGTATAAACTCATAATATTGTAACAAAGCCCATTTACAAATTAAAAGTCTCCATAATAAAATTAGGGTGAATCTTGTTGGTTAAAATTCTTGATATATATAACTTTAAATAAAATTATAATTTAGTTAACTTTTTATGAGTTTTTTTAATTTTAGCAACTTGAGATGTATGATGAAATAAGTGTTTTAATGTCTATTATAGAAATATGTCTATTGCCATTTTACAAGTCATTTAATTTAAATGGTTGTGCTAGTTATAATATTATACACTAATCAAAATTTGAAATTTATCGCCAAAGCAATTAAGCTCTTTTTGTGGTTTTAATTAAATTGATTATTTAAAATAAATTGTCATATATTAACAAAGTCTATTTCAAAATTAAGAATCTCTAAAATGGTTAAGAATCTTGTTCCATGTTTTTATAAATGTATCTATGTTTAACTCATATATTATAATCAACAATAATAATAATAATAATAATTGAAATTATAATTTAATTAGTTTTTATGACTTTCTTAATTTTAATAATGTGACAAATATCATGTATTAAGTGTTTTGATGCTTATTTCCAGCCTAGATCCATCAATCTACTTTGGGTCTAGAGGGATCAAATCTCTTTACTCTAAAAGAGGTTGGCATATCAAGAGATTTGATCTATCTAGTATGGTTTAATTTCCTACTTTAGATAGGCTATATTCCACATGAATACCATGGGTCAATACCATGGATTAATACCATGGACCATTTTTTAGCAGAGAGGCTCATTCTACAACCCACCATGAGAGGATGTGTAAGTTTCTCTATCGATTATAATAGAAAACCAAATGAATATGCTATAAAGTAATTAGAAGCAAAAAAAAAAGTGCTAGAAAAATGTTTAAATTTTATATTTTTCAAAAATATTGCATCAAGAGATTTAGATAAACTATTGAAGATCTATGTGAGCTAATTTATGTGGATATCAACATGATATCAACTTCATATATATTTATATATAGAAAAAATTTGTTAAAATAAAATATTTTAATACAAATTAATATTGACATATACCTACAAATATATCAATAATAAAAAAACATTTTAATTTGCACTACAAAATGTCTTTATGTACATGTTATGTAAAATAATTTAATGTCAATTATGTATATATTATATATCATTTTTTAAAATTTATGTATATATCAGAAAAATTTAACTTTTTATGGTTAAAACCTATATTTGGTCCATTATATACTCTATATAGCATTCAAAATACAATTTAAACAATGAAAAATAACACATTGTCTAAAAACTTGTACATGAAGAAATTGTATCCCTCTCAGCTCATATTAGATTCGTACTTAAGATGGATCTATACTAGGTATATTTTATCCGGACTTAAGATGGATCTCAACTAGTGGCTATATTCTACATGAATATCATGGGTGAATACCATGAATTAATATCATGGGTCACTATTTTATTTTTTATCTTTTATTTTTATAAGGTTATTTTTATTTTGTTATTTTTATTTTCAGGTAGTTAAAATATTTACATTACATTATATTAATCTTTTAATTTATTTTATTTTTTTAATTTTATGTAATTTTACTCAGTCAAAATGTTAAACATAACATTACATTACAACATCTCTTTAATGACGTTTAATTTTTATGGTAAAGCTTATTTGAATGAAAATTTTAAGGATTGAAACTTATTTTAAAATTTAGGAATACTAGTGATCTTATTAGTGTTTAATATGAAAACTATAAAATTGTTGGTGATATTTTTTTGTAAATTTGTTCAAATTTGTAACAACTTTATATAGATTTTATAGAATTCTAGCTATTTTTAAAATAAAATAATCATGAAAACAACCATAATTATTTTTTTTACATCAAAAATTAAATTAATTGCTAATATTCATTCTATTTTTTTCCTTATAAAATTACTAGTAACCAATATTGGAGGAGAACTTCTCCTTCCTAAAAATGATCCTCCTTTGATGCCTTGCAAGGAAAAATGGGTTTCATGACAAAACATGTTAAACTTAAAACATAAGCAACATCTCATCATTCAACTCATACAAGAATTCATGAAGATAAACAACACAAATTTGGTGAGGAAGTTCACCCCTCCTAGGCTACATTTCCAAGCCTGCTAACATATCTATATTGCTCCATATATTCAATGAAAAAGAGTACATAAGTGTGTTGAAAATATGAGTGGCTAGTTTCCCCTTCAAGGAAACATTCTCCTACAAAGAATTATCACTCTAAAAAGCATGAAAACATACATTCAATCATGAAACCATCATTAATAAATAGGTTCTTCTACAAAGACCTTGTACTACATCTGAAAGTGAGCATAGAAGTACTACAATTCCACATTGAAGTAAAAAAAGAGAGCTTTCCTCACAATAACATAATGAGAAAAGACAACATGAGATGCACCCTACAAGTCACAGTTGCTGCAGTAAACATATGAAGACTATAAAACCCATACAAAGCCTTCTCCATGCTCAAAAATCTTCAAAAATTGCTCTGAAACACTGATTGATCCTGACACCCTTGGACTCCAACATGCAAAAAGTATCTTTAGATGTGCTCCAATCAACCAAAAAAAGGTCTCCATTGGATCCAGAATGTTCAAAACCCTTATTTGGACTCTTCTTGAGCTCTAAAAGGCCAAAAAGTCATTAAGTTATGGCTCTCCAACCATTCTCCTGTTATCCGTCCTACAAACTGGAAAAATGGCTAACAAAGCAACAAATGTTCCCTGTTTTCCACTCAGGACGCGACAATTTCACCCGTTGAAGGTGCAATTTGTTGGATCATTAAATTGTGCAATAACCCCTTATGCCTAAACTTCATCCCCACTAGTGGTCACGCCGCACCCATAAGGGCAAGGGTCGTGGATAACTTCCCACCTTCTTCGTCCTAGGCCCCTTAACTGTTGGGTGTGTGGTCATGTTGGATTTAATGTGGCCAAGGGCTAGGGCTAATCGCCCAACCCTGTCGTTGAAGCCCTCTCCATCATTCTACTAGGGTCACATGCTCCCATATGCCCTCAGGCGAGGTTTTACTCCACTCTCTGCCCGATTGGCACCTTGCGAGGGTCATATGAAGGTTGATAAGAACAAGGGTTGGGCTAGTCCCAAGCCCCTCCTTCACTAGTGCTCTTACGCGTTGTGTCGAGGTCCTATAGATGAATGATGACCAAGGGCTAGGGCTGGTCCCTGAGCCCCAAAATCCCTTTGCGTCATGGTCCACTAGGAAGGCGGGTGACTAGGCGTTGGGGCTGACCGCCGAACCCCTCCTCTTAAACATGTGCCATTAAAAGTTAAATAGCATCAAAGATAATATGGGGTAAGAAACACCCGCATGGTGCAATGGTAAGGCGCTCAAATGTTGGATGAGAGGTCAAGGGTTTGATCCCACTCAAGGCTCTCCGACCCTGATAATAATTTTTACCAACCATGCGGTGCCACATGGCAACCTCTAGTTGGTCCACGTGGCATCCCCTCATTGGACCACCACATAAAAATTGATCAATCAAATTGTGATACTCTACCCTGTACGAGTATGCCACTTGGCAAGCCAAGATTGGTCCATACGTGCCTAGTAGACATGTTGATTTTAGTGGTATGATTGCCCAGTCAGAAACTCTACTAATTTTTTAGCTATTGGGCCAAATGTTTAGAACATCAGAAATTTTTCATATGACGTCAGATTGAGTCGAAACAAGTATCGTTCGAATCAAAATGAAAAACACTATGACTCGACATTGGCTTCGAAATATTATGGGGACTTTCATCTTTGAGCTAAATTTTGATCACTGGATCATACATCTCCACTAGGAACTTTTGGACTCCAAAAATTTACATCTCCTAGTATATAAAATGAGGCTGAAACTCAAAACTTTCCTAGAAACTAAATCCTTAATGCTTTGTTTTCAATTGGTGCCTTCAAGCTCCAATCAAGGTACTCCGCCTATCTTCTACATGAAGACCTTACTGTCTTGTCAAGAATCAAGCCACAATTCTTATCACATGCAAAAACAAAAACATTGATGAGTGGAATCTGAGCATTATCTCCAAACCCGTATTTCACGACTCAAAAAAATTCATCTTGAAGTTCCATTATTGAAGACAAACTTGAGTTTCCATTCTGGAAATCAGAAGTAATTCAATGTGTGCCATGCACAGATTCAAACTTTTCTTTACTATCCTCAAACTAAGCTTGTACACAAAATTACACTGGCTGAAAAAATTCAATGACACAATTGGATTTTTCCACAAAAAATAGTCATTTCTTGTACAATATTTATTAAAAATTATACTCACAACAAGATTTATCTTGAACACTTGTGTTGGTGAGTATATGACAAACTGTAGACAAACTTGGACAACAAAAACTGTACATCCAAAAAGTCCTCAAAAAATTGGACTCATAAACAAGCCAACAACATAACATGTCAAAGAAAAACATACTTGTTGCAAATAGTGATTATTCTCGTTCACTTTGCAAAAGAACCCAAAACAGGTAACGACAAAAACAAGTATTTATGAACAAAGAAGCAAAATATACAAATAGTTTACCCAATATTTTCCTCTCCTAAGATTATTGGTTCTCTTTTTGCATCTACTCTTCTTTGAAGGTTTCTTTAGGAACGATGTGAGTCCTCTCTGCCACCTATTTCGTTCCTTGCATTGGTTTGCATCGCCTCTTTATCCTTCTTGGGAGGAAGCTCTAGATGTCATTTCCAACATCTTTTATTCCCATGCCGATGCATGTTGCAATGGCTACACAAGTACTTTCACTTGCCCACCGACAAGGGATCCTTCAAATGTGAAGGGGATTCATCATGCTTGATGCTAATAACTTGATCCATTCTTTTGACCATTACCATGCGTTGCTCACAAACAACCACACAATGGTCAACTGCATCAAAAAAAGTGAAAGGATACATTTCCCACAAATAGTCAAAATTACCAACAATTGGAAAACTCCCATGAGATTTATCCATGTCCCTTGGGCTGCAACTTTGATGATGTGGATTGGATGATGAAATGCATGGTACTTTGAAGTTTTCATCTCTCTCAGGAGACAAATCGACATTATCACCACCATCTTGGTGTGACATATAATCTTCTGATGATTATTTTCCTCAAACAATTTAGAGCATTCTCCAAACTCTCTTTGGCGATATCCCAATCCTTGATATCTTGGTATCTCTTCCACCATGATAGGATTAGTTATTTCTTAGCCATTGATTCTGAGGCCTCCTACTTCATAACCCATCTGAGTAAGAATATTCATACCAATGCCTCTACTATGTTGTTCAAATACTGCAAAAGATGCATTATTAACATAAATAGAAGGATTTGAACTTGATATGTTGATTACCTCCTTGAAATTGCCATCCATCATTTCTACTTCAGATGATGAGGAATTTTTTTTTGATGACTCAAGCCACCCACTTTTACCAAGAAGCATATGATGAGAATCTGTGATATGTTGACAAAATGCATATGAATCATTCTCCACATAATGTCCATAACCTATGTTTGAACCATGCCCACAAATTGGCTTCACTTTGGAGGTATCCTTTGTTGTAACTTTAGTGGAACTCTCACCAACTTGTTCCTCAAGAATATGCTACAACTGAAGGCCCATATGCCTCTTCTCTTCTTCAGCAATTCCAAGCATTCTTCTTAATTCAACATTCTCCATTCGAAGAGACAAATTCATCTCCTCCAGATCTTGGAGACTCTTCTTTCCCATCCTTGCAAATTGGTCAGACTAGCTCTAATACCACTTGATATGAAATTAGAGGAGAACTTATCCTTCCTAAAAATGATCTTCCTCTGACTCTTTGCAAGGAAAAATGGGCCTTATGACCAAACAAGCTTTTAAGGTCTCTTCAAGAACTATGAGTTATTTTTTCATGTAAACTTAAAACATAAGCAACATCTCATAATTTAAATCATACAAAAATTCATGAAAAGGAACAACACAAATTTGATGATTGAGTTCACCCCTCCTAGGCTACATCTTCGGGCCTAATAACACAGCTAGACCGCTCCATATATTCAGTGAAAAAGAGTACATAAGTGTGTTGATAATATGAGTGGCTAGTTTCCCCTTCAAGGAAATTTTCTCCTGCAAAGAACTCTCACTCTAAAAATCATGACAACCTACAGTCAATCATGAAACCATCAACAAGAAATGGGTTCTTCTACAAAGACCCTGTACTCCATCTAAAAATGAGCATACAAGTACAACAATTCCACATTGAAGTAAAAAGATAGAGATTTCCTCACAATAACATAAAGAGAAAAGACAACATGAGTTGTACCCTACATGTCATATCTATTGTAGTAAACATCTACATGAAAAGACTAGAAAATTGCTACAAGGTCTTCTCCATGCTCAAAAGACTTCAAAAATTTCTCCAAAATGCCGATTGATCCTGACACCCATGAACTCAAACCTATAAAATGTACCTTCAGATGTCCTCCAATCAATAAAAATAGGTCTCCATTGGATCTAGAATCTCCAAAAACCCCTACCTTGACTCTTCTTGCACTCCAAAAGGACAAAAAGTCATCAAGTTATGGCTCTCCAACCATTCTCCCATTTTCAGTCCTACAAATTCAATAAATTGGCTAACAGAGCGACAAATATTCTCTATTTTCGCTCGGGGGGCAATGATTTTGCTCACCGAAGGTGAAATTTTTTGTATCATTAAATTTTCCAATAACCCTTCATGCCCGAACTTCGGCCCTGCTGGTGGTAACATCTCGCCCATAAGACCAGCGATCGTGACTAACTTCCCACCCCCTCTGACCTAGGCTCCTTAATCCTCAGCCCTATGGTAATGGTGGGTTTAATGTGGCTAGGGGTTGGGCCTAATCACCCACCCCCGCTATTGAAGCCCTATCCACCATTTTTTTGGGGTCACATTATCCCATATGCCCTAGGCGAGGGCTTGACTCTGCTCCCTGCTTGATTGGCACCTCGCGAGGGTCATATGAAGGTTCATAAGACAAGGAGATGGGATGGTCCCAAGCCCCTCATCACCCAACGCTCTTCCACCTTCTGCCAAGGTCCTATGGATGGCCTGTGACTAGGGGCCCAGTTTAGTCACCAATTCCCAAACTCCCTTTGTGCGATGGTCATGTGGGAAGGCTGGTGACCGGGGGCTGGGGATAACTGCTCGACCCCTCCTCCCAAACATGTGCCATTAAAGTATTAAATAACGCTGAAGATCTTATGGGGTAAGAAAAACTCGCATGGCGTAGTGGTAACACACTTGAATGTTGGAGGAGAGGTTGGTTGTTTGATCCTGCCTAACGCTCTCCAACCCTCAACATAATTTTGATCAACCATTAGGTGACACTTGACGGTCTCTAGTTGGGCCACGTGGCATCCCCTCATTGGACCACCACATAAAAATCAACCAATCAAACTGCGACACTCTACCTTGTACGAGGTTACCACTTGGCAGACCAGGATTGGTCCATATGCGCCTAGTAGGCACCTTGATGTCAACAGTATGACTTCCCAGTCAGTAGCCCAGTCACCAACCTTGCTAATTTTTTCGTTGTTGGGCCAATGGTTGGAACATAATAAATTTTTCATATGACATTGAATTGAGGTGAAACAAGTGTCGTTGGAATCAGAACGATGAAAACTACAACTTGACATTATTTTTAAAATATTCTGGGCACTTTAATTTTTTAGTTAAATTTTGATCAACGAATCAAAAAAGATTATCTGCATCTCTTTCTTCAGTGCCCTTCTTTGATTTCCATTTAGGTTGAGGTTACTAAAATATTTAAGTTCGATGTTGTAGTGAACCACTATTTTATTATCTCTTTCCTAGTTAACTAGGATTTTAGAGATAAATAATTTAGGGTTGCCCCTCTCTACATATTTTTGGGAATTTGGAAATGTCGTAATGCTTTCATTTTCAAAAATACATCTCCTAACATTGTGATCACCAATATATATGAAAATCACCACCTATTTCTAGGATATTGGTCCATGGAAACCCAAGATTAGTCGACGTTGTGTTTCCTATAAAGACCTTGAGGGAATTTTTCAGTCCAATGTGGTTTGAAATAGTTGTGCTATGTTGATAGTTGAACAACCAAACTTACTCCAGCCTGGTGATAACATATATGATCCTAAGAGGGTATGCAGGTACAATTTTGAAAGGATCGATTTTAATCGAGGATATTCATAAATGTCTACTGCAAGATATGAAAAGGTGAAAACTGGTAGAATGAAGTTATAAAGACACATCCAGGGATGGAGACCAGTTCACCCCAAGATCCACCAGCTCAAAATAAGCAAGTGCAGGAGGCAGAACAGATAAATCCATAAGAAAAGAGTGTAGCTCCTAGGAAGAGGATCAAGTCTGATTCAATAGGAGAAAGTAGAAGGAAATGGAAAGTTTATCCTTTGAATACATTAGATATTCAAGAAGAACATGAAACAAGAGAAGTAGAAGAAGAGGAGAAGAGGAAGCAAGATGATTTGCTTAGGAAGAAACATGAAGAAGAAGAGGAAAGGAGAATAATAGAAGAAGAAAAATAAAGAAATTCCAAGGAGAAAGAAGCAACACAAAGACTCAGAGAAGAAAAATTGACTTAGGAGATAGAAGAAGATTTGGAGGAAGAGGGTACCATCCAAGCCATGGATAATGAATCGGGTTCTTTAGGATAACCTTCGCTCGCTGGTGATCATCTTCCATTTAGAAAAATGGGAATCACACCTCCACCTAAAAACAGAGTCATGGATTTGTTCAATGTCACGTTTGATCAACACAAGAAGAGGATCGTGCAACATGGACGAATATACTTCTCAAATTATCCTCAAAATTGAGTCTTAATATCTACAAAGAAGGTGATAACTTCTAATACCAGAACTAATCCTATGGAAATTATGGAGGAATATGTTTCTTTTTCTACAAAAATGCATGACAACTCTAAATATTTGTTGAATGAGAATGCTAGATTAAGGAGAGAACTAGCTGCAGTGAAGCAACTTGCAAAAAATATTGCGATAGAGAATCAATGGTTATCTTCATACAACTTCAACACAACAGAATGGCAGTCATCCTTGTAGGATGAACTGGGGCCAATGGAAGACACCATGGCATAGTTATATGATGATATGATGCTTATATAACAAATCATTACTCCTCTCATTGGCATAAAAAAGAAAGCGTAATAAGTGTTAAAACTCCTAAAACTAGAAAACAAAGTGATTGACCAGCTTCAGGAATGTGCCGCCAAGTATTCAAATATTTCACAACATTTGGAAATAAAAGACATTATTTCTGCTAATATAGACAAAGTCACTGGGGCTTCACTCAGTAAACCTCTAACATATCACGTGCCATCATGGCATATTAAACAATACCCCTAATTTGAGTACATATTTGAAAATACCCCTAAAAATCACATTATTTAGGCCCTACCATTATAAACCCAATACACCTTCCCAATTTAAAAATCACCTACTTTCAATATATATTGTAGGTATCCAATTTTTTATTAACATTTTTTATACCCCTTTATATTTTTTCATTAACTTTGAGCTCCATTTTTTTTACCTCCCAATATAAAAACCCTTTATCCCCTATATATCCCCCAATATATTATGTCATTTTTTCTTCATTATATATCCCCCAATATGAACCCATGTGCTATGGTATTTCTCCTGTAGTGAAGCCCCTATGGACAAAATTGAGCTTAGACTCCACCATAAAAACTACATGTGTCTTAGATAAGAATCAATTAGCACTATTGTTGCTTATAATCAATTGCACAGTGGTTTTAAGTCTCTAGCAAACAATCATGGGATTCCATCAATAGGATCAATTGAATAAATTAGAGGCAGTGAAATCATCTTCTAGGAGATCATGCAGTAAATAGAACTAATCAAGCAAGCATAAAAACAGGAAGGCTTGGAGATCACCAAAGAAATTATTCTACAATATGTCATCACATCATTCAAAGCTCATATGAAACTCCCTTGGCTATGGAATAATGTACAGTCTAGCTCCAAGAACATATTCATGGATGAATTGGAAGCAGGGAAAATTTTAGGGGCTAATATTCACAGGTGGGCTAATTTTCCATGATTTTTCCAAAAAAAGGATTCGCCAATTTCCCTTTTTTTGAAAATTGTTTTGCCAAAATTTTATAGTCTAAAATTATTTTACCCTAAAAATCGCCAAAAAATTATATATACTAATGTAAAATAATTAGAAACCTAAATATTTTCACAAAAATATTATCAAAAAATTTACAATTTACATATTGGGGACTAGTAAGATTTGCCAAGGTTTCTAAACTTTAAGATAAACTTCCATCCTTAAAATTTTCCTTGACTGGAAGTGAAGATACATAATGTATGGGACTTTCCAGTTCAGGTCAAAGTCATCTCAATGGATTTCAGAGAATGGAACACATACATCCCCAATGAGATGCATGAGGAAGTAAATGATTTGTAAATTTGATAAAAATTTGTCATATTATCATTTTTGTCTTATATATCCATTGTCTCATATGTAATTTTTCTTTTGTAACAATTACTATATAATGAAGTCCAAGAGACACATGTGGAATGTGAATAGCCACATATATATTGTAAATATTCGTGTATAGAATATGAAAAAAAGTAGGATTTAAAAAATCATGGGGAAGCTAAAAGGTCAATATCATTAGTTATAAATAGCTCCTCATAACTCAAGCTAAGGGCTTGTATTATTGGAGTCTTGCATTGGATACTCTTGTAGTGCATAGTATATATATCATTATTTGGAGAAGCAAGTTGTCGCTTCATGTTCCAATACTGGATCTAGTGTTTCATCTATGTAACCATATATCTGGGATCTTTCAGTCATAATCAGAATCTCTATGAGCAGACACTTCTTCATACATGTATCATAGATATAGTAGGACTATTATTTTTATGTTTGTGGTATATGTTGTTTTAATTACATACTAAGTTTAAAATGAACTAATTTGTTGCTTAGTTATGTTTATCATTGAATTAGTGCTCTTGTGTTTTCATGATTGTTGTTTATTGTGTCAACTAGACTACATGTAATAAAAAAGTGTTTATCTTCCTTCTCGGATCACCCTTTAGGATAGTAATATTACATTTCTAATAGGAGGCTTGTTTTACTTTACCAGTTGTGGAAGCTCCCTCGTGCACCTTACATTGGGTGTCTCACAAAGCTTACAAACTTGCTTCCTAAAGAGGTGTTGTGGTCTCTTGTGCATTATTATAACTAAGGCATATCTTTGAAACCTTTTCAATGGTTGTGGGACCGTATAGCTAGATGGGACTCCTACACCAAATGGTGTGAGGTCTAATTGGGACTTCACATAAGGGAGATCCCCTTACATGTTGGCGGAATCCAACACCGTAAACAAACTTGTAATTATTAAAGTTGTCCTAAAGGTAATATCAGTGTATTGGATGCACTTTTTTTATTTACCCAAAGCAGACATCCAAAGAATTGTTGAAATTATAGCTAGATTCCTATGGGGTGGTGCTGACAAGAACAAGAAATTTCACTTGGTTTTCCTCGAAACAATTTCCAGGACTGAGGTGGAAGGGGGCTAGGGAATCAATTGTACTAAGATTTTCAATCTCACTTTTCCTAAAAATGATATTTAGAGAGTTTTTAATGGAATTTGCATATGGAAACAAATTATTAGTGAGAAATATCTCAATTATTTAAATTTGGAGGAATGGGTAAGAATAGGATTTCCTAAAAAGAAGAATGGTTCATTTATTTGTCGCAACTTGATGAAATCTAAGCCATAAATATGTGGAAACTTGATATGGGAGGTAGGAAGTGGTGATAATATCACCATTGTTCTAGATGCTATTAAAGGTATGGTAGAATACCATCTTCTCTGTGTCCCTACATTACAATTTCTTAATGATCTTGGATTATTTTCTTTGGCACACATTAGAAACCAACGCGAATCTTTACTATCCTCTACAAAATGGTTGCACTCATGTGATCTTGAGCTTCCCGTGAGTTTAGAGGTAAATTTGGAACAATATAGATACAAACTCTGCCAAGCAGGTATCACATTGATCCTCAAGCAAAATAAACTATATTGGGGAAGACAGGCACTTGAAGGAAATATTTTTGTTAAAGAAAAATATTCTTATATTTCTCAGGGACACATGCCTGGAAACAATGCTTCTTGGATGAAAAAAATGTGGTGATGGAAGGCTCCATTAAAAATAATTTTTTTTTACGTGTCCTATTCTTCACAATATGATTCTCATGTGGGAGAATCTCTCTAGGAGGGGTTCACAGGGTCCAAGTGTTCTTTCTCTATGTGGAGGGGTGAATGAAGAGGTAGTGCACCTATCTTTGGGATGACATTTTTATTTTACAATTTTGGATGAGGTATCCAAGTTTCTTAAGACTAATGCAATGGTGGATATATCCTTTATTGTTTATTCTCACAATTTGGATGGAGAATCAGAAAGAAAATGGAATGATCCCATTATATATATTTTGGGGAATTTGGAGGAGTACAAATGCCATAAATTTTGAACAAATTTTCCATGACATGAGGCTTACTTGTATGAATATCTTGGTTTTTTTTTCTTCAGAAGATTGGGAAATGGAGGCCAAAGCCACATACGAGAATAAGTTTCTATAAGGAAATCAAGTTTTCATCTCTAGTGAGATACTTTGATGAAGCATATTCAGTAGGGAAATGTGGGTATGGGGCTTATCTTGTGATAAATACTTCCCAGAACTACCATTTCTACTATTATGGAGGCGTTGGAACAAATAGTAGAGTTGATATGGTGGCACTATGGGGAGTCTTCCGGTATGCCTCTTGGCTGGCAATGGAGGAGATTGAGATTCTAGGTGACTCCAAATCAGTCATTGAATGAGCACAAGGTCATTCATCCTTTGGGGAGCCTTCTTTATTGCACTGGATGTAGCAGATTAGATCCCTCATGGAGTCTTTCAAGCACCTCTCCTTCTCCCATATTTATCATGAGAAAAATTTGGTGGTTGATCTCCTCTCTAAAAGAGATGTTTGTTGAGCCTGGAGAAATCCGATACAGGTTTCTATTCGACAATTTTGTTAGCATCTCAAGGGATTTTACTATCTAGAGGAGGAGTTGGTTTTGTTGCCTATTTGATTTAGAAGCTCATTTATTTTTCGGCTTGTCCTAGTTTCAGTTCCTTTATAAAAATGTCAGTTTGTTTATTTTTTATGTCCTTTTATATTTAGTTTTTTTATGTAGTAATAAGTATTCGCAGAGAAAATTAGATGCCAACAGTTTTTCAGAGAAGCATCATAGGCCTTAGGTAACTTTCATTTCTTTTGTGAAGTGATGATACAGTGGAAACACATGTTTTTTCTGTGATAGAATATTTGTGGATATATTCTGGATATTGGGGACATAAAATAAACACTTATTTAATTAATTTTTCTTTTAATGAAAGATAATCGTTTTTTTCTCATGAAAAAAAAACTAATATTAATATTAATAATAGACCTATTTTATTATACAATCTCATTCTTCCAATATATGACCCATTTTTTTTTTTTTACAATCTGATCCCTTGCAATCTATCAAGCTAGTCATTTCAAGTAGTCGAAATCTGTTCTAATAAAAATAATGAATCCCAATAATTTCAAATGATAAATTGTTACTTCAAGTGATTTTTTTTTTTTTTGAATAACAATAAGGAATTAATGAAGAAGTAAATTGTGTTATGGAATATTTACAAATAATTATGTCATAAGGAATATTCTGGGAAGAACTCCCCTCTTGTGCCACTTTGTACCTTCATGGGTCATTGATTTTGTTGTTATACGATGGAATAATTATTGGTCGTTCAATCATTGTTACAGGTGTAGGTGTTGGGTACAAGTAAGTTAGGCAATTTCTCAGACGGTTTGAAAAATTCTTAAAAAATGGAGATAATGTTTACATAGTAAATTTAGAGTTGGTTTGGGATTTTTTTGAGAGAATATATCAAATTCCTTATTCATCTTTAGAATCTGTCGGATCTCATTCCAACTATATATTTTTATATTATTTTTGAATGAATGTAGTGTGAATTTTTTTTTTGTGTGCATCATGAATGCTCCTCCAATCTCAACAGGTTTGAGCTTAACTCCCTCATGGGAGGGCTTAGAAGGATGAAAGATATGTGAGATTTGATGTTATGTACATAAGGTAGTTAGTGTGTGGGAATGTTTTCCAATTGTTGTAACTTGTTGTATTGAATTTGATATTCCTTTTTTTTTGTCTTGTGTCGTGTGATTGTGAGTACAAACCAAAAATAACAAATGATTCTCACTTCTGTGTCAGGGAGTTCTTCTGTTGTTGTGGCCTTAATTTATTTTCTCCAATTCCCGTATGAGGTGTTGGGTGTCTCTCGTGACGCATATGATCAGGAGATCTAGTCCTCTAATCGTAAGAAGGATTTAAAATTTCATCCATATAACAATTCCAACAACCATGAAGTAGCTGAACGGTTCAAGTAAATAAATTATTCTTATGGTATTCTATTGGATTGAGTAAAGCATCGTCAATATGATGTGGCCAATTTTCATGCAATTGAAAATAAGAATCAAGAATTGGAAATGGATTTGTCTAGCCTGGGAGTAGTGAATACCATGTTTGTTGCTCCTTTTATCAAGCTTGGAGTTCCAATCAAGACAACAATATCGAAAACTATTTTGGAAGAGGCTTTATATGGAGCAGTTCCAATCATACCACTTCCTTTAGGCCAACCCATACATAGGAGAAAAATTGTGCAAGTGCGGAACAAATGGTTGTTATTTTTCTTTTTAGTTGCATCGATCTAGAATTAACGTTGACCTAGCTTCGTGGTCATTTGAAACATCGATCAATAGATATACAGCTGGAGAGGATCAATTTGAGTTCTCATTCTTGTAGAGATGATGGGCTAATCTTCGACAAGAATTACTTCATTCAATGGTTGCAAATGAACTTGGAAGTGGAAATCGAAATTGTGTCTGAACTGTGCTAGGAAAAAATATGTTTGACGAGATTCATAGTGGATTTTTTTATTAATTTTGTTTATTGATCTGGATGTGGGAAAACTTTTTAATGCTAAGCAATCTCCGTCATTAGTATTAAAAATGTGTTTCTTATGTGCATGGAAATTTTATTGAGCTTTCAGATTATCACAAGGATTTATTTTTCGTGTCTTTCAATATGTAATTCCATGAGTAGGTTATAGACATGAAAAAATTAACACATGAAAGTAAAATACATCATAAAACAAAACACAAGCCATTTGATGAAGGAGTTCACCTTGCCTGGGCTACATATCCTTGAATCAGCTCTAAGGCATGATTATTTTTTATTATGCTCCAATTTCAAAATGATGAGTACATCAATGTGCTGATATGAAATGGTTAGTTTCTCCCAAAAAGAAATAACTCCTGTAAATTCCCTTTACCATACACCTACTGTTAGCAACACATGGGCATATTACCAAGATCCCTTACTCAAATATGAAAGAGCATCAAATTTTTACTTCAATAACTGTAAGTACATCAACAATCTTTTTCTCTAAAACACATAAAGAGAAAATATGAGAAAAATGCTACAGCACTGCTGCAAACATATGGAGGCTGGAAGCTCCCTGCAAGATCATCTCCATCTCAAAATCCTCCAAGAACTGGCTAAATATTTGAATGATCCATACACCCTCCTGGTTCAAAATGCAATTTTAACTTGAAGATGTGCTCTAAACAGAAAAAATAAGTTACCAATTGATTTAGAGCATCCATAAACCCCTGAGTAGCTTCTTCTGGTTCTTCAATTGGTCTACAGGTCTCTAGGCATGGCCTCCTCTCCTGGTGGCCCTAGGATTTTTTTTCTTTAAGTGGGAAAAACACCATCAAGAAGTGCTCCTCTACCTCTAAAACCTACTCCAATGGATTCCTAGCATGCCAAAATGCTAGAAATGAATTTTTATGAGCCCCATTTCATCGAATATTGCTCAAGATAGGCCTCATTTACCCCAGGCCTAGTAAACTGCCACTAAATTTGGTGGATTGCCAGTTAACTCCACTAAATGTGGAGTTTCTCTGCATTTGGCGGGTTCGCCATATCTTTCGCCAAGATAAGTACGCAATTAGTGTTAAGATAAGTGGTATCCTAAGTGGGGTTAAGCGCATTTAGCATTATCCCACACTTATCCATTAAAATTTGGATTATCGTAATAAAACCCACGTATTATCGTATTAAAACTTGGCTTAACCACATTTAAATCTCCGTAGTTCATACCACAGTCATTTTCGTAGATCACGGATTCTCTTCGCAATAATCCTTCACAAATATGACATCAAAAATCTCGGCTCATCGCAATCTTGCCTCATCGCAATCTTGGTTCATCGCAAATCGAAGAACAAGTCAACACATGACTCCTCGTCGCATTCCCAAGGCTCCTTTCACCGAATGAGATATGCGATGAAATATTTATGGCTGAGTGAAATATACGATGAAACTTTTCATGACTGAATGCGATATTCTTCACAACCATCCATCTTCCACAGTAATCCTGCGATACAATCTCAACCGTCCATCGCTCTTGTTCATAAATCTCTGGAATTTTTGGAAGAAATCATGGTTGCTGCCTTCGGAAAAAATATACTTGTTTTCCTCCTGTCCATAAGAGATCTAAATCATTTTCCGCTTGTTATAGCATTGTGAATGTTTTATGGTAAACATTTTGCTTCTATACATCTTGTATACAACTTTCTAAACATATTTCTAAACACGAGTTCCACACAGAATTTACCCAATGTAATCCAATAAGGTAATGAATCTAGAACCAAACAAGCTTCAGATTAACCAACTCTGACTTGATTTTAATGGTTAATTCAGCATCTAACAAATAACTAATTTAGAATGTCAGAATTTCTCTTCTACAACACTTACATTTACCAGTCTGCAAGCGCAAGTCGTACTACTCCATGGCTACTAAAGAGGATTTGTGATTCCTATTCTTGTTGAAAGATAGTTGTTGGAAGAAAAACCTAAGATTGGACCAATTCCACGACCTTTGCAAAAAAATTTTCATGTTGTTCTCAATCTGATCCTTCTCGGTCTCGCCTACAACACCTGTTTTGCAATTTTTTAATAAAAAAGTGTCTATTCTGAACGACGATCAGCAGAACATAACTCATTCATCCAAACTCATTTTTCAACGAAACAATTTGTGTTGGATTCCTTGCGATGGGTCGGTCATTTTGAATCTGGTTTGGTGCAATTATGAGCGCTTCCATTTTTAAGCTAATTTTTTTCCCCTGATCCAGATTCTGATCATTCCTTCCCACTGACATGCTTTTAGACCCACAAAAGCTGGTTATCTCATGAGTGTTGAACACTCTTCTGTTTCCCAAGTTCTTTCATCTTAATTCTACTTGGAGAAATCGCTTTTACAACCACTCCATCACTAACATGCCTTGTCTTGCCTTGCAAATGGCTTAGCTCTTCAACCACTGTTCACCTTTTGCTATTGACCCAGTCCAACACTTGTTTGCCGATGTAACACTTCATTGTACCAAAGTGATCCCTCTGTGCTTGGAAATCTGACTTTCCTTCCCACTGAGAATCGTGTTCCTCCTTTTGCACAAACATGCACTTAATGCAAGCTTCTCTTTTGGAAACCACTTTTCCAATAAGCCCATCTAAGTGAAATACAACAACAAATTCAAACATCAGTAAAAATAATAAAATAAATGACCATTATTTTACCTCCACTGTTCCAAATTCCACATATGTAAGAGTGCATTCACCATCTCCTTCTCTTCTTGGCGTCAACACATAAATGGTCTACAATGGCTGCAAACTTTTTATAGCTTAAATTTCTTGGACATCTTGTCTCAAACACAACCATCAATGTGAAAAGCACATCATGCAAGAAAAATAACTTGACAACATATCCTCTTGTGCCTCAAAAAGCAACAAATTTCACATCATGTGAACATCGCCATGTACTCTCACATCTTGGTGTAAAACATCATCGACCAAACACAAGTCGACAAAAACATGCCTCTTCAAACAAATGACTCTCAAGTAAAGCATAAGCATGTATGATAACTCGACGATTCTTTCCTCAAAACAAAAATAATTTCACATCATGAAACACTTCATCAACATCTCCTTTTCATCTTTGGAGACAAACTGAAATTTTTCAAGTCAATATGACATGCATGCAACACAGAATCGACCAACACAATCTGACATTCATGGATGTGTAAATGATCAACACTCTCAAGTTGACATCATGCATGTTAAACAAAGCAATCAACCAACACATGTCAATTACTCATGCATGTTCAAGTACAATGAAACCATCAAAATTTCACTGTTCATACACACAAAATCTCATGCATGTATACAATTCTTCAAATCTCTCACAAGTAAAATCATAAGTACAAAAGCTCCATTCATATGTACATGTATTTAAAGTTGAAATGAAAAAAATTTGCTGCAATAAAGTGAGTCAACACACTTCACTTTCAATCACCTTCTTGGTGTAAACATGAAACATGAAATCTAAAAGAAAAAACCATTTCATTGGCGCTTCTTTCAACTACACTTCATCATAATGTGAATCATCTTGACCCACATCGATTATGGAATCCTCTTTTCCATTCTTGTCATTCTCTTTCTCCACCTTCTTCAAATGTCATGGATGACTTGCTAGATACAAATTCCAACACTTGTCTACAATATGACATTGCTTATGGCAATGAGTGCAAAACTATTGCCTCTTCTTTTCAACATGGTTTTCTTTGGCTTCCTGCCTCCTTTGCTTAAAAAGTTTCCTGTGCATAGCTATCTTATTCTAACACCTTGAAACAATATGGTTATCCAAACAACAAAAGGAACATGCAAAATTTCTCCAAATATTATGTGAGAAATTTCCATGTTTATCATAATCAAAATAAACTTGATTAAAAGTAGATTTATACCTTGAAAATTCACCTTTGTTGCCTTCTTGAGGAGGTGAATTTGATGAGGTAGTGGCTCTCTTCAGAATACCAACAATGCATTCAATGAAATTAGAGCTTTCAACAGCTTCTTGTTCGCCATTCTCATTAGTTGAATGCTTATGAGCACCTTCTTGCAAAGTAGGTGAAAAAAATTTGCATTCCTCATGAACAAAATCTTCACAATATTGAGGTAACAAACATGAAATGAAAGTCCTTCTTGGAACACCTTCATGTGCCTTCTTGGATTTAGATATTTCTCCATCATGTTTTCCATAATCAAGACCCAAATACTTAGGCCTTTCCTCAACAACAATTGGCTCAACTATGCCTTGTGCATGTTTGCCTAATCCTTTACCTTCATAGCCCATATTCATCAATAATTTGCACCCTATTCCTCTAATGTGTTTTTCAAAAGAACCTACACATTCATTTTGAGAGGAAGTAGAAGATAAACTTGAATTTCATACCTCTTTTTCAAGCATATGCTTGGCTAATGCTTCCTTGGCATCATGGAGTTAAGTATCCATCTCATGCATCCTTTCAAGGTTCTCATTTGCAATATGGAGTTTAGTCTCCATCTCATGCATCTTCTCAATAATTTCTTGCTTCTCCTCCTTCATGGAAATCAAATTCTCTTGAAGTTTAACTCTCTCCCTCATATCTTCATACTTCTCTTGCATCCTATCAATCATGATGTAGAGTTTCTGCAAAAACTCTTTATCAAAGAGTTTTTGTAAGGAAGATAGACTAAAAGAATCACTTAATGAGGCTGCCATCACACCATGAAATGCATACAAAGCTTCTTTGCTGCAATTTGAGAATCTGAAGTCTCAATCTTGTCTTCTTTTCCTTCACCTTTCTACAACTTTAACCTTGTCAACATCACAAAATTGCAACATTAACTTGCACAAATCTTCAAACAACTATCAAGAAAATAACTTTGTCTTTCAACTTTGCTCTGATACCAACTTGATTGGATATTGAATGTTAGTTATTGTTGTGCTAATTTCATTTTCAGATATAAAACTTATACACTGATCTTATGCTTGATGTGCAGTTTCCCTTGTTGCTTATGTCTGTCAAAAGAGGAATTAAAACTGATTTTTATGACTGTTTTTGAAAGAAAAACCTGAGATTGAACCAATTCCACGACCTTTGCAAAAAAATTTGCACTTTTTTCTCAATCTGATCCTTCTCGGTCTCACCTACAACACCTGTTGTGCAATTTTTTAATAAAACTTTGTATGTTCTAAATGGCGATCAACAGACCATAATTCCTTCATCCGAACTTGGTTTTCAACGAAAAATGTTGCATTGGATTCCTTGCGGTGGGTTGGTCGTTTTGAATCTAGTTTGTGCAATTCTAAGCAATTTCATTCTTGAGCTATGTTTCTACCCCTGATCCACATTTTGATCATTTATATTGGTGGTAAAATGAAAAAAATGGTGGTAAGATATTTATTTAAATGCCGACGCGATTAGTTTTGATTTTGTTCCTTAGTGATGCCAACCTATTGATTTCTTGAGCGAAATATGGAGATCCAAAAGTACTATCAATAGAATTTGGTCTAGAGATAACATGTGACAGGAATGATGAATATCTCATATTTTTCTAAAGCAATTATCAAACAATTATTTGTATGTTTTTTGTTGTTTCGAAAAAGATGCAGAACCAATTATCGAACAGAGAAATATAGTTCAAATTAGTGGTTCTCAACATTCTTAGGTGCTCAGAAAAACATATTGTTAATTTTATTATCTGAGTCGGTTATATGTTGATGGATCTTGTTGTGCCTCAGGCATCAAGAGCATCCATTACAGGTTATGTTATGAGATCCATGTGTGTAGAAAGGTCAGTTGCATAATTTACTTTTGAATATGCCCAGTACTCAGACAACTCACTTATAGAACTATCGAAAGTGTAGTTCGCTTCATTTTTATAGATGGGAGTTTGTCCATAGGGTGGTCTAGTATTGAGTTTTTCCTTTGGAATATCTAGAAGTTTTAATGATAAAAAACTCATCAAATATGGTCAAAGGCGATTATGTCTTAAATGAGTTGAATGGGAAGCTCGAAAATTCTGGTGGTGAAAAGAGCATTGTTTGGGAGACTTCAAAGTGGGGATAAGTGTCAAGGAAGACCAACAAGATAGTGATCAAGTTTATTGTTGTAATATGTATTTTCTGTATTGTAAATTTTGTTTTGACATGTAAGCATTAAGGGAGGCACTTGGAGATAATGCTTACATGGTAAATTTAGAGTTGGTTTGGGATTCTGTTGAGAGAATATCTCAACTTCATTATTCATATTTGGAATCTGTTGGATCTGCATCCAACTATATATTTGTATAATATTTTTGAATGGATGTAGTGTGAAAAAATTATTTTGTGTGTATCATTGCTCCTCCCATTTTTAACTTTAAACAGTGTGATTCCCCTCTTCTTTAAGTCATAGCAGCAATTGTATTTAATTTCCTCAAGCAAGGAACAACTGGAATGATTTGATTGGAATGCATTTTATTTTTCCTTGGAATTTATTGGTAACACACACCCACGCATGTATTTCATTGGAGAATTATTATTAAAATATTTATCAACATTTGGACGTGTGATTCGTGTTGGTTTGATTGATTGTTGAGCATGCTCTGCAATTTTTAAATGTTGATCATTAATATATTTCTATTATTCTAATAAGAAATCTACTAACCCTCACCACCATATTCAAACACGTGAATGTTGTTTGTGCTTTTTTATATTATTTATCTACTGAGCTTTGAGAATCATTCAAGGATATGATCGTGCGAGTGGAAAAATTTATTTATTCCTTTGTACAGGTGGGGCATGTGGATATGATATCCTAATGAAACAAATCCCTTTCCAATTAAAAATAACTACGAGAAGTCTAGCCCTATTAAAATATGGGAAAGGATATTGAGCATTCTATTAGGTTTGTTCGGTTGTTTATAAAGTTTCTTGTCTTGTTGATGAAAAAATAGCTTATTGTATTTTTCATGTAAGCAGGTCAAGTGCACGAACAATGATTGGTGTTCCCAAAATGCAGCGATGATGGTAATTACAGATGAATGTCCTGGTTGAATCTGCTCAGATTTTAGAAAAATACCTTTTGATCTGAGTTGTATTTCCTTTATCAACATGGCATCTCTTAGTACATCTTTGAATCTGCTTAATGCAGGAATCGTCTCTATTTTGTTCCAATGGTATTGATCTATTGGTACTCCATAGTCGAATAGATTAGAGGACATTGCAGAGTTGAATTCCTTCAAGGTGAGAAAATGACTGAAACAAAAAATTTCATAGTTATACTCGTTAAACAAGATTCTGGACAAAAACCCATTCAAAACCATTCATCGCATTCTGTCGTGCAAACCCATGTGATGTGTTTCCTTTTTAGGCCTCCTATCCGCAGGTTTAACTCGTAAGTTTATTTTTTTCATTTAAGGATGTTGATTTTTTCCCAATTTTTTTGACCTTCAGTTGACGTTCATCGCTCCATTGTTTGTGCACTAGGGTTATTAGAAGATGAGCATTACAGGGAAAAAGGATTATTATTTTTTTTCATTTAAGGCTGCCGAATTTTTCTCAATTTGTTTGACCTTTAGTTGACCTTAATTAATCCCCACTCCATTGTTTTTGCACTAGGTATTTTTCAATATGAGAATTATAGGGAAAAAATCTTACTTGTTATGTAGGTACAATGCCCTTTATTAAATTTGTGGATAAGGTTTTTAGATCCAGCGCACCCTACTAAATGTTTAATGTTCTTTTGAAGAACAAAGTAGATGGTTGCAAGCCTCTTGGAGGCATAGTCCTTTGTATTACAGGTTTGCCTCCTCCTTTAGCATATTTATGGAAATTACCTACGAGAAAAGGATATGAGTAAGTGTTAATCTGAGAATGAATTTGATGTAGAAGTTGTATTCTAGCCAATATTCATAGTTGATACCTTAGCAACAATAATGGGAATTCAGGAAATCATCTCGAATACCTTTTCAATAATCAATCAATGCTCAACTTTGAGTTTTTTTTTCTTCTGTTGGTGAAAGTTGTGCACACCTCAAAGAAAGTATATTTCCAAATATACATTCCGAAAATAAACTGGATTCTCATGTGTCTCTGCCTAGCACTCACCATCGGCTTTAGAGATACAAGTATTATTGGTCATGCCTATGGCATTCCCCCAGTCCTCTTTGCCTTTCATTATTGTTACATTGATGTTTTGTCTTGAAACTAATTATTTTTCTTTATTTACAGGTCTTGTTGTGACAATGGTCATGTTTGTAACAACCTTCTTGATGGTTTTAGTGATAATAATTGTATGGGAGAAGAGTATTTATAAGGAAGCTCGAAGATTTTTAGTCATTTTTGGGTCTACTGAATTTCTCTACATATCTGCATAACTAATTAAAATTTTATAAGGGTGTTGGATCCCTTTGATACTGTCCTTGAAACAAAAAACTCTTTAGCTATTAATTATGTAAGAAACTTTATTTCATGTTATCATATTGAAGAATATCAGTCATGATTGATAGGTTTCAAGGCTATGTTCGGTGATTTGAGACACTTCTCAAAGAAAATAGTAAAAACCTATGTGGAGAATGGCCAATCAGAAAAAATGACCATATTTTACCATTTAATGAACTGAAAATTATTTTAATCAATTGAAAATTCTTAAGCTTCCAAAAGCCTCTAGTGCATGTAAATATATCACGATCTTTGAAGTATGTAATTTACAAAATTTATCAACTCTTTTTCATTCTTGGAGAAAAAGGTCAGTTGGAATCAATACAACAAGTCTTTATGCATTGTCATAAATGCTAAATTGAAAATACCTCGTTTGAATTTGTAATTTCGTTCACCGATGAACTTTAACCTAATTTCCTGGCGTTGCATTCTTTAATTCTCTTATGTAACCTGTTAAAATTAGAATTAGTTTAGAAGATTTAGTTAGTAATCAGTTAATTCAGTTTCTGTTTCAGTTTCTGCTATAACTCTCCTTCTGCATGTATATATAGTTCGCATTAATAAATCTAGATTGTGTGCTCTCCAACAATTTGTGTTTTTTGTATTGCTGCTTTCTTTTGACATGGTATCATAGCTTAGGAGTCATCCTGTAGCCAGTGAGTCTGCAGACTTTGAGAGTTGTCATTTTCTGATGAATGCTTCCAAGGAGTGAAGCAGTTCTGCTCTACTTGTGTGAGAGTTGTCATTTTTTGAAGAATGCTGCCAAGTAGTGAAGCAGTTCCGCAGAAAACTATCTAGAGCCACTGGAGTGAAGCAGTTTCTCCTACCTATGTGAAGAGGGCGATAGAGCCACCAGAGAAAATAAAGGAGTGTGCTCAGGAACGTGACTCTGTTACTCTGCTGGAGAGAAAGGGCCGCCAAAAACATCTTTTGTTGCTGCGTTCGAGAAAAGAAGTCTTGCCTCACGATTTCTAAGATTTTGTATGTGCATATTTGGAAGTCTATAAATATATATATATATATATATATATATATATAGTGTTATATTTTCCTCGACCTTTGATTTTATGCAAAAAGATTCGGATTTCTCTGGTTAAGGTGTTGCTTTTTCTACGTTCTTCAAAGAAAGCTTATTTATTTGTAATAATCAAGCCAAAAAGATGTCAAGTTAAGATGTAATGTTTGCAGTGTAGAGGCTATTGTTTTATACTAAAATATAGTACAAGTTTTGTTGTAAAAAGGTGTCATATTTCTTATTGTTGTAAACATGTCTTTGACAAGTCAGTTTGCAATCCCTACGCTATTATTTAGTGGGAAGAATTACGATTTTTGGAGTCTTAAAATGCAAGCATGCTTACAAGGTTTAGGTTGTTGGGAAACTGTAGAATTAAGGTTCAAAGAACCTCGTGCAAATATAATTGTTGGAATGAGTGTTGCTCAAAGAAAACAATTTGATGAACTTAAACAGAAAGAAGGTAGAGCGAAGTTATGCATTTTAAATTCCTTAGATGACTCTATTTTTCTTAAAATCATCGTTGCTAAGACTGCTAAATCAATATGGGATATACTTAAGGTTGCTTATCAAGGAAATGATAAAGTAAAAATGGTAAAATTACAGACTCTCAAAACACAATTTGAAACACTTAAAATGATTAAATCAAAAACAGTTGATCAGTTCATGACTAAAGTTATGGGTGTTGTTAATTAGCTTCGGATGAATGGTGAAGAACTAGAAGATCAAAGAATTTTTGAAAAAGTTCTTATGTGTTTGCCTAAAAAAATTGACATGATAGTTATTGTTTTTGAGTCGAGAGAATTAACAAAATTTTCTGTGGAAGAACTAATTGGCTCTTTGTTGGCTTAGGAAGCAAGAATTAATTTAGATGTGAGTACTTTAGAGCATGCTTTTAAATCTAAAACTTCTATGGATAGAGGTAGAGGCAGAGGTTTTCATGGCAAGAGAGGAAAAGGTAGAGGACAATCTCAGTTGATGATAGATCATAGGAAAATCAAACACATTCAGAGCAGTCTCAAACTGAACATGGTCATAGGTGGATGGATAGATAAAAAATTCAATGTCACTACTGCAAAAAATATGACCATTATAAGTCTGAATGTCAAAAATTGCAGTATGTTTTAAGTAAAAACAAAGCTAATGTCACAAAAATTGAATGTGAAACATTAGATGCTTTATTTCTGGCATGCCAAGTGACCGTGCAAGTACCTAATAAAGATGTTTTGTTGGTAGACAATGGATGTAGTAATAATATGACTGGTCATAGTGATTTGTTTTCACATCTTGTTACATCTTCCAGTTCCTCTATTGGTTTGGGTGATGGTCGCCAGGTTAAAGCTTCAGGAAAGAATGTTGTACCTGTCTTAACCAAACAAAATGTTGTGAAGAATATCTATGATGCTTATTATGTACCCAATTTCAAGCATAATTTGTTGAGTGTTGGTCAGTTAGATGCACATGGTTATGATGTTAGCTTTCACAACACTACTTGCATGATTTATGGTCAACATAAGTCTCCTGTTGCAAAGATTCCTATGACAAAGAATAGGTTGTATCAATTACAATTGAAAAGTGAGAAGTTGTATGCACATAATTTTTCAACGCCAACTGACTTTGATCTGTGGAATTTGCGATATGGTCATTTACCTATCAAAAGTATGAGTTTGTTGCAAAACAGTCTATGGTGAAAGGTTTGCCTACTTTTTTTGATCAAATCTCTTCCTGTACAGGTTGTATAATGGGTAAACATAAGCCAGATAGTTTTGATTCAACCTCTAATAGAGCCAAAGAACAACTAGAGTTAGTGCATACATATTTGTGCGGTCCAATGCAAGCAAAATTAGTTGCTGGTAGTCTCTATTTTCTTACTTTTATTGATGATTTTAGCAGGAAAATTTGGGTGTATTTCATCAAATGAAAATCTGAAACATTTCCAACTTTAAGGAGTTCAAAGCCGAGGCTAAAAAACAGAGTGGAAATTTTATTAAATTTCTGAGGTCTGATAAAGGAGGTGAGTATGAATCTAACGAATTCATTGATTTTTTCAAATAACATGGTATTAAAAAACAAACGACAACTAGTTATACTCTGCAGCAGAATGGATTCACGGAAAGAAAGTATCAAACAATTATGAATATGGCTCTAAGTTTGTTCAAAACACGAAATTTTCTAAAGATTTATTGGCTGAAACAGTTGCATGTTCAATATATATTTTGAAAGGAACGCCAACTTGCAGTGTTCAAATTTTTGTACCTAAAGAAGCATGGAGTGGAAAAAAGGTAACTGTTTCACACTTTCGCGTATTTGGTTGTATTTCTTTCGCTCATGTTCCTTAAAATTTGAGAAAAAAACTTGATGATAGGAGTGACAAGTATATCTTTATAGGATATAGTGATCAATCTAAGGTATACAGATTGTTTAATCCTATAACTAAGAAGTTTGTCGAAAGTCGAGATGTGAAATTTTTGGAAGACAAGTCTTGGAATGAAATGGAGAAAAATACTTGTCATAATCCTTTTATTTTGTTAGACGAACATCAAGCACCTACAACAAGTGCTCCAAGATTACAGGTTCAAGACAAAACCATCAGTAGCTCATCGAGCAGTAGCAGTTCATCATCTTTGACTCTGATTCTGATAATCCTAAAATGAGAAACTTAAGTGATATTTATGCACAAGACGATGTTGATGATATTCGAAATTTTTCATTTCTTTCATTTCAA
Organism: Pinus albicaulis; assembly: GCA_034641835.2. NCBI lineage: Eukaryota > Viridiplantae > Streptophyta > Pinopsida > Pinales > Pinaceae > Pinus > Pinus albicaulis. The sequence continues at coordinate 204,927,534 of CM076576.1, forward strand.
CCTACTTGTTTTGAAGAGGCTATAAAGGAAAAAGAATGGATAGATGCAATGAATAATGAAATCGATGATATTGAAAGCATTAGGAGAATTTTGAGGTCTAAAATGGGTCTCCTAAGGAAAATGTACAACCAAAATAAAATTTATAAGAACCAATAATATTCAAGATGATGATGTCAACCATGGGGGATGATTCACCATTTTTAAAGTAAAAGGGTAAAAAGATTAAAAAATAATAAAATAATAAAACTACTTTCTCAACTCGTATTTTCAACTTATCTCCCAACTTTTTTACTCAAATTTCGAGCCAAAGTACTCGTTGGATGCAAAATTCAATTCCTCATCTAAGGAGTACCCATGTTGCACACTTTCGATGGACCCTGCTAAAAATGAGAAATACATGAAAACATGTGACTTTAATCACGTTTTTCATGTATTTCTCATTTTTCGTGTAGCAGAGTCCATCAAAAGTATGCAACATGGGTACTCCTTGGATGAGGAATTAAATTTTGCATTTAACGAGTACTCCCGCTCGAAATTTGAGTAAAAAATTTGGGAGATAAATTGAAAATACGAGTTGAAAAAATAGTTTTTTGTTTTTTCCCTCTAAAATTTGATGATGTAATCAAATATTATATTATTATTTGCACTATTATTTTATAGTTTCTTTAGGAGACCCATTTTAGACCTCAAAATTCCCCTAATGAAATCAACCTTGGGATTTGGTTAATCTACCTTATGATAAAAATTTAATAGGTGTCAAAGTTGTCAACCTTGGGAGAGGTGAAGTTGATAAGCACAGAGCAAGATTAGTTGCCAAAGGGTTTTCACAACAACCTGGCATAGACTATGGTGAAACATTTGCACCTGTAGCAAGAATTGATATTCTTCGATTTGTATTAGCTATTGCAGTACAAAACAATTGGCCTATTTACCAAATGGATGTAAAGTTTGCTTTTTTGAATGGTGTTTTGAATGAAGAAGTGTATGTTGATCAACCACCCGGTTTCGAAATAAAAAATAAAAAACATAAGGTGTACAAGTTGAAGAAAGCATTGTATGGCTTGAAGCAAGTTCCAAGAGCTTGGTACAGCCGAATAGACTATTACTTGCTGAATAATGGTTTCAGAAGAAGCGACCATGAACCCACTTTGTATATCAAGAATGATCATCAAGGTAATATGATGATATTGTGTCTTTATGTTGATGACATAATTTATACATGTAACATGCAATTAGATGAATTTAAAGCTGCAATGAAAAATGAATTTGAAATGAGAGATCTTGGATTAATGAGATACTTCATAGGTATCGAAGTGAAACAAACATACAATGGTATGTTTATGAGTCAACAGAGGTATGCTACTGACATTTTCAAAAAGTTTAAGATGGACAGGTGTAAACCGGTGGATACTCCTATTGAAGTTGGTACAAAGTTAAGTAAAGATGATGTGGGTACTATTGTTAGTGCGACTTTGTATAAGCAACTTGCTGGTAGTATTGTGTATCTTACTGCTACTAGACCTAATATAGCATTTGCAGCTAGTTATATTTCCATATTTATGGAATCTCCTAAAGACTGTCATTGGAAAGCTGGAAAAAGGGTGTTAAGATACATTGCAGGTACATATACTTATGGTTTATCGTATGCAGCCTTTACGGACAATAAGCTTGTTGGTTATATAGATAGTGATTATGCAGGATGTATTGATGATCAGAAAATCACTTCTGGCTATGCTTTTATGTTTGGCAGAAACTTGATCTTGTCGTCATCCTAAAAGAAACTCATAGTTGCGCTATCTTCAACAGAGGCCGAGTACGTTGCAGAAAATTCAACATCATGTTAAGCAGTGTGGCTAAAGAGTCTTCTCTCTGACTTCGGATATACAGAAAATGAACCTACTTCAATCCTTTGTGACAACACTTCCACTATTTCCTTGTCGAAGAACAAAGTTTTTCATCAAAAGAGCAAACATATCGACACTCGTTTTCACTTTATTCGTGAACTCGTAAAAAATTGTGATATTGTTCTCAAATTTTGTGATTCCAAAGATCAGCGGATATCTTCACCAAACCACTAGGAAATGTTAATTTTGAATTTCAATGTCAAAATTTAGGAATAAAACGATGTAACCCTCAAAATTAAAGGGGAGTGTTAAATATTAGAATTAGTTTAGAAGATTTAGTAATCAGTTAATTCAGTTTCCACTATAACTGTCCTTCTACATGTATATATATTTCGCATTAATAAATCTAGATTGTGTACTCTCCAACAATTCATGTTTTCTGTATTGTTGCTTCCTTTTGACAGGTTTTTTTGTCAACCTGATGATTAACTATGGTTTGATATGCATTTTAGTGCTCCATAAAATCTTAAGTGGCGTTGCAGTTCACTATTATAATATTTCTCTATCTGTATGTTGAAATTTAGTTTCGAAAGAAAATTAAATCGTTTCTTAATGGATTCTTGAAGTGTTAATTTAAAATATATGAACATCATGATCATCACCCAATTCCTGAAGCAAGGTTTCCATAATTCTGTAATTATAGGTTTTCCATTTGTGATTTTTTTTGCTATTTTTAATTTTATTTTGGTTTACAAATCAGAATTCCTTTGAATGAACATTTTGTCCTCAATCGTTCGACGGATTAGGTAATATGCACTTCTGCAATATACAATATGCAACATTGATTGATTTCTTGAACTCAACCAATTTCCCTGAACTCGAAAACAAACCTAAATATATTAAAAACTCACATCCCATTGACTTGTCAATTAAACCTCAATGTCCTTCCAAGGCTGAAAACTTTGAAAATATAATCTCAGACTGCCTTCCGTAGGCTGAAATATTTTCAAATATATCTTGATCACAGTATAAATAAAATTAAATGCATTTTATTTTTCATTACTTCGAGGAACAAATAGCATAAATCCCTAAAAATTTCTTAGGACAAATCTCTAGAAAAATTCTTCTTGCAAATCTCAAAAGACAATTCCTCAACAAATGTCTAAAATTTGTGTTGCTGCAATAAGGACATAGTTTGGATTAAAATGGAATATATAGAAAAAAAAACGTTTAGCTGCATTTTTTAAAATTCACGAGGGTATAATCAAGTTAATGGAATAAGCAGACGGAAATAAATTTACCATCCTTTAATTGAAGGGAAACTTACTTTCCTCGATAAAACACTGTATATAAATGTTATGGAGCTGCAACAACAATAGAAATTGGCAGAATGTAATACAAAAATCAAACTAGAAAAATGTCAACTCCAAATTCCACACTTCATGCAGAAATAACTTCCAGCATAATTTTCTTTGTAGTCATTGAAAAGATAAACTAGAGGAAGTTTTACAAATTTAGCTCAATGCATCTATGCTCAAATTAAGTTGATTTTCTTGATTTCTTTGAGGAATTCTTGGAGAAATTGGAGAAATTTGATTTTTTTATTCATTCTTGGCTCTACTGAACTTCTCTACATATTTTCATACCTAATTAAAATTCCATAAGGGGTTGGGTCACTCTGGTACTATCTCTTTAGCTCTTAATTACATAAGAAACTTTATTTCCTGGGATCATATTGAAGAATATCAATCACAATTGTCGAGACTATATTTGTTGATTTGGGACACTTTTCATAGTTTTCAATCAAGGTGATAAAATGTCTTTAGTTCCACCACTGGGGTTCTAAACACTTAAAAAATAAAATTCCCAACAAGAATTTTATAGCCTTTGGAATTAGCACACTTCTATTTGTTGAAGATCAAGCACAGCAAATCTATCAAATACGCAGCAAATTAAATCATGCACAAGAAGACACAGAGATTTACCGTGGTTCACCCAACCTCCTGGGCTACGTCCACACAACAGGGCATTGGCAATCTTATTAATTCAAACAAGAGATTACAAACTCTCACACCCACACAACAATCATCCGTATGGATACCAGTTATATAGCAGGAGAATCTAACAGCCTCATAAATCCTCTCAACTTAAATTTAGGATGCATTAACTCCCTCCCAACAAACTGGAGCTAATCTAGAAACTAATTCCTAATTTTTGTCACCTAATGAGATTTTTGCCTATTTTATTAAAACTGAAAAATCTCAACAATCTCCACCTTGACAACAATTAGCCTGATGCCCTGTTATTATTATTTTATCTCTTCTGCAAGCCAAGAGAAGCCAAACACCAACGCAGCTTCTCCAACAAAAATTGTTTCGTGAACATGTCTGCACAGTTTTCCTTTGTATGCACCTTTTCAAGAGAGACTCCCCTTTCAGTGATAACCTGTCTTACAAAATGGTACTTAATTGGAATATGCTTTGATTTACTATGATAGGCCGGATTCTTAGCCAAATGTATTGCACTTTGACTATCACACAGTAACCTGATGTTGTCCTGTAACCTACCAAACTCACCAAGCAAACCTTTCAACCAAACCGCCTCTTTGCAAGCATGCGAAGCAGCAATGTATTATGCTTCAGTAGTGGATAAAGAAACAATGTTTTGTAGCTTCGACATCCAGCTAATAGCTCCACCTGCAAGAGTAAAGACATACCCTGAAGTTGACCTTCTCTTATCCAAATCACCTGCAAAATCAGAATCAACATACCCGCAAACAGATTCACTACTCTTATTGTAAGTAATACAATAACTACTTGTGCCTTTCAAATACCAAAGCATCCATTTCACTGCTGACCAGTGTTCTTTACCCAGATTTGCCATATACCTGCTGACAACCCCAACTGCATGTGAAATATCTGGTCGAGTACAAACCATCGCATACATTAAACACCCTACTACATTGGCATATGGAATTCGAGACATATAATCCTTTTCTTCATCTGTATTAGGACATAAACTCGAAGAAAGCTTAAAATGGGAAGCTAAAGGGACTGACACAGGCTTCACATTGTTCATACCAAACCTCACAAGTATTTTCTCAACATACTTCTGTTGTGATAGCCACAGCTTACCATTACTCCTGTCTCTGAAAATCTCCATGCCCAAAATCTGTCTTGCTGCTCCTAGATCTTTCATATCAAATGTCCTTGCCATCTGAGTCTTCAACCTGTTGATTTCTTCAATGCTTTTGCTTGCTAAAATCATATCGTCAACATACAATACTAAGATAATGAACATGCCATTACTTAACTGCTTAAAGTAAACACAATGATCATATTCACTTCTTATATATTTTTGACTCAACATGAAAGAATCAAATTTCTTGTACCACTGTCGAGGCGACTGCTTGAGACCATACAATGACTTCTTGAGCCTGCAGACAAATTTCTTATTGCGATGCTGAACAAACCCTTCCGGTTGTTCCATATAAATTTCCTCATCTAAATCTCCATGTAGAAAAGCAGTCTTAACATCTAGTTGCTGCAACTCTAAATCAAGCAAAGCCACTAATGCTAACACAATTCTAATTGAAACAATTTTAACCACTGGTGAAAAAATCTCATGAAAGTCAATACCGGCTTTCTGAGAAAACCCTTTTGCAACCAGCCACGCTTTGTACCTGTCCTCCGTATCATTCACACCCCGTTTCAGCTTGAAAACCCATTTACACCCCATAGTTTTCCTGTCTTTCGGAAGCTCAACCAGATCCCATGTGCCATTCTTACTTAAGGCCATCATTTCGTCCTTCATGGCTGCTTTCCACTTGTCACTTTCGATGACTACCTGACTTCCCACTATTGTTGCCAAGGTAGCCACTATGAAGACTGGCTAGCATACATCTTCTGCATCAAATTGATTCTCAGATTAACACTAATAGTGTTGAGATTTTTCAGTTTTAATAAAATAGGCAAAAATCTCATTAGGTGACAAAAATTAGGAATTAGTTTCTAGATTAGCTGGTGAGCTTCTCTGATACCATTTGTTGAAGATCAAGCACAGCAAATCTATCAAATATGCAGCAAATTAAATCATGCACAAGAAGACACAGAGATTTACCGTGGTTCACCCAACCTCCTGGGCTACGTCCACACAACAGGGCATTGGCAATCTTATTAATTCAAACAGGAGATTACAAACTCTCACACCCACACAACAATCATCCGTATGGATACCAGTTATATAGCAGGAGAATCTAACAGCCTCATAAATCCTCTCAACTTAAATTTAGGATGCATTAACTCCCTCCCAACAAACTGGAGCTAATCTAGAAACTAATTCCTAATTTTTGTCACCTAATGAGATTTTTGCCTATTTTATTAAAACTGAAAAATCTCAACACTATTAGTGTTAATCTGAGAATCAATTTGATGCAGAAGATGTATGCTAGCCAGTCTTCATAGTGGCTACCTTGGCAACAATATTGGGAAGTCAGGTAGTCATCTCAATTACCTTTTCAATAATAAATTAATGCGCTTTGAATTGTTTTCCAAGTGTGAAAGTTGTGCACACCTCAAAGCAGATATATGGCCAAATATACATTCAAAAAATAAACTAGATTTTCGTGTGCCTCTGTTTGGAACTCACTATCCGATTTAGAGATACAAATAGATAATGTATATAGAAATGATGAAACATTCAATAAAATAAGTTTTTAAGATTTAGAGATACAAATAGATCACGTATATTGAAATGATGAAACATTCAACAAAATATTTTCTTAATTCTAGAGAGAGTAATTTTAGCATTCATTTTCTGCAAAGTTTAAATTTCAAAGTTTTTCTCACCGATAACATATGGTGCAATTGCTAGTCTATGCTTTACAATGTTTCCTTTGCATCAAGTGGTGCAATTTCTAGTTTAAATCGCTATCAAAATGTTATATATATATATATATATATATATATTACCCTAGTGAGAGGCACTCTCAAGCCTTGTATGGTCTAGATGTAATGTAATATAAACATTTTAATTCATTGAAAATAACATAAAAAAATAAAAATAAAAACAAAAATAGCTTTATAAAAATAAAAAATAAAAATAAAAATAACCCATGGTATTGAGAAATCATGGTATTCATGTGGAATATAGTCCATTTAAAGGGAGAAATTAAACTAACTTAGATACATCTTAACTCCAGGTCTACCAAGTGTCAAGAGGAATCAAATCTCTTGAGATGAAAATCTAATTTAGAGTGGAATGAAATTTGATCGCTCGAGAGTTAAGATGGATCTAGTGTTATAAACATTTTACTTGGTCAAATAAAATAAAATAAATATCAAATAAATTAATACAATTAATAATTATATTTATTAATTAAAATAAAAATAACTCTAATTTAAATAAAAATTCACTTTAAACTAATAACTTCACTGACTCTTGGTATTCATGTGGAATATTGCATATTTAAAAGAAGAAATTAAACCAGCATAGATCCATCTTAACTCCGAATCTACCAAGAAGCTAAAAAGATCAAATCTGAAGTTTAAATCTCAAAATATTTAATTTCTCTTAATAAATTAAAAATTAAGATAAATCTATACTACTTATCCTTAATTTCAAAACATAAAACTATAACACAAAATAAAAAAACAAACCCTTGATTTCAAAACATAAAACTATAACACAAAAATAAAGAGAAAACGATAATTACAACTAACTATCCAAATTAGCATTTCCACCGTTAATTCAAACTCTGAAAAAATTATTCCTAGCCATGTGATTTGAGTTTCACATTGATCAATAGTGTGTTCTAATTTCTTGGAATTTTACCCATGAAATATTAAACACATTATACACCATTTCTCTATTCTGTTTGTATATAGGACAGGCGCCGAGACGTCCGCTATGGGATCGCCTACTCTTCTAGTGAAGACACAACAGGGGTATGTCTCCACGGAGGTTTGATCCTGGGTGGATCTGCTGAAAGTCAAGTGCCGCTTCACGGATAGGGAAGGCTCTATCGTTAACATTGGCATTTTAAGCGGCAGAAGTCACGATCCCCTGATGCACAACAATTTTTTATTTGCTCCTTTTAATTGATAATTATTGTTTTATTGCTTTCCTAGTTTTCTTATTCTTAAGTGACGGCAAAATGGGTTAATGATTTTGGCAACAGGTTTTATTTAGAGGTTAGCGTTTAATTTTCTGGATTCTCAGGGTTAGGTGCTGTGGTTGAATAAGTAAGAAATGATCCTTCGAGTGAATCTGACTTAACTATTCATAAATATAGCTGTCTCCAATCTCTTGTATTTTGAATCAAATTAAAAGAAAAAAGCCCTGGAAATGGAGGACACCATTTCCTTCGAGTGAATCTGCTTTAACTATCCATAAATATAACTGTCCCCAATATCCTGTATCTTGAATGAAATTAAAAAAAAATAAAAAATAAATAAATAAAGATGGCCCTAGCAATGGAGGATTCCTGTATCTTGAATGAAATTTAAAAAAAAAATTAAAGATGGCCCTATAATGGATCAGGACACCATTTTTTTAATAAATTCCAAGTGAAAAAGAGCTTGCTAGTGTCATAGAGATGCCCAACCAACCATGTGCATCCCTGCATGATCAGGTAAACGGTATTTTAATAGCTACCCACTACCAACAAGTAAATACCCATTAAAAATAGAATATTGCATAACTCCACCTTTCTATTTCTAGTCTCAACTTTGAGATTGCTCTTCTATTTTGGTGCCATGAAGCCTTGTCCATACAACATATGGATTATATCCAGTTGCAAGATTCGAATTATCACTCTTCTATTTTGGTGCCATGAAGCCTTGTCCATACAACATATGGATTATATCCAGTTGCAAGATTCGAATTATCACTGATGGATTCGAACCAGGCTATATCGCATATCATTATACTAAACAAGGGCTGATGGATTCGAACCAGGCTATATCGCATATCATTATACTAAACAAGGGCTGGAGGCAGCGGTAATCCCTGCCGGAGGAGTCAAAGGAGAAATTGGGGAGTACCCATAATGCATTAATGCTACTCATGCAAGAGAAAGAATTTTTTTTTCAGATTATTATAGTTTCTATCAGTTGCAATAGTCTTCTCTCATGCTTTGATTCCCACTGGCCTGATCTTGCTCTTAATGATACGGATTTTGTAATTTTCAATTTCCATTAATGATGTAATAACTTCACATCTTTTGATTTCCATTATTTTTGGCCAAGTCTAAAGCATTGTATCTAATCCATTCAGCTTTCTAAACAAATATTCTTGGATTCTAGAAAATAAAGCTTGACGTAGTGGCAAGGGGGTGATACTTTTTTATCACAGACTTTGATAAATTGTATACAACTTGACGTAGCTGCAAGGGGGTCATACTTTCTTATCACAAACTTTGATTGATTGATTGTATTGTGCTCATAGCAGAGTTGACTACAGAAAAATAATGATTCATAGCCCTTCCATTCAAAAATCCAGATTTATTTAGAGATTTAAAAATGTTTGATAGGAATGTCTTTTCAAAAATTTCCGCAGAAATGTTTTCTTAAGATGGGATCTCAAAGCACTGTTGGCTCCATGAATAGACTCGAAGGGTTTCTAAACACTTTACATTGTATAATAGTATTCTTGCCATTTGGAACAATAAGCTAGAGACATTCATAAATAAAATGGGAAATTAGAAGGTATTAAATTCAATCTTTAAGACAGATTCCATAAATCAAATGGGAAATTAGATGATAATAAATTTAAGCCCACATGATACACAATTATAAAAGGCCATGTCCATAAGCAAATAAGAACAACAAACTCCATGTCCATTAACAAAATAAGAACTTGTTCCATGGTTTTAGTTTTAGTTCCCTCATAACAACGCTGGTAAGTGCCTATCTATTATCTACCTAAGACCATAGCTATTTTGAAAAACTGTACGCTGATTTTTGCCCCTAAAGATGTTAATAATTTAAAAATCCTCCAACTGCCTATGATTTCTTCTTGATGAAAAATGCTCTAGTCTTATTTGATTTCATGCAGAATAGATCAACCTCTGTCATTGTTTCATGGTGTAATTCTTGGTTTGTCTAATACTTCTAACCTCTCTCATTTCTCATGAACTCATGCCTAACTTGGTACATGGATCAACCCATGTCCTCGTTGTATGTTTATTTACCATGGGTTTACATTACTAGCCACACCTTGGAGTAATTTATTACATTTTGTGATTATCAATTAGTATGTTAGTAATGGAGGGATTGTGTCTATAGTAAAATAATGGTATGGAAATACATGCATCTAGCAAATGACAGCCACATCCCCATTGCTCATGTGACCTTCATGTGAACCTAGGTACTTGACTACCTGGACGGTGGAGATTCATGAACCTGGGTACTTGACTATGTGGACTGTGTAGATTTTTCTATATATCTAAAGGTGGAGATGTAGTCTCTCTAACCCTAACCTTGTATTTCTTGCTCTCAACCTTCCATTTTATTTTGTTTTGTCGCTCAATTATGCAACTTGTAGAGCGTCGGTGGAGTAACGTTGCTATGCAGCAGAGGTATATTCCATCAAGCTTTGTGGACGCCTCACCTTTTCTTCGAGACCACATAGCCTCCACCATTAATAATGGCAAGTTAGGGTTAAATTGGAGCACTCTTGCATAGTTATTCACATAACATCTCCCTCTCTATTTCCTTTTTTTTAGTTTTTTACTTTGCTCGGTCGCTGGAAATTAGATTTCACCCTAGAATGTGTGGCCTACTTAAGCAGTTTGGACTAGACGCTAACTTACAGGTAAAAAATTTCATTTCTTGAGTTTCCATCTTGGTTAGAGGAATTGTTTTTTTTTTCTCTATTTTAATGGGCATTTCCTTATTTTTCTATTTCGCTTGGAAACTAAGTCGTTGTAATAATTGGAGCCAAAAAAACACCAAAGTTCCTCCAATTGTAGATATGCAATGGTTGGTCGGTTGGGATTTTATTTTCATTTTGTTTCTTTTATTTTTGTTGGTCAGTTGGTAAGTTCATCTAATTCCTTCTACAAGATCTCTTAGTATATTATATGCCACTAGAATTTTTATTTCTATGTCTTTGGTTCTTGGTAATCACGATTACTCCGTTGCTTTATGAGTGATACACTTGGTGTGATGATTGTGTTTTTGGAAAGCCAGAAGAGTGAAGGTACAAATTACATAAAGATTTCATACAATAACACAAACGAGCTGCGGCTCTTCTATTAATTTTCAATCTCTCTCTTGCTGAATATAATGAACCTGGTGAAGGATATTTGTCCTGACTCGTTTGACATGGACACATTTACATAACTAAACTTGACCATCACTCACTTAAATGGCTCTCTAACTCACTTACCAAATTCATCTATCACACAACTTGACTTACTCAAAGCTAACTTAACCGATTTCCTAACTTTGCATGCGAGAGTTAATTAACTATTGTAACGCTCCCCCTTAATTACGACCGCTAAACTAAAACATAACTCATGAAAACTCAAACATACCTACTGGTCTATGTTTCAAATAGGCTTACAACACCTAATTTTCTTTTGTGAAACTCAAACACATCTATTGCTAATGACTTTGTAAATATATCTGCCAATTGATCACTAGATTTACAAGGCTTCAAGTGAAATTCTCCATTGCTCTCAATTTCTCTAATAAAATGATATCTAGTATCAATATGCTTTCTCTTTTGATGAAACACACTATTCTTGGATAGTGCAATCATTGAGGTGTTGTCACAATATAATTTTTTTGATCCTTGTTGTTTCTGCTTGAGTCCATCCAATACTCTTCTTAACCATACTGCTTGACATGTTGCTGATGTTGTTGCTACATATTCTTCTTCTGTTGATGATAGTGTCACAATGAGATGCTTGTTAGATGCCCATGCTATCACACCTGAACCAAGATGGAACACATAACTAGATGTACTCTTCCTATCATCCAAACTTCCTGCAAAATCACCGTCTGTGTATCCAATCAAATATTTATTTTCTCTTATTGCATACATTATGCGACAATATCTAGTCATGGCTATGTATCTCAAAATTATTTTTCCTACACTCCAATGTGTGTCTTTTGGAGTCTCCATAAATCTAGAAATAAAAATCACTCCTTGCATAATATCTAGTCTTGTAGCTGTGAGATACATGAGGCTGCCAACCAATCTTTTGAATAGAGTTAGATTGACATCTAATCCTTCATCATCCTTACTTAATTTTGTACCTGTTGCAACTGGTGTAGGTACAAGTTTTAAATTATCGATCCTGAATATTTTCAGCAAATCTCTACCATATTTATTTTGGAAAATAAAAATTCCTTTTTCAAATTGCTCAACTTCAATGCCAAGAAAATATTTCATGAGACCAAGATCTGTCATCTCAAATTCTCTCGTCATGGCTACTTTAAATTCATCTAACTCAAGATCACCTATAAAAATCATGTCACCAACATATAAGGAAAAAATCAAAATCTATCCATGATCATTTACCTTTGTGTATAAGGTAGGCTCAATGTTGCTTCTGCAAAATCCATTCTTAATAATGTAACTGTCGATTCTGCTATACCATGCTCTAGGAGCTTACTTAAGTCCATAGAGCGATTTCTTCAACCTGTAAACTTTATCTTCTTTACCTTCAACTTCATAACCTGGATGTTGTTGCACATAAATTTCTTCTTCTAGAATTACATTCAAGAAGTTTTATTTGACATATATTTGATATAATTTTCACTTGTTCTGAGATGTTGTGGCTAGAACTACTCTTACAATATCCAATTTGGCTACCGGAGAAAATGTTTCCCCAAAGTCTATTCCCAGTTGGCGCGAGAATCCTTTTGCTACAAGTCTTGCTTTAAATCTATCAGTTTCACCTTTTTCATTCAACTTTGTCTTGTACACCCACTTCACACCAATGAGGTTTTTATCGTTTGGTAAATTAACCAAATCCCCTGTATCATTCTTTTCAATAGCATCAATTTCTTCATCCATGGCTTGCACCCAATTTTCATCTCTGATTGATTCTTCAAACGAAGAAGGTTGGAATGACAACAATGCAAAATTTGAACTAACATATAAATCATTATAAATATGTAGAAATTAGTATACACTAAGCATACATACATCTAGATTCCCCTGATCTCACAATATTTAACTTCTTGCAAAATACAGAATCATTCCAATGTTAATATTTTGCGGAAAATTAATTGCAAACACATGTGAAGCATAAATAAAAACAATTTCACATAACACAATTGTTTAACGAGAAAGCCTGAAGCTGAAAACCCCAACTATGATATATTATGTATCATGGAGATCATGTAACAATCTCATACAAAGCTTAGTACATCAAGCTCTTAGTACGATCAATCGTCACACACTAATCAGAAGAAATCTAGAAATCCATGCACCGATTTCTTGCCACTTGCTAGCCTGCCTCCGCTGCGCAATCTGTGTTGAAGAATAGCTCTGAATGAATTCGAATTACCCTTGCCTTGACTGCGCAATCATCATTGGAAACTCCAATGTGTGTGTGGTGCAATCAATGCATCACTATAGTCACAACGGATAGTCCATCTTGCCCTTTCACCTATCTCTCCACTGAGTCTCCATTGGAACTGACATGCACTGTAGTTAACTGTTGTATTTTTTCAGTTGATTAATGAGTTATTATTTGTGAATTAATTAACTAATTAATTCACTCCACTCTCACTAGTGTATCATTCAATTAGAATAGATATAACTAGCTCAATTGAGTTTAAGTCCATTAATTGAGTTAAATTGAATGACAACTCCATGAACTACTCTTCTAACTCTGTCATAAATTTGCCACTTCAGTTCTAACTGAGTCCTCCATGCATGAACCACTAGTAAACCCTAGGAATTGTGTAATTCCTTCAGCTCACTGATTTGACAAATCTGTACACTGAAATTAAGTGCTCCAAGATAATAAATTGTTGTTTATTGTCGGATTATTATTAAGAGCTAATAATAATCAACACTTCTATTTTTAGATCGAAGATCTATAAATAGACTTCGCCCAATATTCTAAAAATAGAATTTCATCTATTTTTCCAACTTGACCAACCATCCACAAATAGCATCCTGCAACTTCTGAAATATGATCACCATGTCTAAAAATAGACTTGCGCCAAAAATATCCTACGGGCCCACTTAGTGAAGGCGACTCTTTTCACTAAGCTCATCATCTTGTTGAATCTCAACACTCCCTCTCAACAAGATACGGATTATCCTTTACCCCGATCCTGCCTCTATGGTATTCGAATTTTCTCCTGGTGAGCGCCTTCGTCAGAATATATGCATCCTGATCTTCAGTAGGAATGTAATGAAGCAACATGATATTCTGCTACACACAATCTCTGATATGATGATACCGAATATAAATATGTTTAGATCTATCATGAAACATAGGATTAATCGAGAGTTTAATGCAACTCTGATTATCACAATGTATCACTGAAGGATCTAAATGTGAACCGAACAAAATAACCAGGATCTTCCTAATCCAGATAGCCTCACATGCAGCTTGACTTGCTGTCATGTATTCTGCTTCGACTGAACTGAGTGCCACAGATCTTTGTTTCCTGCTGTACCAAGAAAATTTCGTACATCCGATACTGAAAATCCCTTCGGATGTGTTATTTATTTCTGTTGTGTTGCCTACCCAATCTACATCTGTGAAGCCATGCAACTTCACCTCATCTATATGTCTGTACCATAAACCATACTCAGATGTTCCCTTGAGATATCTCAGGACATGCTTGCCTACCTTCCAAAAGAGCTTGGTAGGCTTAACCATCGCTTGTGAAAGTTGGTTCACTGCATAGCATATGTTCGATCTTGTATTAACTAAATACATGAGCGAACCCACCAACTGTCGATAAATAGTCGCATCCACTACCTTTGTCGATGTAGCATCCTCTTTCCTCCATTTTCTTGAAAGAGGAGTGTCGATAGGCTTGCAGCCTTGCATGTGAAACTTCTTCAGTATCTCTCAGGCATACTTTCCTTGAGACATAAACAGTTCACCTTCCCACTGCCATATTTCCAATCCAAGGAAATAATGAAGGAGGCCCAAATCCTTCATCTCAAACTCCTTTTCAAGATCTGCCTTGCATGAGTGTATCAACTCCTCATCACCCGTTAGTATTAAATCATCAACATAAAGAACAAAGATTAAAAGCTTACCCTCCACCAAAATTTGGTACAGGTTTGCATCTGCCTCACTCTTGGTGAAGCCAAGTCCAATGAAATAGTTGTTGATCCGTGTGTACCAAGCATGTGGTGCTTGCTTCAGCCCATACAACGCTCTTTTGAGACTGCACACATGCGACTCGCTGCTGAAGATCTCAAATCCTTCAGGTTTCTCAATGTACACCTCTTCCTCAATGATCCCATTAAGGAATGCAGTCTTCACATCCATCTGATGAATGTGCCAACCCATCTGTGCTGAGAGAGCAAGGATGGTCCTTATGGAAGAATACCATGCGACAAGTGCAAAGGTTTCTTCATAATCAATCATCTCGATCTGTGAGAAACCCCGACCAACAAATCTTGCCTTAAACTTCTCAACACTCCCATCAACATCTTGCTTTACCTTGTAGATCCATCTTGATCCTACAACTGATTTTCCCACCGGCCTTGGAACCTCCCAAGCACTTTTTCTGACAATGGAGTCATACTCCTCCACCATGGCATCTACCCATGTGGGCTCCTGCACTTCTTCTTCAAAAGAAGATGGCTCTGTCACAATACACTTGCTCATAAGAGCCATGTATCCAGTAAATTGGTCAGGTGACTATCTTTGTCTGTGCTGTGATGTAGGTACTCCTACATTCTGTGTTGCATCAAGCTTCAGTCTCTTAGCTTCTGTGGTACGCTATATACCTTGTCTGATGTTTGGTTCTGCATGAGTGGAATCCTCCACTCCATGAATCTCCTCCTGTGGATGATCCACATCTAGAGGCTCATTTTTGGGAACAAGAAGTTCCTCCTCTGCATGCAAGTGTAGCTCCCTCTCAAGCATAGCTTGTGCAACACCCACAATCATTCTGTTCTTCCTCTCCACAACCCCATTCTGCTATGGGTTATGAGGCGCTATGAGTTCTCTTTGAATTCCTTCTTTGCTATAGAAGTATTTGAATTCGCCCGAGATGTATTCACCACCATTATCGCTCCATAGAGCTTTCACTTGCTTCCCCGACTCCTTCTACACCAATGCTTTAAACTCATAGAACTTTGAGAATGTTTCGCTCTTCTTCTGCATGAAGAAGATCCAACATATATGAGAATATTCATCAACAAATATAACATAATACTTGTGTTTTTTTGTTGAAGCAACCGAGAAAGGTCCACACATGTCTGTGTGAATTCTCTCCAGGATCACCGAAGCACAGTTCTCCTTCTCATGAAAGGTGGTCTTCACAAACTTACCCATAGTACAACCCTTGCACTATTCTAACTGCGCAAGAGCACCCTTGGGAAGTCCAGTAGAAATCTACTGCAAAATCTTCAAAGCGCCATGGTGAAGATGACCCAATCTCCTGTGCCATAATTCACCCTCATCTCGGCTCACCACTTCTTCTTCTTTTCCCACCATTGCAGCACAGCCATCTACCTCCATCTTGTAGATATTCTTAACTTGAATTCCTATCTTCTTGGTTTGACCCATTGTTTTATGTCGAAGGAAGGCTTTTCCCTCACTGAAAACAACATCATAACCTTTGTCTTCCAACATTGCGACCGAGACCAAGTTCTTCTTCAGACCTGGAACATGCATAAAATCCTTCAACAAGAATGGATTAACAGACTCCCTCTAAAAGGTAATGGTCCCAATTTCGGTTGCACTGTTGTTAGTATGAATCTTTTGTCGAAGTGTACGAAAAAATACCACTTTAGCTACGCATAACTTATAGCCCTAACATCAAATGTGGCTGCCAATATCTTCAGATCTGCAGTTAGTTGATCAAGACAAGTGCTGCAAAAAACCAGATCTATGCATAGAGAGAAATTAAGCAGTAAAAATAAGGTTTTGCTCCATACATCCAATAGACAAGAAAAGAACACTATTTTTTGAAAGAATTTTTTGTATCAAGGGCACCTGGGAGGAAAACAAGAAGGTGTTTCCAATTCTCCTCAATGGGATGGGTTCTTGGAAGTCCTCAACACTTCAGATCTAGAATTTCTCTCTCTTGTTGGTGTAGAAAACCCAGACAAAGATAGAACTCAAAGGGAGCTCACACATCAAATAATGAAGAATGTGACCAAGTGTATAGATCCAGAGTGATCTAATAGGCAACAAAAGGTGAAGAATGGTAGGAAAAACCCTCCTATTTATAACAAAATATTGGGTCATTCTAGATCTTGGTGCATGATTAAAATAATATTAACCAAATCTAGATCCACCTTTCATGGAATATTTTATTATATTTGTTGGAGGGAAAAGGCATTTGACTTGGGTCAAATCCCTTTATTTGTAAATAATAAATAAATAAATGATTTATTTATTATTTTAAGGAAGTGGTTGAATGATAATTAATTAAATAATGATTTATTTAATTATTTATAAATGATTTGGTCATATTTAACAAGGAATATTATTTAAATGAGATTTAAATAATTATTCCTAGAAAATAATAAGATAAATAAAGATTTATCTAATTAATTTCCTTGTTTTGGGTTAAACATGACTAGGAATAATAATTAAATTATTGTTTAATTAATTATTCCAAGAGGAAAATCAAACAAATATAGGTTCGTTTGATATTTCCTTTTGGGGTTTCCTATTTAGACCATAAACAACCTAATAAATGTGTTTTATTAAGTTATTTTACATAGTGAAAGCAATTTTACTTAGGGTAAAATTGGTCTTACATGGTGTACTTGGGTCCATCTAATGATAATAGGTTAGATGACTAAAAAATGGTGTAACAGATTTCCCCCCAGCGTGCGAGTGTTAGGAGCAAATCGTATGACCGAAGTACGTTGTAAGAACTCAATCACCAGACATCAAAAGGGAAGTCGGAGAGAGAGATGTAAGGTAGACTAATGTGCTGAAGAACTAGACCCTGAGGAGATGAGACTTATAGGTGCAACAAGTCTCTTTTTATGAGAGGCTACCTGTGCTAAAGGCAGCGGGGGAGGCATACCTATGCCCGCCGAGACAAAGTACAAAAGAATAGTGTGTACAGTAAACAAGGGACCGAACCATAAAGTACAACCGCCATAAACATGAGCCAGATAGAAATACAATGAGGAATCCCACATACATGTTGTGCCTGGGATAACAGCCAGGACTTATACAATAATATCTGAGTACATGAGATACAAATACAACCCAAATGCCCCTATAAGCGGGGAAGGGCTCACAAAATCTGACTGATACATGCAAATCAAAGAGGCGCTGCAAGCGGCTAAGGCCGACATCATCAAATATATGGAGATGCATCGAAGGCTGCAATGAAGAGGTCATCCGGGCATGTGGGGGGCTACCTGCAGGGCCACCCCCTCATGAGGGTTGAGACATCTCACACACACCCGGGCATCACCAATAGCTGCTGCTACATCACCGGACCATCAAGCATACAGATCTCGATCATGCTGAAAGGAGCTGAAGTGGAGAAAAAATCAAGTCGAAGGGAAACGAGAGATCCCTTTGCCTGATCCGAGGCACCGAACAAGAGTGGAAGCTGGAACCAAGGTACACCGCTCTCTAGACCTGTCCTCTGGAATGAAGGAGCTGATGTCGACAGAAGGAGATCTGTCGTAGGTGAGGCAATGAGAGATCCTCAACTAAGGCACGAGAGAAAATAGTAGAGAGACTGACAGACTAAGACCAATGATGATGATGGAATGGAGGGGACTGAGTAGCAAATGGACGACTTCCCTTGCTAGAGCATAAAGGACATGAATGACATGGCCACGACTGACATAGTATCATGAGGGATAGGGGACAATGGGACTGATGGTCATAATGTGCGACACAAGAGAGAGACCAAGCAATGAAGGATGGAGGACTATAGTGGGGTACAAGGGGACTCGAGATAGACTCCATGAATGCGATGATAACTCAACTTGGATGCTCTAAACAAGGGCGACTTGATGGTGCTGCCACACAGTAAAGGTCCAATGGGGGACCATGAAAACATGAGTACGAGATGGTAACTCACGACGAACATCAACACGAGCATGGATAAGTATGGAGGCTAAATGGTGCCCCTAGTATGAGTGTTGCAAGTGAAGAAATTCGATTTTGAGGAGGGTTATGGTTGAGGGGCATAGGTGCCCCCAAGCATGGTGTGGTCATGCCAAAATTTATTTAGAAAAAGGGGAATCTAAACACATTTTAATGATGTGGTGTGCCATTTGTTTTCATTATGGTTATGCAGTTCGAGAAAGGAAATGGAGGATTACCAATCTCTTTTAGTACCGCATATATGAAGCAAATGGACTTTAAGTTTTTGGGTTGGCATACCTGGTGTCACTATCCCAAAGAGAGGATTTGGAGATAATGAACTGATGCTCTCCTAGAAAACCCATAGGTTGGTCAACAACAATGTCTAAGAGATTGGGTTGCTGATGGAAGATGAGGGAACGATAAGGGGTATCATCCCTAGAGTGATCTGAAGTGATATGGGACTCTAGAGGTTCTTCTAAATGTGGAGGAATAATGGTACTAAAGTCGGCATGACCAGATACACTAGGAGAGTTGTGGAGAATTGCTTCTCTTGGTCTCTCAAATGTGGGTGCTCCCTTACCCAAACATTGGGTTTCAATGTAATGGCCACAAGGTGTATATGGTGTGAACGCATGGGTTCGATGTAAGGGGGAATAGATAAATTCAGGGGTGGGGAGTTTTTCTATAATTTCATCACCGTGATAGAAGATGGGGTGACTGGTGGAAGAAATACCACCTGACGCGGTGAAGCTACCTGACTCATCATCATGAGAAGAGAGGTTCACATGCGCATCGTCACAAGGGGTGACGGAAAAGTAAGCAGATAAAGGATCTACCGATGTTGAGCCCAGGGTGATCATTGAAGGAAGGTCAAGCGAAAAAATGGTGTACTTGGGTCCATCTAATGATAATAGGTTAGATGACCAAAAAATGGTGTAACAACTGTATCGACCATTGTCGCCCATCTCTATATGCATCTGGAGGTCCTTCTCCTCCAAGTCACTAAACAACTCCATGTCTCCCATCATATGGAAAGATGCACCACTATCAAGATACCACACTGATCCCATATAGCTTGAAACCAAGCATGCGATAAAATATAAATTAAGTTCAAATTGCGAGGCTAAGGCCTCTCCAGCTACAGCTCCAACAACCTTATTTTTCTTCTTCTTCTGTGGGCAGTTAGTGGCGAAATGCCCATGTTCGTCACAGTGAAAACACTTGACTTTGGACAAAACCTGCTTCTTGCCTTTAGCTTCGGATTTTGAAGGAAATTTCTTCCCCTTTCCTTTCCTTGCTTTGGAAGCCAAAAAATTCTTCTCATCTTCATTTTTCGATGAAGAGCCATCCTTGGTACCCCGCCTTATCTCCTCCTGCACAAGATCTGACCAAAGTCGCTCCCATCCCGACAGTTTCTCCCATCCATTAACAGAGTCTTCATAGCTATGCCAACTCTTCGGAAGCCCAAGGAGAGCCAAGCTCACCAAGTCTTCATCATCAATAGTAATCCCCACACTTCCTAGTTCATCCCTACAGTGGAAAAACTTTGTGATATATTTTGGAATACTGTCGCCCTTCTCCATTTTTATTTTTCTGAGCTTGTCTTTCAACGCCAACATCCTCTGGTCATTGCTTCTTTGGAAAAAATATATCAAAGCCTTCAACATTAAGAATGGAGTGGATTTCCCATGAAGGATAGACACAAAATGGTCCTTCACACCTTCCAACATAATTCTTCTTGTCTTTGCTATCTTCTTTTGCCATGCGTCAAGTAATGCAGCATCGCTAGATCCCGGCTTAGGAACATCGCTATCGATGAACTCCTTTAGTCCATTATCCTCCAGCACCACCTCCATCCTATCCTTCTAGGCTATGTAATTTGAGCTTCCAGCAAGGGCATACTCCAATCGCAACACATTGAAAGACATTTCAACGTATACTCAACTTCTATACCAAGAATTTTCTGTAGAAAATTCGAATTGTCCACCAGCACAAACTCAACAATTCTTCACAATTGCAATCTTCAAGAATTAAAACTGCTTTGATACCATGTAGAAATTAGCATACACTAAGCATGCATACATCCAGATTCCCCTAATCTCACAATATTTAACTTCTTGCAAAATATAGAATCATTCCACTGCTAATCTTTTGCGGAAAATTAATTGCAAACACATGTGAAGCATAAATAAAAACAATCGCACATAACACAGTTGTTTAACGGGAAATCTTGAAGCTGAGAACCCCAACTATCATATATTATGTATCATTGACATCATGTAACAATCTCATACAAAGCTTAGACATCAAGCTCTCAGTAAAATCAATCATCACACACTAATCAGAAGAAATATGCAAATCCATGCACCAATTTCTTGACATCTGCTTGCCTACCTCCACTACGCAATCCCTGTTGAAGAATAGCTTTGAATGAATTTGAATTACCCTTGCCTTGACTACGCAATCCTCATTGGAAACTCCAATGTGTGTGTGGTGCAATCAATGCATCACTATAGTCACAACGGATAGTCCATCTTGCCCTTTCACCTATCTCTCCACTGGGTCTCCACTAGAACTGACATGCACTGTTAACTGCTGTATTTGTTCAGTTGATTAATGAGTTATTATTTTTGAATTAATTAACTAATTAATTCACTCCACTCTCACTAGTGTATCATTCAGTTAGACTAGATACAACTAGCTCAACTGAGTTTCACTCCATTAATTGAGTTAAACTGAATAACAACTCCATGAACTACTCTTCCAACTCTGTCATAACTTTTCCACTGCAGTTCTAACTAAGTCCTCCATGTATGAACCACCAGTAAACCCTAGGAATTGTGTAATTCCTTCAGCCCACTAATTGACAAATCTGTACACTGAAATTAAGTGCTCTAAGAGAATAAGTTACTGTTTATTGTCAGATCATTATTAAGAGCTAATAATAATCGACACTTCTATTTTTAGATTAACAATCTATAAATAGACTTCTCCCAATATTTTAAAAATAAAATTTCATCTATTTTTCCAACTTGACCAACCATCCACAAATAGCATCCTGCAACTTCTGAAATATGATTACCATGTCTAAAAATAGACTTGCGCCAAAAATAGCCTGCGGGCCCACTTAGTGAAGGCGACTCATTTACCACTAAGCTCATCATCTTGTTGAATCTCAACAAAATATATTTCAGACTTCTCATATTTCTCTAACCATTGCTTGAGTCATTACCTGATTGGTTTCTTGGATAATTCTGGTCTGTTGATCTCCTTGAAGATCCATGCTGCTCTGAAAATCTTGGAGTCCTTGATCTTGTGACTCTGTTTGGTGTCTTCACTCTTGATTCTTGCTACTCCTTTTCTACAACATCATCCTCTTCCACCAATGGTGCTTGTGCATCGACTGTTTTTTCTACAGTCCCATTCCATGACTCTTTTTCTTTGAACACAACATCTCTGCTAATTATGGTTTTCTTGGTGACAGGATTATACAATTTGTAAGCTTTTGACTAGTCACTATAACCAATAAATATGATTTTTTCACTTTGATCATCCAATTTTCCTCTTATCTTCTTAGGCACATGTGCATAGGCTACACATCCAAAAAATCTGAAATGAGATGCGTTGCATGACATACCTAACCATGCTTCTTCTAGAACTTTGTTCATCACACTCTTTGTAGGTGATTTGTTTATCACATAAATAGCACATGCAACTGCTTCTGCCCAGTACTCATTAGAAAAGTGTATTACTTTCAACATTCTCCCTGTCATGTTCATAATTGTTCTGTTCTTTCTCTCTACTACACCATTCTGCTGCGGTGTGTGTCTGGTTGTAAACTGTCTTCTGATTCCATGTTGTTTGCAGTAATCATGGAATGATTTCAAATCATATTCTCCACCATGATCTGATCTTAATACCTTGATCTGTCGATCACTTTGCTTCTCTGCTAAGGCTTTGAATTCTTTGAATTTTGAAAATGTTTCAGACTTCTGCTTCAATAAGTAAACCAAATAATTTCTGCTATAGTCATCAATAAAAGTGAGGAAGTAACTGTTGAGATTCAACAAGATTATGATCCTAGTGAAAATTAAGCACCTTCACTAGGTGGGGTCTGCAGGCTATTTTAGGTGTATGTCTGTTTTAAGAACGGTGAGAATATTCTAAAGCTAGCAGGATGCTGATTCTGGATGGTTGAGAAAATTATATCTTTGGATGAATTTTTATTTTTAGAAGATTGGGCGAAGTCTATTTATAGATCGCTAATCTAAAAATAGATGCATGTTGATTACTATTAGCCTTTAATAATAATCCGAAAATAAATATTAACTTATTCTCTTGGAGCACTTTATTTCAGTGAACAGATTTGGAAAATCAGTGGGCTGAAGGAATTATGCAATTCCTAGGGTGGTTGGTGACTCATGCATGGAGGACTCAGTTATAACTGATAGTTGCAAGTTGTGACAGAGTTGGAAGAGTAGTTATGGGAGTTGTTATTTAGTTTAACTTAGTTAAGTGAGTTAAACTCAGTTGTGCTAGTTGTATCTAGTTCTAACTGAAGATACACTAGTGAGAGTTTAGTGAATTAGTTATTTAATTAATTCACAACTAAAGACTCAGTTTCAACTGAACAAATACAACAGTTAACTACTTGCATGTCAGTTCCAGTAGAGACCCAGTGGAGAGATAGGTGAAAGGGTGAGATGGAGTATATGTTGTGACTATAGTGATGAATTCAATGCATCTACACAAACATTGGAGTTTCCAATGAGGATTGTGCAGTAAAATAAATTAAAGATCAAATTAATTCAGGGATCTTCTTCAGCAGGGATTGTGCAGTGGAGGCAAGCTGTCAGGAGGCAAGAAATTGGTGCATAGATATGCAAATTCCTGCATGACAGTGTGTGACGATTGTTGATTGTACTGAGAGCTTGATGTACTAATATTTGTATGAGATTGTTACATGTTCCATTGATATACATAATATATGATATTTGGAGTTTTTAGCTTTAAGCTTTCCCAGTAAAACATTCTTGTTATGTGCGATTGATTTGCTTCATATGTGTTTGCAATTGGCGATTTAATTTCCACAAAGAATTAAGTGGAAGGATTCTTTATTTAACATAAGATTAATTTGTTAGATCAGGAGAATCCGGTAATATACATTCATCTTGTATAATTTCTACATGGTATCAGAGTAGTGTTGATTATTGGAGATTGCAATATTGAAGTGGTGCTGAGTTTTGTGTTGGTGGACAATTCAAATTTGCTGCAAGAATTTCTTGGGGCGATAGTTGAGTATACATTTAAATGGATTTTAATGGGTTGCAGTTGGAATATTCACTTGAGGGCAGCTCCAACTAAATATCCTGGAAGGACAGGATGGAGGCGGTGCTTGAAGATAATGGTCTGAAGGAGTTTATCGATAGTGATGTTCCTAAGCCCACTTTGACGGATGCTGCATTAATTGATGCCTGGAAAAAGAAAGTAGCAAAGACAAGAAGAATTTTATTGGAAGGTGTGAAGGACCATATTGTGTCAAGCCTTCATAGAAAAGCCACTCCATTTGCAATGTGGAAGGCTTTGACAGATATTTTCCAAATTAGCAGCGACCATAGGAAGTTGGCGCTGAAAGATAAGCTCAGAAAAATTAAAATGGAGAAGGGCGACAGTATTCCAAAATATCTCACAAAGTTTGTCCAATGTAGGGATTAGTTGGAGAGTGTGGAATCACAGTTTCGGAAGATGAATTGGTGAGCTTGGCTCTCCTTGGGCTTCTGAAGGGTTGGCACAGTTATCAGGACTCTATCAATGGATGGGAGAAACTGCTGGATTGGGAGTGACTTTGGCTGGATCTGGTGCAGGAGGAGATAAGGCGAAGTATGAGGGATGGCTCTTCATCAAAGAATTATGATGAAGAGAATTTCACTTTGGTTGCCAAAGCAAGGAAAGGGAAGGGGAAGAAATCCCATCCAAAATCCGAGGCTAAAGGCAAGAAGCTGGATTTGTCTAAGGTGAAGTGTTTTCACTATCACGAACATGGGCATTTTGCCACTAACTACCCACAGAAAAAGAAGAAAAAGAAGGTTGTTGGAGTTGCAGCTGGTGAGGCCCTTACCTCACAATTTGAACTTGATTTCTCCTTAATCAAATGCTTGGTTTCAAGTGCAATGGGATCAGTGTGGTATCTTGATAGTGGTGCTTCCTTCCACATGACAGGAGATAAGGAGTTGTTTAGTGACTTGGAGTAGAAAGATATCCAAATGCATATAGAGATGGGCGACGATGGTAGATACAGTACGACCGGCATTGGAACCATTACCTTTGAGAGGGAGTCAGGTAAACCATTTTCTATTGAAAGACGTTATGCATGTTCTAGGTCTGAAGAAGAACTTGGTCTCGGTCCCAATGTTGGAGGACAGAGGTTATGACGTTGTTTTGAGCGAGGGAAAAGCTTTCCTGCGACATAAAACAACAGGTCAAACCAAGAGGATATGGATTCGAGTTAAGAATCTATAAAAACTGGAGGTAGATGGATGCACTGCAATGATGGGCAAAGAATAAGAAGTGGTGAGCTGGGATGAGGGCGAATTATGGCACAAGAAATTGGGCCATATTCACCATGGCGCCTTGAAGATTTTGCAGTATATTTCTACTGGACTTCCCAAGGGTACTCTTGCGTAGTTAGATCAGTGCAAGGGATGTACTATGGGTAAGTTTGTGAAGACCACCTGTCATGAGAAGGAGAACCATGCTTCAGTGATCTTGGAGAGAATTCACACAGACGTGTGTGGACCTTTCTCGGTTTCTTCAATAGAAAAACACAGGTATTATGTTATATTTGTTGATGACTATTCTCGTAGATGCTGGATCTACTTCATTCAGAAGAAGGATCAACCATTCTCAAAGTTCCGTGAGTTTAAAGCATTGGTGGAGAAGTAGTCGGGGAAGTAAGTGAAGGCTCTGTGGAGCGATAATGGTGGTGAATATATCTCGAACGAATTCAAATACTTTTGTAGCAAAGAAGAAATTCGAAGAGAACTCATAGCACCTCATAACCCACAAAAGAATGGGGTCGCAGAGAGGAATAACAGAACGATCGTGGGTGATGCACGAGCTATGCTGCATGACCAGGGCCTACCAATGCACTTGTGGGCGGAAGCATGAAACACTGCGGTTTATGTGCAAAACTGTTGTCCTCATAGAGTACTTTGCATGAGTACACCTGAAGAAGATTTTGCTGGTAAGAAGCCAGATATTTCTCATTTAAATATTTTTGGCTCATCTATTTACATTCATGTGACCAAGGATGCCAGGAAGAAGTTGGAGCCGACTGCATAAGTTGGGATATTTGTGGGAAGAAACACCCCATAATTATCATGTGTATTTTCCAAACATTCAGATGATTGTGGTGCGACGGATATAAAATTCAATGAGGAGAAAGCCATGAAGTTGTCGCTTGAGAGGGAGCTACACTTGCATGCAGAGGAGGAACTTCTTGTTCCCAAAGATGAGCCTCAATATGTGGATCAAACATAGGAGGAGGATCATGGAGTGGAGGAGTCCACTCATGCAGAGCCAAACATCAGAACTGGCAGAAGGCGTACCATAGAAGCTGAGAGGCTGAAGCTTGATGCGGCACAGAATGTAGGAGTCCCTACATCACATCGCAAACAGAGACAGTCATTTGACCGATTCACTGGATACATGGCTCTCATGAGCAAGTGTATCGTGACAGAGCCATGTTCCTTTGAGGAAGCAGTGCAGTAGCCCACATGGGTAGATGCCATGGTGGAGGAGTATGACTCTATTGTCAGAAATAATGCTTGGGAGACTGTTCCAAGGCCAATTGGTAAATCAGTGTTAGGTTCAAGATGGATCTACAAGGTAAAGCAAGTTGTTTATGGGAGCGTCGAGAAGTACAAGGCAAGATTTGTTGCCCGAGGCTTCTCACAGATCAAGGGGATTGATTATGAAGAAACCTTTGCACCTGTCACACGGTATTCTTCCATAAGGACCATCCTTGCTCTCTCAGCGTAGATGGGTTGGCACATTCATCAGATGGATGTGAAGATTGCGTTCCTTAATGGGATCATTGAGGAAGAAGTGTACATTGAGAAGCCTGAAGGATTTGAGATCTTCAGCAGTGAGTTGCATGTGTGCAAACTCAAAAGAGCATTGTATGGGCTGAAGCAAGCACCCCATGCTTGGTACCATTAGGGGAATTTTGAGGTCTAAAATGGGCCTCCTAAGAAAAATTTACAACGAAAATAAGCTTTATGAGAACCAATAGGATTCAAGATGATGATGTCAACTATGGGGGATGATTCACCATTTTTGGAGTAAAAAAATAAAAATAATAAAAAATAATAAAATAATAAAATAAATTTTTCAACTCGTGTTTTCAACTTATCTCCCTAAGGGTTTACTCAAATTTCAAGCGAGAGTACTCGTTGGATGAAAAATTTAATTTTCCATCCAAGGATTACCCATGTTGCATACTTTTGATGGACCCTACTACATGAAAAATGAGAAATACATGAAAAAACGTGATTGCAATCACATTTTTCATGTATTTCTCATTTTTCGTGTAGCAGAGTCCATAAGGAGTATGCAACATGGGTACTCCTTGGATGGGAAATTAAATTTGGCATCCAACGAGTATTCCTGCTCGAAATTTGAGTAAAAACTTAAGGAGATAAGTTCAAAATACGAGTTGAAAATGTAGTTTTATCTTTTTTCCCTCTAAAATTTGATGATGTCATAAAATATTATATTATTATTTCCACTATTATTTTATAATTTCCTTAGGAGGCCCATTTTAGACCTCAAAATTCCCCTAATGATATAGATCAACAGTGATTTCACTGGACTTGGCTTCACCAAGAGTGAGGCGGATGCAAACCTATACCAAATTGTGGTGGAGGGTAAGATTTTAATCATTGTTCTTTATGTTGTTGATTTAATACTAATGGGTGATGATCAGTTGATACACTCATGCAAGGAGGACCTTGCAAAGGAGTTTGAGATGAAATATTTGGGCCTCCTTCATTATTTCCTTAGATTGGAAATATGGCAGCGAGAAGGTGAACTATTTGTGTCTCAAGGCAAGTATGCTCGGGAGATACTTGGTAAGTTTCACATGCAGGACTGCAAGTCCATGGATACTCCTCTTCCAGGAAATTGGGGGAAAGAGGTTGCTACATCGGTAGAGGTAGTGGATGCTACTGTCTATTGACAGTTGGTGGGTTTGCTCATGTATTTAGTTAATGCAAGACTAGACATATGCTATGCAATAAACTAGCTTAGTCAAGCAATGGTTAAGACTACCAAGCTCTTTTGGAAGGCAGGAAAGCACATCCTGAGATATCTCAGGGGCACATATGAGTATGGCTTATGGTACAGACAGAAAGATAAGGTGAAGTTGCATGGCTTTACGGATGCATATTGGGCAGGCAGGCCAACAGACAAAAATAGCACATCAGGAGGGGTTTTCAATATCGGAGCTACATTAGTTTCTTGGTACAGCAGGAAACAAAGATCCATGGCACTCAGTTCAGCGGAAGTGGAATACATGGTAGAAATTCAAGCTGCATGTGGGGCTATCTGGGTGAGGAAGATCCTGGTCGGTTTGTTCGGTTCTCATTTAGATCCTATAGTGATTCATTGTGATAATCAGAGTTGCATTAAACTCTCGATTAATCCTATCATCATATCAGAGATTGTGTGCAGCGGAAGATCATGTTGCTTCAGTATATTCCTACGGAAGATTAGGATGCGGATATTCTGACGAAGGCGCTCACCAGGAGCAAATTCGAATACCATAGAGACAGGATCAGGTTGAAGGATAATCCCTATCTTGTTGAGAGGGAGTGTTGAGATTCAACAAGATGATGATCCTAGTGAAAATTAAGCACCTTCACTAGGTGCGGCTCGCAGGCTATTTTTAGGTGTATGTCTATTTTTAGAATGGTGAGCATATTCTAAAGTTAGAAGGATGGTGATAATATATGGTTGAGAAAATTCTAACTTTGGATGAATTTCTATTTTTAGAAGATTAGGCGAACTCTATTTATAGATCACTAATCTAAAAATAGATGCATGCTTATTATTATTAGCCCTTAATAATAATCCGACAATAAATATCAACTTATTCTCTTTGAGCACTTTATTTCAGTGAACATATTTGGAAAATCATTGGGCTGAAGGAATTACGCAATTCCTAAGGTGTTTGGTGACTCATGCATGGAGGACTCAGTTATAACTGATAGTGGCAAGTTGTGACAGAGTTGGAAGAGTAGTTATGGGAGTTGTTATTTAGTTTAACTAAGTTAAGTGAGTTAAAATCAGTTGTGCTAGTTGTATCTAGTTCTAACTAAAGATACACTAGTGAGAGTTTAGTGACTTAATTATTTAATTAATTCACAACTAGAGACTCAGTTGCAACTGAAAAAATACAACAGTTAACTACTTGCATGTCAGTTCCAGTGGAGACCTAGTGGAGAGGTAGGTGAAAGGGTGAGATGGACTATCTGTTGTGACTATAGTGATACATTCAATGCATCTACACAGACATTGGAGTTTCCAATGAGGATTGTGCAGTACAAGAAAGGAAATACCGAATTAATTCAGGGATCTTCTTCAACAGGGATTTCGAAATGGAGGCAGACTGTCAGGAGGCAAGAAATTGGTGCATATATATGCAAATTTCTGCATGACAGTGTGTGATGATTTTTTATTGTACTGAGAGCTTGATGTACTAAGCTTTGTATGAGATTGTTACATGTTCCATTGATATACATAATATATGATAGTTGGGGTTTTTAGCTTTAAGCTTTCTCGGTAAAACATTCTTGTTATGTGCGATTGATTTTCTTCATATGTGTTTGCAATTGGCGATTTAATTTCCGTAAATAATTAAGTGGAAGGATTGTGTATTTAACATAAGATTAATTTGTTAGATCAGGAGAGTCCGGTAATATACATGCATCTTGTATAATTTCTACAGTAACAACTTCCACCAATCGACTGTGTCCTCATAGGTCGACACAAGTCTGTATGCACCAATTCAAGTGGTTTCTTTGCTCTGTATGAAATTCCCTTCGAAAAACATTCATGGTGTTGCTTTCCCAAGATGCAACACTCACAGTACTAGTAGGATCCCTGATGGAAGTTAATCCTCTGACCATGTGTTTCTGCTGCAACAATCTTAAACCACAAAATTACAAGTGTCCAAACCGAAAGTGCCATAACTAGTAATCATTAAAACATGCAACATTAAACGAACAAAACTGATCATTTTGATCTATAATTAGAGGAAAGAGTTTTTTCCTCATCCTCTGCACCTTTTCTATCAGCTGCTTTCTTGGGGGTTTGATCCAGGTGGATATTGGTGGCCACCCGCCTATTCCACTTGGGCCCCCACCATTGTCTCTTTCAGTTTTTCAGTTTCGGCATAACTTACTATTTTTAGCAGTTTTTCGGGTCCTGAACTTCCGGAGCCATTTTGAGGCCCTAAACGACGTTTTTTTGGGTATGCTTTTACCAGCGAATTGAATCATCCAATTCGTCCCGACAGTTGTAGTCCTCGGATAGAGCTTTCTAATGATGTATCATGTGCGTCAAACGGAGATAGGATGCCAAAGTTACGTCCCTGGGAAGTTGAAACACCAATTTACCCAAACGGGGCCCATAGTTGTGGCGCTTCATCTCCTAGGGTTAGGTGTTTGGGATGTTTAGGGTTCTCCATTGTTTCTCAATAATAAATAGGCCCTCGAGCCTCATTGTAACTCAGTTCAGAGGCCTGTAGCCGCCACATCTCGTCAAACGGAGATAGGATGCCAAAGTTACGTCCCTGGGAAGTTGAAACACCAATTTACCCAAACGGGGCCCATAGTTTTGGCGCTTCATCTCCTAGGGTTAGGTTTTTGGGATGTTTAGGGTTCTCCAGTGTTTCTCAATAATAAATAGGCCCTCGCGCCTCATTGTAAAGCAGTTCAGAGGTCTGTAGCCACCACATCTCTTCTCAGAGATAGCTACCAGTACCCTAGCTAGTTTTATTTCCATTGTCTGTAAGCAAATTTCAGTTCTTTGATGTTAATGAAATGAAGTGTTATTTCCGCTGCATCTCTGTATTTATGGTTATGTGTTTATTCTGTTGCGTTCCTGCATAAATCCGGATCAGTGGTATCAGAGCGGTCTGCTTTTTCTCGATCCTTCTTTGCATGTCCCCAACGAGGTCGGGGTATAAGGAGCTAGGGCTTGATCTGGTGGAACCTTTGCAAGATCGGCCTCGCAAACCTCGACGGACGCCCATGGGGGATGAAAAGAAAGATGAGGGAGCAGGAGATCCTATCAAAATATTGCTCGAGGAGGCCCTCGAAAGACAAAGGAACGTGATGATGGATAACTTTGCTCAGATCCTTCAACGGCTGCCCACCGGCGGCGCATCTGCATCCAGTAGCCACTCTGGAATGGCGACTCCTTTTAAGGTACAAGTAAATTTTGACATTCCCATATTTGAGGGTCAAATAGACGCAGATGCCGTAGATAGATGGTTGAATCTATTAGAAGGATATTTCTCTGTTCATGACTTTTCGGACCGGGAGAAGATTATTTTTGCACTCCTCAAAGCTACCCCCCATGTTAAGGACTGGTGGGAAACCTACTGTGAGAACAAGGACCAGACAGAACCCTCTCTGTTCTCGGCGGTACCAACTTGGAATTCTTTCCGAGACGCCGTCAAGGAACAGTACTATCCCGTGGGGAGCTATGAGGACAAGTACATACAATGGACCACGCTGCGACAAAAAAGGGATCAAGATGTGCATGAGCTGACGAATCTGTTCCATACCCTGCGCACAAAGTTGGGTATCAAAGATTCAGAGAAACATTTGGTGCTAAAGTATCGCAGCTGTCTGCACAGATACATTCAGGAGGAAATGGAGTTCCTCGACATCTCCTCGCTTGATACGGCATACCGGTATGCTGCCAAGATTGAGCAGAAATTCAAGCAGAAGAAGCGAGACTTTGGATCTGCGAATCAAAAGCAAGGGAAAGGTGCTTCCAAACCGCAGAACAAAGGACCGAGCCAAGGCATGGCGACTAAAGACAACTCATCGAAGCCACAAGAAAAGAACAGCACCGCAAAGCCAAAGAAGGACACGGGAAAGTGGTGTGAGTTCCATAAGAGCTCCACTCACAACACAAGTGAGTGTCGGGCCAAGCAGTCGCTAGTGGCCGAGATGAAGGCTTCTGAGTCAGATGCATGCTCCGACTCCGAATCAGAACCTGAAAAGGGGAATGAAAAAGGGAAACAGATTATTGATGCGGAGCCCAACGCCACTGTTGCCACTACAAAGGTCCAGAAGGAGGAGCCGGAAGATCCAGAGGAGGAGGAACGTCTCTTCCACTCCCAGATGTGGGTAAAGGGCTCCCCTGTACAGTTCATTGTCGACAATGGGAGCCAAAAGAACCTCATTTCAGCAGACGTTGTGAAGCGGTTGGGCTTGCCGACCACAGCTCACCCACATCCATACACCATCGGGTGGCTTCACCAAGGACGAGATCTCCGCGTCAGCCAGCAGTGCCGCCTTCCCTATAGCATTAAGCCCTTCACGGATGAGGTATTATGTGACGTTGCTCCTATTGATGTTTCTGATGTATTATTAGGACAACCATACTTGTGGAAGCGTCATGCTGTGTATGAGTCTCGACCTCGTGCTGTTATTATTACTTTGGGAAATAAGTTGTACGGGATACCAGAGGTACCACCTCCTACGACTATCTCTTTGGTTACTGCAAAACAATGTAGTAAGCTCATTTCCCAAACCAGGAAATTCGTTTTTCTGATGATCCGCCCCCAGGGCAAGAAGAAGACTGTGGCCACGACCTCCCGACAGGGCCCCTCTGCACGACAACAACAAATGGATAAGGTCGTGGAGGAGTACGGGGACATCTTCACCTCACCCACAGGGGTTCCTCTGCACTGCCAGGTCAAGCACCCGATTGATCTGACCCCAGGTGCGCCGCTACCCAATGGACCGATCTATCGACGCTTTGTTCTAGAAAATGATGAAATCAAGAGGCAGATTCAGGAGCTGTTGCAGAAAGGTCACATCAGACCAAGTTCATCGCCCTGTGGGAGCCCGATCGTGTTGGTACGGAAGAAGGATGGGACGTGGAGACTCTGTATTGACTATCGGGCGCTGAACAAGATCACTGTCCGGAATAGGTACCCAATCCCACGGATTGATGACCTTGTGGACCAACTCCAAGGTGCAAAATATTTCAGTAAGATCGACCTGAAGTCTGGGTATCACCAGGTACCAATTGAACCCTCTGATGTGTGGAAGACTGCCTTCAAAGCTAAGGAAGGCCTTTTTGAATGGCTGGTCATGCCTTTCGGGTTGACGAATGCTTCGGCAACCTTCATGAGGATGATGGACGACATCTTGCGGCCATTCACCAACTCATTCGTAGTGGTGTACTTGGATGACATTCTGATCTTCAGCAAGACTTGGGAAGAACACCTTCATCACATCCGACAAGTCCTCCAAACACTGCGGCAACACAAGTTGTGTGCCAATTTGGAGAAGTGCACGTTTGGCATGACCCAGGTTCAATATCTGGGATACATTATTGATGAAAGGGGGGTGCATGTGGATCCGGCCAAGATCCAAGTCATTCAGGATTGGCCAGCCCCGACCACTATAACAGAGCTTCGCAGCTTTCTGGGTCTTGCTAATTTCTACCGCAGATTCGTGTTGGGATTCTCTCATATCACTTGGCCCTTGAGTCAAGTCACCAAAGGAGGAGCAAGAGCAAAATTATTTTGGTCGGAACCTCAACAGAAGGCATTCAAAGAATTGAAAAATCGCCTCTGTTCTGCCCCAGTGCTCACCTTACCAGACTTGCAGCAACCATTTGAGATCGAGACGGATGCCTCTGACTATGCTATTGGGGCAGTTCTTACTCAACAGGGACATCCAGTGGCATATCACAGTGAGACATTGTCTGAGACAGTTCGCAAGTATCCCACCTATGATAAAGAAATGTATTCCATTGTGCAAGCCTGTCGACAATGGAAGCATTACATTTTGGGGAAGGAAACAATCATCCACACAGACCACCGGCCCCTGCAGTTCATACAGACACAAGGGAAGTTGCAGAATGATCGCCATTAGAAGTGGTCCACATATCTGCAACAGTTTCATTTGAACATCAAGTATAAGAAGGGTAGCACCAATAATGTTGCAGACTGCCTCAATCGACCACCGATCGTGGCGCTCACCACCGTGCTCAACTCTTGTGGGCACGAGACTTCTGATTGGCCGCTTCTCTATGAGAGTGACCCAGAATTCAGCCACACGTACAAGGCACTCTTGGGGGGCATGCAAGTTCCAAATTTTCACCTCCAGGATGCACTTTTATGTCACCTAGGACACCTTTGTGTTCCTTCAAGCGAGCGTGCCAAGATGATATGGGAAGCACACTACAGTCGAGTCGCTGGGCATTTTGGGGTCGAGAAAACAGTAGCAATACTACAGAAGTATTTCTATTGGCCAAAACCTTCGAAAGAATGTTGAGAAGCACATTAGATCCTGCACTGCTTGTGCCATTGCCAAACCGACCATCAAGAAGCAAGGCCTATATACTCCACTACCTACCCCTAGTCGACCTTGGGAATCCATCTCCATGGATTACATGTCGGGCCTGCCTTCTACTAAGAATGGAAATGATTGTGTTTTCGTGGTCGTTGACAGATTCTCGAAGATGGCCATCATGGCGGCCTGTAAGAAGAATATCACAACAGAAGCCACTGCTAAACTCTTCTTTGAACGAGTGTGGGTGCACTTTGGGATCCCACAGTCTATCATATCAGATCGAGATAGTAGGTTCCTCAGCACATTTTGGTCCAGCCTCTGGTCAATGTTGGACACAAAGCTCACCAAGTCCACAACTTTCCATCCCCAAACAGATGGCCAGACAGAGGTCATCAACAAAATGATTGTACACATTCTGCGCATGTACAATTCAAAGCATCCACGCACATGGGACGAGAGCCTCCCCTATGTACAACATAGTTATAACCGGGCTCTCCACAGTTCAATTAGCCATAGCCCCTTTCGGAGTGGGCTTGGGATTTTCGACCACTATGTCCCATTGACGTAGCCATGCCATTTGCGAGTTTGCTCCAGGCCGATTCGGCGCACGTCCAGTCCCCGAAGTTGACAAAGCAAGTAGCTTCTGTCGAGCGCCCTTGAAACATCATGACAGGTTCATGATATATTGGACAGAGCCAATGCGAAGTACAAGTAGCGCCATGATCAACACCGGGTGCCACACAACTTCCAGGTGGGCGACAAAGTATGGCTACATTTGCAGAAGGAGCGCCTCATTGGACCTCACCGCAAGCTTCGCCCGCTCCGATACGGGCCGTACACCATCACCAAGGCTGTAGGGAACAATGCTTTCGAGCTTAGTATTCCACCATTCCTTGGTCTGCACCGAGTCTTCAATGTGGATCGCCTTCGTCCTTACTTCCCACCTCTACTGGACACTTCGGACATTGCAGAACAACTCACACCAACAGAGTTAAACCCAGACTGCATGGAACAGGCCACCACAGATTGTATCATGGTCATGCAAATTAAGAACACTCACCAACAGAGGATCCAACTGTATCGGGTTGTCAAAGCTGGCCAACTCCTGCACCAAGGAAAGTGGTTCACCAGGGACCAAGTTCAGCAGAAATTTCCTCATCTCATGGAGGAACTTAACGCAATGGGGACCATTGCTTTCTAAGGGGGAAGGAATGATCCAGGTGGATATTGGTGGCCACCCGCCTATTCCACTTGGGCCCCCACCATTGTCTCTTTCAGTTTTTCAGTTTCGGCATAACTTACTATTTTTAGCAGTTTTTCGGGTCCTGAACTTCCGGAGCCATTTTGAGGCCCTAAACGACGTTTTTTGGGTATGCTTTTACCAGCGAATTGGATCATCCAATTCATCCTGACAGTTTTAGTCCTCGGATAGAGCTTTCTAATGATGTATCATGTGCGTCAAATGGAGATAGGATGCCAAAGTTACGTCCCTGGGAAGTTGAAACACCAATTTACCCAAACGGGGCCCATAGTTGTGGCGCTTCATCTCCTAGGGTTAGGTTTTTGGGATGTTTAGGGTTCTCCATTGGTTCTCAATAATAAATAGGCCCTCGAGCCTCATTGTAACTCAGTTCAGAGGCCTGTAGCCGCCACATCTCTTCTCAGAGATAGCTACCAGTGCCCTAGCTAGTTTTATTTCCATTCTGTCTGTAAGCAAATTTCAGTTCTTTGATATTAATGAAATGAAGTGTTAATTCCACTGCATCTCTGTATTTATGGTTATATGTTTATTCTGTTGCGTTCCTACATAAATCTGGATCAGTGGTATCAGAGCAGTCTGCTTTTTCTCGATCCTTCTTTGCATGTCCCCAACGAGGTCGGGGTATAAGGAGCTAGGGCTTGATCTAGTGGAACCTTTGCAAGATCAGCCTCGCAAACCTCGACGGACACCCATGGGGGATGAAAAGAAAGATGAGGGAGCAGGAGATCCTATCAAAATATTGCTCGAGGAGGCCCTCGAAAAACAAAGGAACGTGATGATGGATAACTTTGTTCAGATCCTTCAATGGCTGCCCACCGGCGGCGCATCTGCATCCAGTAGCCACTCTGGAGTGGCGACTCCTTTTAAGGTACAAGTAAATTTTTACATTCCCATATTTGAGGGTCAAATAGACGCAGATGCCATAGATAGATGGTTGAATCTATTAGAAGGATATTTCTCTGTTCATGACTTTTCAGACCGGGAGAAGATTATTTTTGCACTCCTCAAAGCTACCCCCTATGTTAAGGACTGGTGGGAAACCTACTGTGAGAACAAGGACCAGACAGAACCCTCTCTGTTCTCGGCCGTACCAACTTGGAATTCTTTCCGAGACGCCGTCAAGGAACAGTACTATCCCGTGGGGAGCTATGAGGACAAGTACATACAATGGACCAAGCTGCGACAACAAAGGGATCAAGATGTGCACGAGCTGACGAATCTGTTCCATACCCTGCGCACAAAGTTGGGTATCAAAGATTCAGAGAAACATTTGGTGCTAAAGAATCGCAGTTGTCTGCACAGATACATTCAGGAGGAAATGGAGTTCCTCGACATCTCCTCGCTTGGTACGGCATACCGGTATGCTGCCAAGATTGAGCAGAAATTCAAGCAGAAGAAGCGAGACTTTGGATCTGCGAATCAAAAGCAAAGGAAAGGTGCTTCCAAACCGCAGAAAAAAGGACAAAGCCAAGGCATGGCGGCTAAAGACAACTCATCGAAGCCACAAGAAAAGAACAGCACCGCAAAGCCAAAGAAGGACACGGGAAAGTGGTGTGAGTTCCATAAGAGCTCCACTCACAACACAAGTGAGTGTCGGGCCAAGCAGTCGCTAGTGGACGAGATGAGGGCTTCTGAGTCAGATGCATGCTCTGACTCCGAATCAGAACCTGAAAAGGGGAATGAAAAAGGGAAACAGATTATTGATGCGGAGCCCAACGCCACTGTTGCCACTACAAAGGTCCAGAAGGAGGAACCAGAAGATCCAGAGGAGGAGGAACACCTCTTCCACTCCCAGATGTGGGTAAAGGGCTCCCCTGTACAGTTCATTGTCGACAATGGGAGCCAAAATAACCTCATTTCAGCAGACGTCGTGAAGCGGTTGGGCTTGCCGACCACAGCTCACCCACATCCATACACCATCGGGTGGCTTCACCAAGGACGAGATCTCCGCGTCAGCCAGCAGTGCCGCCTTCCCTATAGCATCAAGCCCTTCACGGATGAGGTATTATGTGACGTTGCTCCTATTGATGTTTCTGATGTATTATTAGGACAACCATAATTGTGGAAGCGTCATCTTGTGTATGAGTCTCAGCCTCGCGTTGTTATTGTTACTTTGGGAAATAAGGTGTACGGAATTACGGAGGTACCACCTCTACGACTATCTCTTTGGTTAACGAAAAAAATGCGATGGGGTCCTTTCCCCAAACCGGGAGATTCATTTTCCTGCGATGATCGCCCCAGGGGCAAGGAAAGACTATGGCCACGACCTCCCGGACGGGGCCCCTGCGCACGACAACAACAAATGGATAAGGTTGTGGAGGTACGGGAGACATCTTCACCTCGCCCACGGGGTTCCTGCGCCTTTGTCGGGTCAAACACCGATTGATCTGACCCGAGGTGCGCCGCTACCTAATGGACCAATCTATCGGCGCCCTATTCTGAAGAATGATGAAATCAAGAGGCAGATTCAGGAGCTGTTGCAGAAAGGTCACATCAGACCAAGTTCATCGCCCTGTGGGAGCCCGATCGTGTTGGTACAGAAGAAGGATGGGACGTGGAGACTTTGTATTGACTATTGGGCGCTGAACAAGATCACTGTCCGGAATAGGTACCCAATCCCACGGATTGATGACCTTCTGGACCAACTCCAAGGTGCAAAATATTTCAGTAAGATCGACCTAAAGTCTGGGTATCACCATGTACCAATTGAACCCTCTGATGTGTGGAAGACTGCCTTCAAAGCTAAGGAAGGCCTTTTTGAATGGCTGGTCATGCCTTTCGGGTTGACGAATGCTCCCGTAACCTTCATGAGGATGATGGACGACATCTTGCGGCCATTCACCAACTCATTCGTAGTGGTGTACTTGGATGACATTCTGATCTTCAGCAAGACTTGGGAAGAGCACCTTCATCACATCCGACAAGTCCTCCAAACACTGCGGCAACACAAGTTGTGTGCCAATTTGGAGAAGTGCATGTTTGGCATGACCCGGGTTCAATATCTGGGATACATTATTGATGAAAGGGGGGTGCATGTGGATCCAGCCAAGATCCAAGTCATTCGGGATTGGCCAACCCCGACTACTATAACAGAGCTTCGCAGCTTTCTGGGTCTTGCTAATTTCTACCATAGATTCGTGTTGGGATTCTCTCATATCACTTGGCCCTTGAGTCAAGTCACCAAAGGAGGAGCAAGAGAAAAATTCTTTTGGTCGGAACCTCAACAGAAGGCGTTCAAAGAATTGAAAAATCGCCTCTGTTCTGCCCCAGTGCTCACCTTACCAGACTTGCAGCAGTCGTTTGAGATCGAGACAGATGCCTCTGAATATGTTATTGGGGCAGTTCTTACTCAACAGGGACATCCAGTGGCATATCACAGTGAGACATTGTCTGAGACAGTTCGCAAGTATCCCACCTATGACAAAGAAATGTATTCCATTGTGCAAGCCTGTCGACAATGGAAGCATTACATTTTGGGGAAGGAAACAATCATCCACACAAACCACCGGCCCCTGCAGTTCATATAGACACAAGGGAAGTTGCAGAATGATCGCCATCAGAAGTGGTCCACATATCTGCAACAATTTCATTTGAACATCAAGTACAAGAAGGGTAGCACCAATAATGTTGCAGACTGCCTCAGCCGACCACCGATCGTGGCGCTCACCACGGTGCTCAACTCTTGTGGGCACGAGACTTCTGATTGGCCGCTTCTCTATGAGAGTGACCCAGAATTCGGCCACACTTACAAGGCACTCTTGGGGGGCACACAAGTTCCAAATTTTCACCTCCAAGATGCACTTTTATGTCACCTAGGACACCTTTGTGTTCCTTCAAGCGAGCGTGCCAAGATGATATGGGAAGCACACTACAGTCGAGTCGCTGGGCATTTTGGGGTCGAGAAAACAGTAGCAATACTACAGAAGTATTTCTATTGGCCGAACCTTTGAAAGGATGTCGAGAAGCACATTAGATCCTGCACTGCTTGTGCCATTGCCAAACCGACCATCAAGAAGCAAGGTTTATATACTCCACTACCTACCCCTAGTCGACCTTGGGAATCCATCTCCATGGATTACATGTCGGGCCTGCCCTCTACTAAGAATGGCAATGACTGTGTTTTCGTGGTCGTTGACAGATTCTCGAAGATGGCCATTATGGCGGCCTGTAAGAAGAATATTACAGCAGAAACTACTGCTAAACTCTTCTTTGAACGAGTATGGGTACACTTTGGGATCCCACGGTCTATCATATCAGATCGAGATAGCAGGTTCCTCAGCACATTTTGGTCCAGCCTCTGTTCAATGTTGGACACAAAGCTCACCAAGTCCACAGCTTTCCATCCCCAAACAGATGGCCAGACAGAGGTCGTCAACAGAATGATTGTACACATTATGTGCATGTACAATTCAAAGCATCCCCGCACATGGGACGAGAGCCTCCCCTATGTACAACATAATTATAACCGGGCTCTCCACAGTTCAATTGGCCATAGCCCCTTTCAGGTGGGCTTGGGATTCCAGCCACTATGTCCCATTGACGTAGCCATGCCATTTGCAGCTGCTCAGGATGATTCAGCGCACGTCCAGTCTGAAGTTGACAAAGCAAGTAGCTTCATCGAGCGCATTCAACACATCCGCCAACAGGTTCATGATATATTGGACAGAGCCAATGCGAAGTACAAGCAGCGCCATGATCAACACCGGGTGCCACACAACTTCCAGGTGGGCGACAAAGTATGGCTGCATTTGCAGAAGGAGCGCCTCACTGGACCTCACCGCAAGCTTCGCCCGCTCCAATACGGGCCGTACACCATCACCAAGGCTGTAGGGAACAATGCTTTTGAGCTTAGTATTCCACCATTTCTTGGTCTGCACCCAGTCTTCAATGTGGATCGCCTTCGTCCTTACTTCCCACCTCTACTGGACACTTCGGACATTGCAGAACAACTCACACCAACAGAGTTAAACCTAGACTGCATGGAACAGGCCACCACAGATTGTATCATGGACATGCAAATTAAAAACACTCGCCAATAGAGGATCCAACTGTATCGGGTTGTCAAAGCTGGCCAACTCCTGCACCAAGGAAAGTGGTTCACCAGGGACCAAGTTCAGCAGAAATTTCCTCATCTCATGGAGGAACTTAACGCAATGGGGACCATTGCTTCCTAAGGGGGGAGGAATGATCCCGGTGGATATTGGTGGCCACCCACCTATTCCACTTGGCCCCCCACCATTGTCTCTTTCAGTTTTTCAGTTTCGGCATAACTTACTATTTTTAGCAGTTTTTCGGGTCCTGAACTTCCGGAGCCGTTTTGAGGCCCTAAACGACGTTGTTTGGGTATGAAAGCGCCAGCGAATTTTCTGATAAAATTCGTCCCGACAGCTGTAGTCCTCGGATAGAGCTTTCTAATGATGTATCATATGCGTCAAACGGAGATAGTATGCCAAAGTTACGTTCCTGGGAAGTTGAAACACCAATTTACCCAAACGGGGCCCATAGTTTTGGCGCTTCATCTCCTAGGGTTAGGTTTTTGGGATGTTTAGGGTTCTCCATTGTTTCTCAATAATAAATAGGCCCTCGAGCCTCATTGTAACGCAGTTCAGAGGCCTGTAGCCGCCACATCTCTTCTCGGAGATAGCTACCGGTACCTAGCTAGTTTTATTTCATTAATGCATAAGCAAATTTCAGTTCTTTGATATTAATGAAATGAAGTATTAGTCCATTTGCATCTCTGTGTTATAGCTATATGTTTATTACGTTGCGTTCCTACATAAATGCAGATCGGTGAGTATCGAAACATTACGCTTTTTCTACGATCGCTAGCATGTCCCCAACGAGGTCGGGGGTATAAGGAGCTAGGGCTCGATCTGGTGGAACCTTTGCAAGATCAGCCTCGCAAACCTCGACGGACGCCCATGGGGGACGAAAAGAAAGATGAGGGAGCGGGAGATCCTATCAAAATATTGCTCGAGGAGGCCCTCGAAAAACAAAGGAACGCGATGATGGATAGCTTTGCTCAGATCCTTCAACGGCTACCCACCGGCGGCGCATCTGCATCCAGTAGCCACTCTGGAGTTGCGACTCCCTTTAAGGTACAAGTAGATTTTGACATTCCCATATTTGAGGGTCAAATAGACGCAGATGTCGTAGATAGATGGTTGAATCTATTAGAAGGATATTTCTCTGTTCATGACTTTTCAGACCGGGAGAAGATTATTTTTGCACTCCTCAAAGCTACCCCCATGTTAAGGACTGGTGGGAAACCTACTGTGAGAACAAGGACCAGACAGAACCCTCTCTGTTCTCGGCCGTACCAACTTGGAATTCTTTTCGAGACGCCGTCAAGGAACAGTACTATCCCGTGGGGAGCTATGAGGACAAGTATATACAATGGACCACGCTGCGACAACAAAGGGATCAAGATGTGCATGAGCTGACGAATCTATTCCATACCCTGCGCACAAAGTTGGGTATCAAAGATTCAAAGAAACATTTGGTGCTAAAGTATCACAGCTGTCTGCACAGATACATTCAGGAGGAAATGGAGTTCCTCGACATCTCCTTGCTTGGTACGGCATACCGGTATGCTGCCAAGATTGAGCAGAAATTCAAACAGAAGAAGCGAGACTTTGGATCTGCAAATCAAAAGCAAGGAAAAGGTGCTTCCAAACCGCAGAACAAAGGACAGAGCCAAGGCATGGCGGCTAGAGACAACCCGTCAAAGCCACAAGAAAAGAACAACACCGTAAAGCCAAAGAAGGACACGGGAAAGTGGTGTGAGTTCCATAAGAGCTCCACTCACAACACAAGTGAGTGCCGGGCCAAGCAGTCGCTAGTGG
Organism: Pinus albicaulis; assembly: GCA_034641835.2. Lineage (NCBI taxonomy): Eukaryota > Viridiplantae > Streptophyta > Pinopsida > Pinales > Pinaceae > Pinus > Pinus albicaulis. Next base: position 204,970,322 of record CM076576.1, read on the forward strand.
CCGAGATGAGGGCTTCTGAGTCAGATGCATGCTCTGACTCCGAATCAGAACCTGAAAAGGGGAATGAAAAAGGGAAACAGATTATTGATGCGGAGCCCAACGCCATTGTTGCCACTACAAAGGTCCAGAAGGAGGAACCGGAAGATCCAGAGGAGGAGAAACGTCTCTTCCACTCCCAGATGTGGGTAAAGGGCTCCCCTGTACAGTTCATTGTCGACAATGGGAGCCAAAAGAACCTCATTTCAGCAGACGCCGTGAAGCGGTTGGGCTTGCGGACCACAGCTCACCCACATCCATACACCATCGGGTGGCTTCACCAAGGACGAGATCTCCGCGTCAGCCAGCAGTGCCGCCTTCCCTATAGCATCAAGCCCTTCGCGGATGAGGTATTATGTGACGTTGCTCCTATTGATGTTTCTGATGTATTATTAGGACAACCATACTTGTGGAAGCGTCATGCTGTGTATGAGTCTCGGCCTCGTGCTGTTATTGTTACTTTGGGAAATAAGTTGTACAGGATACGAGAGGTACCACCTCCTGCTGCTATCTCTTTGGTTACTGCAAAACAATGCAGTAAGCTCATTTCCCAAACCAGGAAATTCGTTTTCCTGATGATCCGCCCCCAGGGCAAGAAGAAGACTGTGGCCACGACCTCCAGACAAGGCCCCTCTGCACGACAACAACAAATGGATAAGGTTGTGGAGGAGTACGGTGACATCTTCACCTCGCCCACAGGGGTTCCTCTGCACTGTCAGGTCAAGCACCCGATTGATCTGACCCCAGGTGTGCCGCTACCCAATGGACCGATCTATCGGCGCTCTGTTCTGGAAAATGATGAAATCAAGAGGCAGATTCAGGAGCTGTTGCAGAAAGGTCACATCAGACCAAGTTCATCGCCCTGTGGGAGCCCGATCGTGTTGGTACAGAAGAAGGATGGGACGTGGAGACTCTGCATTGACTATCGAGCGCTGAACAAGATCACTGTCCGGAATAGGTACCCAATCCCACGGATTGATGACCTTCTGGACCAACTCCAAGGTGCAAAATATTTCGGTAAGATCGACCTGAAGTCTGGGTATCACCAGGTACCAATTGAACCCTCTGATGTGTGGAAGACTGCCTTCAAAGCTAAGGAAGGCCTTTTTTGGGGGGGGGGGGGGGGGGTGTGTGTGTGTGTGTGTGTGTGTGTGTGTGTGTGTGGCCCCCCCCCCCCCCCCCCCCCCCCCCCCCCCCCCCCCCCCCCCCCCCCCAGTGCTCCTTGGCCTTCGTAGCAGGGATGATGGACGACATCTTACGGCCATTCACCAACTCATTCGTAGTGGTGTACTTGGATGACATTCTGATCTTCAGCAAGACTTGGGAAGAGCACCTTCATCACATCCGACAAGTCCTCCAAACACTGCGGCAACACAAGTTGTGTGCCAATTTGGAGAAGTGCACGTTTGGCATGACCCGGGTTCATTATGCAGGATACATTGATGAAAGGGGGGTGCATGTGGATCCGGCCAAGATCCAGAATCGTCGGTTGGCCGGCCCGACCACTACTCTGCTGAGCTTCGCGGCTTTACCGGGTCTTGCTAATTTCTACGAAGTAGATTCGTGTTGGGATTCTCTCATATCACTTGGCCCTTGAGTCAAGTCACCAAGGGAGGAGCGAGAGAAATTTTTTTTTGGTCGGAACCTCAACAGAAGGCATTCACAGAATTGAAAAATCGCCTCTGTTCTGCCCCAGTGCTCACTTTACCAGACTTGCAACAGCCATTTGAGATCGAGAAAGATGCCTCTGACTATGCTATTGGGGCAGTTCTTACTCAACAGGGACATCCAGTGGCATTTCACAGTGAGACATTGTCTGACACAGTTCGCAAGTATCCCACTTAGGACAAAGAAATGTACTCCATTGTGCAAGCTTGTCGACAATGGAAGCATTACATTCTGGGGAAGGAAATGGTCACCCACACAAACCAACGACCCCTGCAGTTCATACAGAGACAAGGGAAGTTTCAAAATGATTGCCATTAGAAGTGGTCCACATTTCTGCAAAAATTTCATTTAAACATCAAGTATAAGAATGGCAGCACCAATAATTTTGCATATTGCCTCATCTGACCACGAGTGTGGCGCTCTGCCAGGTGCTCAACTCTTGTGGGCACGAGACTTCTGATTGGCCGCTTCTCTATGAGAGTGACCCAGAATTCAGCCACACTTACAAGGCACTCTTGGGGGGCATGCAAGTTCCAAATTTTCACCTCCGGGATGCACTTTTATGTCACCTAGGACACCTTTGTGTTCCTTCAAGCGAGCGTGCCAAGATGATATGGGAAGCACACTACAGTCGAGTCGCTGGGCATTTCGGGGTCGAGAAAATAGTAGCAATACTACAAAAGTATTTATATTGGCCGAACCTTCGAAAGGATGTCAAGAAGCACATCAGATCCTGCACTGCTTGTGCCATTGCCAAACCGACCATCAAGAAGCAAGGCCTATATACTCCACTACCTAACCCTAGTCGACCTTGGGAATCCATCTCCATGGATTACATGTCGGGCCTGCCCTCTACTAAGAATGGCAATGACTGTGTTTTCGTGGTCGTTGACAGATTCTCGAAGATGGCCATTATGGCGGCTTGTAAGAAGAATATCACAGCAGAAGCTACTGCTAAACTCTTCTTTGAACGAGTATGGGTACACTTTGGGATCCCACAGTCTATCATATCAGATCGAGATAGTAGGTTCCTCAGCACATTTTGGTCCAGCCTCTGGTCAATGTTGGACACAAAGCTCACCAAGTCCACAGCTTTCCATCCCCAAACAGATGGCCAAATAGAGGTCGTCAACAGAATGATTGTACACATTCTGCGCATGTACAATTCAAAGCATCCCCGCACATGGGACGAGAGCCTCCCCTATGTACAACATAGTTATAACCGGGCTCTCCATGGTTCAATTGGCCATAGCCCCTTTCAGGTGGGCTTGGGATTCCAGCCACTATGTCCCATTGACGTAGCCATGCCATTTGCAGCTGCTCAGGCCGATTCAGCGCACGTCCAGTCTGAAGTTGACAAAGCAAGTAGCTTCATCGAGCGCATTCAACACATCCGCCAACAAGTTCATGATATATTGGACAGAGCCAATGCGAAGTACAAACAGCGCCATGATCAACACCGGGTGCCACACCACTTCCAGGTGGGCGACAAAGTATGGCTACATTTGCAGAAGGAGCGCCTCACTGGACCTCACCGCAAGCTTCGCCCGCTCCGATACGGGCCGTACACCATCACCAAGGCTGTAGGTAACAATGCCTTCGAGCTTGGTATTCCACCATTCCTTGGTCTGCACCCAGTCTTCAATGTGGATCGCCTTCGTCCTTACTTTCCACCTCTACTGGACACCTCGGACATTGCAGAACAACTCACACCAACAGAGTTAAACCCAGACTGCATGGAACAGGCCACCACAGATTGTGTCATGGACATGCAAATCAAGAACACTCGTCAACAGCAGATCCAACTGTATCGGGTTGTCAAAGCTGGCCAACTCCTGCACCAAGGAAAGTGGTTCACCAAGGACCAAGTTTAGCAGAAATTTCCTCATCTCATGGAGGAACTTAACGCAATGGGGACCATTGCTTCCTAAGGGGGGAGGAATGATCCAGGTGGATATTGGTGGCCACCGACCTATTCCACTTGGCCCCCCACCATTGTCTCTTTCAGTTTTTCAGTTTCGGCATAACTTACTATTTTTAGCAGTTTTTCGGGTCCTGAACTTCCGGAGCCGTTTTGAGGCCCTAAACGACGTTTTTTGGGTATGCTTTTACTAGCAAATTGGATCATCCAATTCGTCTCGACAGTTGTAGTCCTCGAATAGAGCTTTCTAATGATGTATCATGTGCGTCAAACGGATATAGGATGCCAAAGTTACGTCCCTGGGAAGTTGAAACACCAATTTACCCAAACGGGGCCCATAGTTGTGGCGCTTCATCTCCTAGGGTTAGGTTTTTGGGATGTTTAGGGTTCTCCATTGTTTCTCAATAATAAATAGGCCCTCGAGCCTCATTGTAACTCAGTTCAGAGGCCTGTAGCCGCCACATCTCTTCTCAGAGATAGCTACCGGTGCCCTAGCTAGTTTTATTTCCATTCTGTCTGTAAGCAAATTTCAGTTCTTTGATATTAATGAAATGAAGTGTTAATTCCGCTGCATCTCTGTATTTATGGTTATATGTTTATTCTGTTGCGTTCCTACATAAATCTGGATCAGGGTTTGTGATAAATAACACACTCTTTCCCTTGAAAGATAACTATGTATCCTTTCTGCGTCAATTGACCAACACTTATCAAATTATGTTTGAGACCAGGAACATAATATAGCTCTGAGGTTGTCTTTGGCTCCCCTTGCTTGCTCAGAATGTTTACCACTCCTTTGCATCCACAACCTTGTCAGTCCCCAACTTTACCTCTATCTTCACATATTGATCCAAATTTGCAACCAAATTCTTGTTGCATGTCATGTGGTTACTACAACCACTTTCTAGTAGCCACACCTTATCAGATAGTTCATGCATGTTGTTGCATGCTAGGAACATGGAGTTAGTATTCTCTGTAGTAACATTAGCTCTCTGATTTCCTTGATCAACTATCTTCTTCCTACAATCACGAGCATAGTGACCAAATTTATTGCAATAATAACATCTCACCTTTGATTTGTCAGATCTGTAATTATTGTTGAAGCTTCTGTTGCTGCTGCTTCCACTTTCATGTTCATGCTCTTCTTGGCCATCTCTCTTACCACCATATCTTCAGCCTCGTCCTCTATCTCTCGATTGACATCTGCCTCGACCTCTTGAAATATAAAATTGACTTTTGAAATCAGTTTCTGAAGTGGAATCCTTATTTTTGTCTATCCTTGCCTCATGTGATAGAAGTGATCCCATCAACTCATCAATTGTCAATTCTTTCAAATCATTTTCTTCTTTTATGGTTGCTACCACAACATCAAACATGGTAGACAAATATCTAAGGACCTTTTTAATCACTGTTCGATTTTTAATTTCTTCATTATAAATTTTTAACTGATTTACGATAGACATGACCCTATTCATGAAAGAATCAATGTCCTATGTCTCCTTCATCTGCAGACTTTCAAAATCTATCCTAGCATTCTACAATTTAACAATATTGACTTTTTCCATACCTTGATAGTTTGTCACCAAAGTTTCCCATGCTTCATTTGCTGAAGACGTGATCATTATCTTCTGGAACACTGCTCAGTCCACTCCCTGTTGGATAAGAAGCAACGCTTGTGCATTCTTCCTTTCGTCTTTCTTCCATTGTTCTCTCTCTGCATTACTGAGAGCTCATTCTTCTGCACCATCCTGAGGTTCTGCAAACCCAAACTTGACATGATCCCAAACATCATGCGCTTTCAGCATGGCCTCCATCTTAATGACCCACACATCATAATCCTTCCCTGTAAAAGAAGGAAGTTGTGGCCAAAAGCTACTTGTTGCCATATTTATTCAGAAAAAAAAAAATTCTGATAAAACCCTAAATTCCTAAATTATTTTTTGTTATGCTTTGCAAAACTCCAAAAAAATAACCTTATAATAAAACCCTAAGTTTTATTTTTATAATTTTTTTGTTTATCAAAAATATTTTTATATAAAAATAAACTTATATAATAAGAATTTTTAAAAACCTTATTATAAAACTCCACTTATAAAACAAAAACCTTTTTCAAAATTCCGTTTGAAAAATTCCTTTTCAAAGATCATTAAAAAATCATTTTAAAAATCTTTTTTAAAACCTCCTTTTTAACACACCTTCTTATTATTGAAAAGACCCAATTTTTTTTTAAATAAATCAAACATTTTCAAATAACCAACTTATTATGAAATCGTTTTAAACCTTTGTATTGACTCTTCGTGTGTGCATTGGACTTTAAACCATTAGATTTGGGATTTTGCAAGGTTAGTTTTGAAGATAAACTATCATTTCAAAAGCATAACATTACATTGAAGTCAGGGGAGGTGAGGTGAAGTGGTAACGTTCACACCATCTGCAAAATAAGGTACGGAGAAGGTTTGTTTTATTTGCAAAATACAATATGGAAAAGGTATGATCTGATTTTCAAAAAAAAAAATTTAACTTTAAGGGGAATCTTCAAATTCAGCAGAAAGCGTTTTTTCAACATTTAGCTGAATTTTCAAATTCAAAATAAAAAATCATGTAATGGGAAAATGTTTCAAAATTTGTTTGGTTACCATTTAATTCTTTTTTTCAAAAATTGTTTTTTGGTTAAAAACTCATTTTTTGTTAAAAACTGTTTGGTGAGAAATTTATTTTGTTACTAATGGTTGATCTTGACTGGACAATAACTATTTGGTGAGAAATTTATTTTGTTACGAATGGTTGATCTTGACTAGATAATGAGGGTGTTTGGTGAGAAATTTATTTTATTACTACTCGTTAATCTTCATGTTACTGGACAATGAGGCGTGTATAAATATATCAGTTTAAGTATATTTAAGTTTATTTGTTTTCCTATGCCAATTTATTTTTTTTCCTACAATCCACGATCTAATCTGATCCAATCTCATGTCTCATCTAAGCCCAAAGTATGTACATATACGAATATAAGAGAAAAAAGTATTTAATAAGATATCTCTATTTGTTTTTATTTTCTTACCTTTGCAATGCAAGTTTGATATCTCTCGTAGCATATTGTGGATATCTCTGGTAGCATATTGTGATGCAGGATGGAGGTACAATAAACAACATTTTAGTAATAAAGCCCTTAGAATAGTTCAAGTTCACTAAGCAAGTTGATAAATAGTTTGCGCTCATGAAGCAAGTTCAAATAGCTCAGGTCTAATAAACAATTATTTAATGCGATGATTTAATCTAAAGAGCTTCAGATAAACAATGATTCAGTGATATGAGCTTCAGTAATCAATCTCAGAGCCTTTTAGAGTTCATGAGGCAAGCTTAGATAGATCATGAAGCATAAGACTAGTCAAGTTCATGAATAAAAAGAGTAATCACTTGTGCCAGTGTTCATGGCAGATGGCATGTCAAAGAGTGACTGCCAACATGGCAGGAGGCGAACATGCAACAAGAAGGAGATGTAAACATTCTCGGAATTGGACACAATCGTTGTAGATTTTATATGAATTAATAGAAGACACGAACTTTGGTTAAAGTTTCTATTTTTATGAATTAACAGACAAAACATCAAACTTTGGTCAAAGTTAAAGATCTTTTTGTACCGTACTATCAAACTTTGGATAAAAACACTTTGCACATCTAACATTGTCTCAGGGTACATGAAGTGTGCAATAAGGCATAGAATTGAAAACTTTGGTTAAAATTTTGGTGCTTTCATTAAGTTTTTGTAAAAAAAGAAAATGTTTGATCAAATACAGGCTTAATTGACAATCAACGCTCTAGCAATCGCTAGAGTCCATGCAAAGCACTGACTAATAATAAAAGGTAAATGTGTACTTCATGGTAAACGAAATTAAGGGTTATTTATGGTAATCGAAATAGAGGGTTAATTATTTGATTTCATTCTAAGAAATCTAGTATCTTTTGAAATTTGTAATCAAATTATGTACATATTATTTGTATTGATATTTTGGTAATCATTAATTGGATTATATATTTTGGCAATGCCACGAATATAAAAGAAGTTAATTATTTCATTTCAGTCTAAAAAATCGGGAATTTTTTGAAATTTGTAATCAAATTATGTACATATTTATGGATGCTTTTTTCAAAAACATTTTAGCTTTTAGATATATTTTTTAAATTTAAATCCAATAGTTGCATTAATTAAATAGCTAAAAAATGTGAATAAACATTTATCTAGAATAAGTATCAAAACACTTATTTTATAATACATTTCAAGTTGCAGAAACATAAATAATTATAACTAAATAAATTATAAATTTATTATTATTTATAAAAAGAATTAATATATGAATTAAATATTTTCATGGAGATTCTTAATCTATAAATAATATTTGTTACAATATCATGTGTCAATACTATGAATTATCAATAGCAAATGCCCAAAAAATTTATATCTCACTTCATATGACACTTATTAATATATTATCTTTCATAATTAATCAATTTAATTATCATGAATAGCTATTATTCCAAGGTCTCCTCATTTCCATCCCCTAGTGGCTCCAATCCGGGAGACTATTGGTTATGGGCCCACACTTCTTGTTTCAAACATACAGTGATGGCGCTATGGTCTATGTAACCCCAAATTATCCCTGGGTATTGTCAGATATCACCTGAACCCCAACATTGCCTCAAGAAAAATAATATTTGCAAACTTTCCATTTCTCATAGTTCGTCTAATCTAGGGCTTGACCTCGTGGGTCCCACACGGAGGCCGAGGTTGGGTCTCAACTTCTCATATGTTAATTTGATGCAGGGCTTGACTAGCCAAATGGGGCTTGCCTGAGTCTTTGATGCAGGGCTTGACCAGCCGAATGGAGCTCGCCCAAGTCAGATGTCAGGCTATTTAGCTCCATTTTTGGCTTCTTCTCCAGTTAAAGGCCTGACCACATCGCTCTGAAGTTGAAGGTCGGCTCCCTTTCCTATTTCTTCTCGCGTTGAAGGCTTGAACACACAACGCTCTAACATTATTTCTCTCTCATCCTTTGCGATGGGTTATTTATTTATTTATTTGGCTTCTCATGAGGTTGATAAGTTCTGATTAAAACAAAAATCCATGCTCATTCCTTCCCTGCGTTTGTACTTCTTTGGTGATTTCTCTCTACTATCGGTGTTTCAACCCTACAACAATACGTTAACTCCGATAAATTAGGTCCTGGGGACTCAAATAAAAACACACTTAAAATTAATATAAAATGCATGATGCATATATTTTAAAAATAAAGACAATTATGTAAATTTAGCCTCTTGGCCAAACGACCCTTTCCCTAACTCAAAATACCTCATTGCGACTCTCGGCCCGATTTCTTCATTGGTTGGCCACTGCTTGACACACTTAAGACTAATCATTTAAACTAAAGAAAACCTTAACAGAATGAGAACCTCATTCTCTTCCAACACACGCCTTCTATAGGCTTACATTTTTAATCAAAATTTACATAAAATTAGGAAAATAGTGTCTCTTTCCTCATGCTACCTTGTTTCTCCTTCTCGAAGTTGTTAAAAATAAAATTTTTTTAGGGTGTTGTTGATGCTCTTACATCAAACTCTCATTCTTGAAAATTGTAATGTTCCAAAATTTTAGCTTCTAAGCTAAATGGAACATTAGAGTTAGCAGCAGTTGTAGCTGGTAAATAAATGGGTAGAAAATCCCATAAGTCTCCTAAGGAGGATAAAAACACTCCAAGTGTGAAAGGAGACACTCTTTCTAGCTCAATAAGACACCTCCATGTGTGAAAAAAGATAAAATGAAGCTGCTTTGACCAAGTCAACAGTGCAGTTTTAGTGGAGGAGGAATCCTAGGATGGATAATGAAATTTTGGAGGGAAATGTAACCTGGGTTAGAAGCAACCTAAGTGAGTGGGCCAAGGGAAAGCAAACTCACATCTTATATAATGAAGAGGATGGCAACATTATTCATCATGTTGTAGAATTATTATTCTTGGCTGCCAAGAATTGTTGCTGCTTTGCTGCTTAGCAAAGCTATAGTGCTGTTTAGCACTGGGTGTTCCCGGGCGGGAATCCCACCTCTTTCCTTTGAGTAGCTCATTGGGAGAGTTTGTATTCATCATTCCACATCAGGTTTTCAAGCCAAGCTTCAGCCATCTACATCAGCACAGCTTTTCCAGAGATTGTGCAGTGTTGCTGGGTGCAGCAGTGGAAGGGATTGGAATCTCGGCTTCTGAGCTAGTTTATCATTGGAGGAAGGTTTCCTTCATTTGAGAGATCTGTTTGGAGAGCTCCAGAGATATTTTCAGATATTTGGTATCATACCACATATTTCTTATACCCTCCCAGTGTTGTTTCTGCTAGGGAGTGCATTATTTTAGAGGCAGTATTCATTGCATGGTTTGGTGGCTCTGTTGCAGTGTTTCCTTGTGATTGAGAGGTTCACCCTTTCATGGGAGGAAGCCATTGAGGGTTATACATCATATCAGACATATTTCAGCCTTTTTCAATCATGTACTTCAGTGTTGCAGTAATTATTCAGTTATTTCCTAAATATCACATTTTATATATAGAGTGTTTGACAAGAAACCATTTCCGGGTTATCTTGTATTTTGTATAGGAGATTAGATCTTTCTACTTCAGCATTATTTATCAATATATGAGTAGATATATGGTTCTCCTATGATTTTATGTGTAAACCCTCTCTTATATTGTGCATTACCTTGAGCAGTTGCTCCAACATTTTGCAGTCTTGGGGTTTTTCACCATTTTCAGCTACACTAGTGTGGGAGGTCTGTTTAACCCACCCAGTTCCATTTATTTTTTATCTCTTCTCGTATTTACATGCTACATGGGTGTATCCATGGGATACATGTGATGATTTCACTGTTTTATTGTATATTTTGCTAGAAATGCGTTTTTCATGCATGATTTATGAGAAATCCTGAAAAAGGGATAGTACAAAAATATCCATGATCCCCTAATCATGCGTCTTCATCGTTATATCTCATCCATTTTCAACCATTTTCTTCTTTTCCGCATATATCTATGACTGATTTGCAATCACATCTCACTCACACCTCACCGAATTTCTCCTCTAGATCAAACTTTTGGCTTCTCAGTTCAACTCCTCTCAAACCCTTCAAGCTTCCTTTTATCCTCTAGATTTTGAACACTTGCTCACCTTTCCTTGAAAATTCTACCCATAATTGCAACTATGGAATTTTACTCTTGCAATAAATCTTATTAGCTTAGTTGGGTCTGAACCAGGTTCAGAATTAGTTGTGCACCAACAAAACCCTCTATTATCGGCCCTTTCGGCAATGACCTGGAGCGCAGATCGCAATCTCACCGAAGGCAATTTTGGGGGATGTCTAATTCAGGTTTAGGTATCCAGAGGGAAAATGGAGTATGGATCTACTACTAAACTTCTTCCTTATGCTTATTCTGAACTACGTGGATGCATCTATCTACTTTAACAATCTATACTTAATTCACCAATCAATACTTGTGTGCACTACGCCTTTGTTATTAAAACACAACATAAAGCATATGAATGAATTTGAAATGAATATAATAAGATGTAATATTCCTAAAATTAGCATGCAGCTAATAGGAATATTAGATTTTGATTTTTGCACCTAGAAGATGAATAAATGGGAAAAGGACCCATATTTAACTTGTATTGACATAAAATCCCTCTTGGTGTGAAAACGGGTTAACTTGGTGGCTAGATTTTGCACTTCCCATGTGTGAACAAGAAAAGAATCATGTTGATTAAGTCAAGTTGACCAAGTCAACAATGCTGCCTAAGAAGGTGTGGCTTGCTTGAGAAGACAACGCAGTTTTGGAGGGAAATTATTCACATGGTGTTGGAAACCCTAATAGGTGAGACCCAAGGTGAGGAGGCTCACAAAATTTATAAGGAGGAAGATAGCAAACTTTTGAGGTTAGCTTATGGATTAAATTTTCATGTCTGCTTAGACACTTGAGCATTCTTTAGCTGTTGAGCTGAGTATGCAGTGTTGTTCAGCACAAGGCATTCCTGCTTAGGGATTCCTTCTCCTTCATTGAGAGATCACTTGGAGGAGTTATGTTTTTCATTTTCCCATATCCGGGCTTGAGGCCTAGCACTTCCTATAGCTGCAGTGTTATTCCTGTAGTAGGAAACACTATGTTGTTGGGTGTTGCAGTGGGAGATTTACAACACCAAATCTTGGGCTTATCTTTCAGAGAAGGGAGCTCCCCTTTCTTTGCAAGATATGTACCAGAGGTTACAGAGCTTATTTGACATCTTGGAAAGTGGCCAACTTAGTTACCATCCACTACAACGCATTTTACTGGGGAAACTGCGTCATTTTTGCCAGAGCATCAGTTGCAGGGTTTGATCCCTTGCATGTGAGCTCATTCCTTGGAGAAAGGGCCAACCCTTCTCCCGGAAAGCTCTGTATTCCATTCTTCTTCTATCACTTGTATATTTCAGTCATATTTATTTAGTGCTACAGTAAAACTGCATTTTTTAGATCCATATCTGCAGATCTGCATTTTTGTACATTGTGCTCTCAAGAAACCCTTGCCGGGTCACTCTTATTTTTTATAAAAAGGGAGGAATCTCCATTTTCTCAGCCATTGATGCATTTTATACTCCAAATATATTTTGTCTCATCATTTTATGCATAAAACCTCATAAAAATAATGATTTTCTTTCTACATTACTTTCTGCATGAGCTAGGCTATGGGGTTTAGGCTTATTTGAGGCATATTGACTTGGGGATATTTATTTATGTTGGCTAGAGTGATTTGTTTCACCTCTAATTCTGCATGTGAGTTTTATATCATGTATTCTAAGGGATCCAAGTCTCATTTCTCACTTGTATAGAATTATTTTCCGAAGACAGTTGTTTTATGCCCTATATTGCTGCATTTCCCAACTTGGGAAGGAGGATATAGGCCATATACTTGCTGGGGTTATTACATCTGATGGTGAGATGTTATTTTACATATAATGAGCTATTCTACATTTCCATGCTCATGAGTTGCTTAAGCTTCAAATTTGGAATATCTCAAGATATTCCATTTGTTGTAGAAATTTCCCATTTTTGGATATTACAGTGGTATCAGAGCTCTGCTCTTGGCTCAGCCTGTGGATTTTAGATCCAATCAGAAGATAAGAAGAAGATGAGAACAAAATTATGGAGAGGATGAGATTACTCTCATCAATTTTCAGATCTAAGAAAAAAGAAGAGAAATGCATTGAAAGTCCCAGAGGGTTTCAAGGAGGAGAAAGATGCAGTGAGACCTCTAGAAGGTTTCAAGAGGAAGAAGGAGATGCATGCAATTCTTGTTCTCATAGAAGAAGTGGAGAGCAAGGATACCACTTAGAACATGAGATCCTAAGTGGATATTTGGTAGATTACAAGTGCCAACCTAGGACTGTCAAAGAGATCCTAGATCTTCCTCAGTTTATCCAACTGAGAGAGGAGAGAAGACCATGCAGCAGCAGGATGATAAGGGGAAATATATTTATATTTTCTACCTTTGATGGATTTCCCTTATACACAACAAAATCTTGGGTGATGAAGTTAGAAGCATTTTTCCTGCTACATCCAGTAGTGGAAAAAGAGGCTATGGAAATCTTAGCATTGCACTTGGAGGGCAAGGAAAGATCTTGGTGGTCCAGCCATTTAAGTCATACAAGGGTATCTACCTTTGTTGATTTCACTCATCAGGTGATCAAAATATTTGACAGTGGGAGGCCAGAGAAGGAGGAGTCATCTTCTCCACTTGAGGAGACCTTTACTAGTGATGTCATATTCATGAGGGGGCAACCATCCATAGCAGCAGTTGGATCAGCCAACACATTGAAGGGAGGGACTCTTGTAGCCATACAAGATGTTCCAAAGGGCCACAAAGGTATGCATAAATTTCCATGTCCTAACATTTCAGAAAATTTTATGGAAGAATTTGGAAATTTGCTCTCACATGGTCCAGGATCCAAACACATTGCTGATGAGGAGCAACAAGCTTGCACATCATTGTGCAACCTTGGTTTGATCCAAGAAGGGATGAAAATCCATTCAATTGCACCCCTATTGAGTTTCATGCAGCATGAGGAGTTAGGGTGCAAGGTTGTGGAGGGCATAATGCATGTTGTGCCACTTTCTAATGATGTTTTTTCTTCAACACACTTGGATTCTTATGGATTCAATATATTGGTTGATGAGAGGTCTTTTCTGAAAGATCTCCAAGGGGTTACATCTCAACTTCCCATAAGGTGTAAGGAGGAATACCTGCTTTGGGAGAGTGGTAGTCTTCATTGGGAAGATACCCAAGGAGGGCATGATTGGAGACATCCACATTTGGATGAATGGAGGTGGATGGAGAGCAAGAGGTTGGTGAGCCACTTGCAGATCTATGACACAGGGAAACAAGAAGCAAAGCTGCGCTAGATACTCTTGAAAGAGTTTGGCTACCATGAGGCTTATCCTTCTCCTAAGGGTATGAGGGTGGAAGACAATTGGAAGGACACTAGCATCATATGGTAGCCTAGAGGTTGGGTGTATCATGTTGATTTGATCCTCTTCACATCAATCAAAATATTTTCACCTCATGATTTGTATGATGGAGATGTGAGAGGGCAGAAAGAGTCATTATTTTTGTGGCTTCTCTTGGGGGAGTATGGGCAGAAAATTTCCCATATTTTTCATGGTATTTCTAGAAATAAGGAAGGCACATTCATGGTGAAAGGAGGCTACCCTTCAGCATTGGAGGATTATGAGAAGTTTCCATGTCGGAAGAAAATATTCTCACATAGCAACATGATGGTGGATGGCTTTGGCATGTGGAATGTCAAAGGGAGAAGTCATGGAGTGACAAGAGCCTTGTTACTAAGGTCTACAACACTGTCACTTGAGAGCATGTTTCTATTGATGGAGTATTCCAAAGGGAGTATGCACCCTCTCCTCTGGCATATTTTTATGAGGAGATTCTCATGGGAGGACTCACTCATGGTGCATGGTAAGAAATACATTTATGTGCTTGTTGATTACTCTATTGAGTATTTGTATTTTCTCGCCATATGTAAACAGTGCATTGCTCCACAAGAGAGCAAGATTATTTATAGGTCTCATGGTCACTTTAGGGCCAAATTTTGTAATGTTGATAACCCATCTCTACATGAATTTGGGAAAGTGTTGTATTTCTTTGATTTTACATAGATGGTATATATTGCTGCTTACTACTCCATAGTAGATGAGCTAACATGCATAGCTGCAAATTCCTTGGAGAACAACTTGCCACTTGATGTTCTGAATCAGCAGTTGAAAGGACCGCGCTGTATCCACCAAAGAGATCATGTGTATCATCCAAACTTGCACATAGGATTTAGCCATTTTCTGATTTGGTTTCCATATGGTGATGATGTGCCATTCATCTTGTATGGAATGGTTTGGGTTGGCATGGTTCATGACTTTGGAGGAAGGGTCCTTGGAGGCTCAATCTCCTTCTTGCCATTGGAGGGCAATCATGTTGCAGCCCAAGATCAACATGCCCTCTGCACTTATCATAAGTGGAAAGGAGGAAAGCATGGGATATGCCCTCTTGCCTATCATGTTCATTTATTCAGCCCACCTACACTTTAGGAGTCAAAGGTGGAGGAGATTCTTCATGAGTTACCATGTTGGAGGGTGACTCATATCATATGGATGATAGCTTGGGGGTGGAGGTTTCACTTGGGAATGAGGATTTCCCATACATTTTAGACTCCATGCCTTGAGAGGACCTCTAGAAAAAATATAGTTGTCTCTTTGAGTATGTTACTTCTGCATGATGATAGCCAATGTTTGGGGTGTCCACCAAATGCTACTTTGTTTGCTTGAGAGAGGCACTATGAGGATTCATTGTTGAGACAACATATCTTTACTTGGAGGAGACCATCATACATGGATGCTACATGGAGAGGAGGAGACATAACTCAGTCTATCCTTGCACTTGCTTGAGGACAAGCAATCTTTGATATGGGAGGACTGTAATATTCCTAAAATTAGCATGCAGCTAATAAGAATATTAGATTTTGATTTTTGCACCTAGAAGATGAAAAAATGGGAAAAGGACCCATATTTAACTTGTATTGACATAAAATCCCTCTTGGTGTGAAAAGGGGATAACTTGGTGGCTGGATTTTTCACTTCCCATGTGTGAATAGGAAAATAATCATGTTGAGTCAGTCAAGTTGACCAAGTCAACAACACTGCCTAAGAAGGTGTGGCTTGCTTAAGAAGACAGTGCCGTTTTGGAGGGAAAGTATTCACATGGTGTTGGAAACCCTAATAGGTGGGACCCAAGGTGAGGAGGCTCACAAAATTTATAAGGAGGAAGATAGCAAACTTTTGAGGTTAGCTTATGGATTACATTTTGTAATATTCCTAAATTAGCTGCAGCTAATTGGAATATTAATTTTTCCTTGTTTATTTTTGCATTTCATGATTGATGAATAAATTATAAAGGAGGACATGTAAAACTCCTGAAAAATAAGAATAAATCAATGCCTATGTGAACAAAGACATATCTGGGCTATGTAAATTACATCTTGCAGGTGTGAATGGGTCTAAATCACAAGAATGGGTCACCTTTGACCAAGTCAACAATGCAATCTAGATGCATTGAACCTCCTTGAGGGACAACGCGGTTCTAGAAGGAGATTCTAAATGTGAAAAGGGCTAAACCAATGAAGTGGTTTAGGGTTTTTCCAAGATTCCAATCTTATAAAAGGAGGAGGAGATCGACAAGAGAAGGTTGTTGAAGATTATCATTTTCTGAAGGTATTGTCTGCTTAGACATCCCTTGTTGGGACTTCCTGTTCAGGAATCCCACCTCCTTCCTTGAGCAGCTCTTGGAGGAGACTTGTGCTATATTTTCCACATCAGGCTTTTAGGCCAAGCTCACCTTACACCTACATTGCTGCTCCTATGAGAGTTGAGCTGTCCTTGTGAGTTGCAGCAGTGGAAGACACTAGATCTGCTCAGATCTAGCTTATACTAGTGGCTCTTCTCAGCGAGTGTGTCTTTTAACCTCCTGGAAGAGTTCATTAGCTGATTTTACTTCAGATCTACATCTTGGAATCAAGAAAAATCATTCTCAGAAGCTACAACGTTGTTTCTCTCCCTAGACATCTTTATTTGTAGATCTACAGCTGCCGGGTGTTTTGCCTGCATTTTGGAGGAAAGATCTCCGGTGTTGGGATTCTTCCTTTCACTGTGGTGATCCATGGATTGGCCATCCAATCCATGTTTTTTTTATATCTGATTTGCTATACCATTGTATTATTCAAAAATTTTTGAATCATTCTGCAGATCTGCATTCTTAGATCTTAGATCTACTTCCGGTACTTCATGTTTTGAGCAAAATCCCAAGGGGAATGTATAGATCAACATTTATTGTACACAGATCTGTATTAGATCTAAAGTTTTATGTATATATATACTCTATATCTTAAGAATTAATAAACTGTTGCTTCATCCCTAAAAATATCATTGTCATGGTTATGCAGTCTTTTCCTATGGTTGTAGCACCTCATTTCCGAGGATTTTTGTTGTATAATCTCATTCTTTCTCTTTTATACTGTATGATCTGTAAGGAACATATGATTTTATGTTATATATCTGATTTCTAAACCTTTATATCATCCTCCTAATGTGCTTCAGTGGATCTACGTTATTTCTAAAGCAATCCTTTGCATATAGCTGCGGCCCCTCTCTTTGGGTGATTTTCAGCTAGACTAGTTTGTGGGAGATCTGTTTAACCCACCTAGTCTGATTTTTTTTTTCTGTCCTTTTGTATTTATACCTTAGATGAGCTGATCTAAGGGATCTAGGAGCTGAAAACTCATTTCTATACACAAAATTCTCAGAAGAGCGTTATTTCAGCAGGCTTGCTGAGCTGTCTCGATTTTGGGATATTACAGTGGCATCAGAGCAAGATCTTTGGCTCAGCCTGTGGCTTCAAGCCAAAGTATTGTATAGCAAGGATAAAGGTCAGAATGATGAAGAATATGAGTTTACTCTCATCACTTTTTAGATCCAGTAAGAAACTCTCCAAGGAGGGTGTACAAGAAGAAGAGAGAATAAGCAGTGAAACTCCCAGGAAGTTTCAAGAACAAGAAGATCTTCTGATCAGATCTACAAGATATGTACATGAGGAAAATTCTGAATCCTCATCTCATGGATATTTTCACTCAACCATATCTCCAAAGCTTCAGCGTTCTGTCTGTGATTTCTTCATGAAGAGGAAGAAAGGAGGTGTGCCCAAAAAGGAGACTCTTAGAGAGTATTTGGAAGAGTATGAAGCTCAATCCAAGGATTTTAAAGATAACTTGAACTTCCAAGGGTTCTGCAAGATCAAGGAGAGAAAAGGCATAAAGGAGGAGCAGCATGGTAAGGGTAGATTTTATCTATATATCTTTGATGGATCACCTAAATGTCTAGTTAGGGTTTGGGTGGAGGAGCTAGATAACTTTGTGAAAAAACATCAAGTTTCAGAGATTGAAGCCATCAAAGCAGCAGAACTGAATTTTGAAGGTAAAGCATATGCTTGGTGGTTGTTTGAGTCCTTTTCCTTGAATAATGCCAATACACCTACTTATGCAAGGTTTATTGCAAGATTGATAGAAAGGTTTGATGAAGCTCCATATGAAACATATTCTATTGACACTATCAAACCACATCAGATGAAGCTTTTGCATGAGTTGGAAGGGTCTATGAATCCAAATCCATTTCTGAAGACCATGGAAGAGGGTGTGAGTTTGTTTTATGCCTTTCCAAGGGCAAGATCTCCATTGAGTGAAGGGTCCTCTTCTTAAGAGGAAAGCATGAAGGTTTCTCCTTCAATAGATGACCAAGTCTAAGGTCTCTTATTGATGATGAGACAATTTCATTTATTGAAATGGAGGAGAAGACAGGAGATCATAACATAGTCACAAAAAAAAGCACCTCAAGCACCTCATGAAGATGAAGTTGGAGCACTTGCTCCAAGAGAAGAAAATCTTGCACTCTTGCAAGGAGTTCCACAATGTCTCACACATAGAGCTCTTGGCATAGCACATGAGCAGCATGTACCATCATTGCCAAATGATGAGACTTTGGAGATAGAAGAAGGATAAGAGGAGGAAGGGCATCACAAGGAGAAGAACATGAACCCTTCTCTTATTCAAATCTTGGAAGCACAAAGAAGGCAATAGGACTTATGCATTAAAGGTAGGGGAAAATCTGTCTACCTACATCCACATTCTACTCTATGCCTTGACACCTCTTTTCAAGGAGGTACTTTACCAGGAGCACCTCTTGATAGGAGGAAATCTAAAGTGTTCTCTCAAATATGGGTAGCATATTCATACTTGGCTAAGGAGGGAGCCTTGGGAGAAGCTAGCACAGCGTGAGCACAGCGCAGAGAATCTCTCATGAATTCAGAATATAGATGAGCAATTTCCTGAAAGGGGCATTGCTAACTTCCACTCAGATATTAGCGCTGAGAGAGGAGAAATCAGAGATCTGTGATGGAATAAGCATGAGGACACATGGAAAATCCATATCTTTGGGGTAGCCCATGATCTCTTCATTCACAAAGAATATTTCTGAAGATGGCAAGGGGATCCTAATCCTCTTGTACACTTGGGCCAAAATGAGGAAGTTTTGGAAGACAAGGACTTTCCGAGGGGAAGTTGATTTCCATATGCTTCAATCTTGTCTTGAGCAATATCAACTGCAAATGGGGAAGAAAAGAGGAGATTTTGATACTCCCACATGTGATTTTGATATCAATGATGTTGAATATGGGAGCCATGAGAAGACATGAGTTACATTTCGGACTTCCACAGCGCTGTCATTCTTGGAGAGCTTGGATCCTTATTGGGATTCCCAACTCATGATGGAATACTCCAAGGACCTTTTCACATGGGGGGTTCTTGATGGGGAAGTAAAGGATGAGAGGTTCAGGGTGGTTGATGGAGTTATCTATTTCTATAATCTTATTCTTTTGGTTAGTGACTCCAAGCTCAAGGAGAGACTACTAGATCCCACCTATGAGATACTGCTTTCCAAACCCACTGGGTTTATTAAAGCATATCATATCTCTTGGGTGGATTCATATGGGAAGGTTTCAGAGAAGAGGTGCACTCTCATATGAAGATGCACATGGATTACTTGGTGGAGGAGGAGGAACATAGCTCTTGGGAGGAGCCATCATTCACATCTCCTTACTCATTGAGTGTGAGAGGGAACTCATCCATGAGTTACCCCACTGATGTAAAACAAGTATATAGAGAAGATTGTCTTTTTGAGCATTATAATGTATCTCCTATATGCTTATCTATTTATAACACTCATTTGCAGAGCATTGCTCCAAAAGGGGGCACTATTTATGATGGTTTTCATGGGCTACTCAAGGCCATAAAATATGTTGATGCAGGTCATTCCTTGGAGAATATTGGAAAGCTATTATATTCTTCATGGTGTGACTCTTTTACACCAACTATGATGTACAATCTCCAATAATTCCAAAGGCATGAGGCAGCAAAAAAGTGTTGGGGAAGGCACTTTTCATATCCTATTCTATGGTAGTTGAGGATAAAACTGCATTGGTTGCACATGAGGGAACATCTTCCTTCTCATTTATCATACATGGCAGCTAGCATGATTCTAATCATGATTCCATATGATGAAAATGTTCTTACTCTTGGGAACATGGTTGGAGGAGAGGCACACTTGTTGGATGTGTCCTTGGGGAGAGGAGTTCCCCATTATTTTTGCATTGCATGCTTCCATGGGAGCATGAGATTTTGTATGGACACTATGATAGATCACTTGTCTCTTTGTAGAGTGAGCCATATGTTTGTTGAGAACATGCCCCTCACATGTATTGGGGAGGAGTTTTTCTATGGATTGCCAAGCTGGGAGGTGATCCACTTCATTTGGGTGATAGCATGGAGATGGGAGTCTCTTATGAATCATGAAATTCCCCATGATTTTCATCACTTCTATCTTGAGAAGGCCATGGATCAGCAAGAAGGTTTCCATAAAAACCTTCCATTCTTCCATGATGAGAGCCATTGGGTTTATTCACCAAATGCCAATTTTCACATTGAGGAGGGACCATTGGAGGACAATACTATTGTAGAAAATTCAGAGCAATGGGGGAGACTATTGGATGAGGAGGCCACAAGAGAAGGAGGGGAGATTTTTCATCACCCTTGCAGTTGCTTGAGGACAAGCAACATTTGGGAATGGGAGACTGTAATATTCCTAAATTAGCTGCAACTAATTGGAATATTAATTTTTCCTTGTTTATTTTTGCATTTCATGATTGATGAATAAATTTTAAAGGAGGACATGTAAAACTCCTGAAAACTAAGAATAAATCAATTCCTATGTGAACAGAGACATATTTGGGCTATGTAAATTACATCTTGCAGGTGTGAATGGGTCTAAATCACAAGAATGGGTCATCTTTGACCAAGTCAACAACGCAGTCTAGATGCATTGAACCTCCTTGAGGGACAATGCAGTTCTAGAAGGATATTATAAATGTGAAAAGGGCTAAACCAATGAAGTGGTTTAGGGTTTTGCCAAGAATCCAATATTATAAAAGGAGGAGGAGATCAACAAGAGAAGGTTGTTGAAGATTATCATTTTCTGAAGGTATTGTCTGCTTAGACATCCCTTGTTGGGACTTCCTGTTCAGGAATCCCACCTCCTTCCTTGAGAAGCTCTTGGAAGAGACTTGTGCTATCTTTTCCACATAAGGCTTTTAGGCCAAGCTCACCTTACACCTGCAGCGCTGCTCCTGTGAGAGTTGAGCTGTCCTTGTGAGTTGCAGCAGTGGAAGACACTAGATCTGCATAGATCTAGCTTATACTAGTGGCTCTTCTCAGCGAGTGTGTATTTTAACCTCCTGGAAGAGTTCATTAGCTAATTGTACTTCAGATCTACATCTTGGAATCAGGCCAAATCATTCTCAGAAGCTACAATGCTATTTCTCTCCCTAGACAACATTATTTGCAGATCTACAGTTGCAGGGTGTTTTTCCTGCATTTTGGAGGAAAGATCTCTGGTGTTGGGATTCTTCCTTTCACTGTGGTGATCCATGGATTGGCCATCCAATCCATGTTTGTTTCAGATATTATCTACTGTACCATTGTATTATTCAAAAATTTCTGAATCATTCTGCTGATCTACATTCTTAGATCTTAGATCTACTTCCGGTACTTCATGTTTTGAGCAAAACCTCGAGGGGAATGTATAGATCAGCATTTATTGTACACGAATTTGTATTAGATATAAATTTTTATGTACAGATCTTCTTTAGGTCTGAAGAATTAATAAACTATTTCTTCAGCCCTAAAAATAACGTTGTCATGGTTATGTAGTCTTTTCCTATGGTTGTAGTACCTCATTTCTGAGGATTTTTTCCGTATAATCTCATTCTTTCTCTTGTATATTGTATGAGCTGTAAGGAACATTTGATTTGCTGTTATATATATGCTTTCTGAACCTTCATATCAGCCTCCTAATGTGCTTTAGTGGATCTACGTTATTTCTGAAGCAATCCTTTGCATATAGCTGTAGCCCCTCTCTTTGGGTGATTTTCAGCTAGACCAGTTTGTGGGAGATCTGTTTAACCCACCTAGTCTGATTTTTTTTTTCTCTCATTTTGGATTTAGACCTTAGATGAGCTGATCTAAGGGATCCATGAGCTGAAAACTCATTTCTATGTACAGAATTCTCAGAAGAGTGTTATTTTAGCAGGCTTGCTGAGCTGTCCCAATTTTGGGATATTACACATTTTCATGTCTGCTTAAACACTTGAGCATTCTTCAGCTGTTGAGCTGAGTATGCAATGTTTTTCAGCACAATGCATTCCTACTTAGGGATTCCTTCTCCTTCATTGAGAGATCAATTGCAGGAGTTTTTTTCTTCATTTTACCATATCCGGGCTTGAGGCGTAGCACTTCCTACAGCTACAACGTTATTCCCGTAGCAGGAAAAACTGTGTTGCTGGGTGTTGCAGTGGGAGATTTACAACACCAAATCTTGGGCTTATCTTTTAGAGGAGGGAGCTCCCCTTTCTTTTCAAGATCTGTACAGGAGGTTCCGGAGCTTATTTGACATCTTGGCAAGTGGAAAAATTAGTTCCCATCCACTACAACGCAGTTTACTGGGGAAAATACATCATTTTTTCCAAATTAGCAGTTGCAGGGTTTGATCCCTTGCATGTGAGCTCATTCCTTGGAGAAAGGGCCAACCCTTCTCCCGGAAAGCTCTGTATTCCATTCTTCTTCTGTCACTTGTATATTTCAGTCATATTTATTCAATGTTGCACTAAAATTGTGTTTTTTAGATCCATATTTGCATATCTTCATTTTTGTACATTGTGCTCTCAGGAAACCCTTTTCGGGTCACTCTTATTTTGTATAAAAAGGGAGGAATATCTTTTTTCTCAGCCATTGATGCATTTTATACTCCAGATCTATTTTGTCTCATCATTTTCTGCATAAAACCTCATAAAAAATAACGTTTTTCTTGCTTCAGTACTTTCTGCATGAGCTAGGCTATGGGGTTTGGGCTTATTTGAGGCATATTGACTTGGGGAGATCTGTTTATGTTGGCTATAGTGATTTGTTTCACCTCTAATTCTTCTTGTGAGTTATATTTAATGTATTCTAAGGGATCCAAGTCCCATTTCTCACTTGTATAGCGTTATTTTCTGAAGACAGCTGTTTTATGCCCTATATTACTGCATTTCCCCACTTGGGAAGGAGGATATAGGCCATATACTTGCTGGGGTTCTTAAATATGATGGTGAGATGTTATTTTACATCTAATGAGTTTTTCTACATTGCCATGCTCATGAGTTGCTGAAGCTCCAACTTTGGAATATCTCAATATATTCCATTTTTTGTAGAAATTTCCCATTTTGGGATATTACATAAAAAAATTCACACATAAAGACATAGGATGTGCTCCAAAAATTGTTATTTATTATGATAAGTCTCTTCGGTACATTCACATCTTCGACCTGTGCACACAACTGCAGGTGGTTTGAGCACAAAGCTGTAGACCCCTTAAGGCCTCGATGCACACAGCTACTGAGCCTTTCCTTAAGAGCCAAACAGACTAAAATAGAAATATCAAGTGATTTTTCTCATCAAATATTACATTCCATATCTCTTTGACACAACATTACATTTTCTTATATAGCATTGACATCGACACAAAACCATGGTCCACATACCGTGGGCAGACAAAATAATAGACTAAAGCCCTTTACTTGTTAGAAAATGAGGGGCCTTGACCCACCCTGAAGCCCCTAAACACCACACAGCAGATTTATCTTCGTGGTACCGCACACTCTGCTCCTCAAGTTGCGGAGTCTCTTGACCAAAATTGGACCAAGTTGGGTTGCGCCCAACATGCCTCCAACACTCACATGTGACTCATCCTGAGTCACTCAGCTGGTGCACCCCGAATCTTCGTTGCTATGCTGTCGTACGCTTTGTTGAAAAGCTGAAGCATCTTTGCAATATTCTTTTCTTCCTAGAGGACTTATTCTAGCAGTTTCTCTGTTTTCGGTCTGACTACCTTCTGAAGCACATCTTTCTGCCTTTGTCACATCTATTTAACATTTCCATCTATTGTTTGAGACAATTGAATGGCCTCATCCTACCATGGTAGATTCCTTGCTATTATCAATTGATATTTCCTTCTCAGATCCTTGATCTCGCTTTGTATATTTTTTCTTTCAGTGATACGAGCAAGTCGTTGTGCGGGCGCTAAAGTCCTCGTAGTTTCTCGAATTTGGTCCAACTACTTGTGCTTTTCCTATACCTCATCTTCAATTTTCTGAATGTTTGGATCCTCCTACATGTAATATTCCAAATTAGGAACAACTATACTATTGGGAATATCTCAAGATATTACCAATGTGGAGATCAGCAATACATAAACATGAGCTGGAAAATAACAGTGAATGCATTAATATAAGAATGCCGGAAGATCCACATAACCATTACATTAGATTATAGCATCAATAATGTATACAATATATTGAGGAAATGATCTCTCAAGCTAGGCAATGCAGCCCCGATGAAACATATACATGGCACATAAAGAAATAATGCTATACAAGAGAAGCATTGGCTATGATTGCGCAATTCATGAAGCAGAACTGCTGCAAATAGTGTAAATACATAGATATAGCAATTTAGAGCTCAAATAAAGAAGGGGGAGCAAGATCTCAACCCCTAGAAACAACAATACACAATCCTCAAAAGGATTGGTTGAAATATACACAAAATGGCAAATCTGTAGAAATGCCAGAGTTGTTGGGTAGCAGCTGCAACTCATAAAATAGAAATGGATGTAGATAGCTAATGATGCAGCAAATGATGGCTGAATCTCATCCAAAGGATCTCTCAGGTGAAAGGCTGATCCAATCCCTGAAGATCTCACCCTCCAAAAGAGTGGAGCAAGTCCCCATTGCAATTGCACACATAAATAATGCAGTCTGGACTGCGCTGTTGGTGAAAAGAAGAGCTTGGCCTGATGCCAATGATCTACAATATGCTCAGAAATCTCCCTTAATAACCTTCTAGAGGAATAGAAGCTCCCTCCTATGAAAAATGAGCCAAGGAAATGGTGTTGTGGAGTCTCCACTGCAACACCCTGCAACACAGAATTATGCTGCTACAGCAATAACGCTGTCCTGGAGGAGGATGCTTTGGCCTTGAGCCAAGAAGTGTGGAGAATGAAGAACAATCCCTCAAGAGGCCTCTCAAGAAGGTGAATAAATCATAAACAGGAATTCCTCGGCAATTCTTGCTAAACAGCAAAAGAATGCACAATGTCTGAATAGACAATGAAATCAATAATCCCAAGCATGCATAACAATGGTTGCCTTGCCCTCCTTTTAAACAAGTGAAAGATCTCTATCCATGGGCCCCATCCATTAGGGTTTCCTCCACAAAATATCCTCTTCCTCATTCACACTGCACTGTCTCATAAAGTGATCCACTCCTCCTATGGCAGCGTTGTTGACTTGGTCAAACATGACCTTGTCTTCATGCATTTGCCCCTTTTCACACTTGAGGGTGCAAAATGAAGCTACTATGATGATCCATTTCACATTATGAGGGATTTTATTTATGTCTTCAGTAATAATGGGTTCCTTTACCCATTTATTTAGCTGCAAGGTGATAAAAGAAATATTTTAATATTCCATTTAGCCATGTGCTAAAATGGGAATGTTACAACCCTCCCCTCCCAAATGTTGCTTGTCCTCAAGCAACTGCAAGGATAGAACTCAAGAATCTCCACCCAAGGCATGGAGTCTAAAATATGTTGAGGAAAATCTTCCTCATGTAGATCCTCCATCCCCCAAGCAATCATCCATACAAAGTGAGTTACCTCCCAACATGGCAACTCCTGACAATCATCTTCCACCTTTGGCTCCTGCAATATAGGTGGGCTGAAAATCTGATCTTGGTAGACAAAATAGCCTACCCCACGCTATCCTCCTCTCCACTTAGGATAAGTGTAGAGTATATGCTGATCTTGGGCTGCAATAAAGTTTCCCTCTAGTGGAAAGATGAAGACTATACCTCTAAGGATCTCTTCCCCAACGTTATGAAACATGTTGTCCCAAATCACCTCATATGTGATGAGTTGGAAGTCACCATCATATGGCATCCAAGCAATCATATGGCTCACCTCAAATGGAAAAAAATGTTTTGCTATAGTGTCCACATGTCCTCTCATGCTCACATTAGAACATGCAATGCAAATAATGTGGGAGATCTCTCCCCCAAGGGACACATCCTATACATATATGGTTAAGGGATGAATATACATCTCATCATGAAAATAAAAAATACCTTTACCATAAGTTTTGCTTATGCAAATGGAGTGTCTCAAAATTGAGTCCCCTCTCATCCTCAAAAAGAAAAGAGGTGGCTATGCTAACTCCTCCAAAGATTTATGTATCTCCTCCATCTACACATGATCTATGCATCTCCTCATATGCTGATATGTCAATATCATGCAAGCAAGATGATCTTGGGAATACTCCACCAACAACTCGGAGCTCCAACATGGATCTATCCTCCATAGTGACAGCGCTGATGATTCCCCATGAAGGTCATCTGTCATATGGTCATCTCCTTCTTTAAAAACTCCCATGCCAAAGATGCAAGTTGGAAGGATGTTATCCTTCCCCTTCGGCTTCTTCCACAACGTAGAATCTGAAATGAGAGTGGGTGAAAATGATGTTGAGAGAATGGATCTCTCCTCTTTGAATCTACCCAAGACTCTCAGCACTGTGAAGTTATCCCACAAGGTTTCCACTCCTATGAAAACACTGAGTGGTGCCTCAACTGGTGAAGCATACATCCTCCTCTGTTGATCCAGTGGTCTCCCCAGCAAAATGTCTCCATGCAGTGAGACATCATCATCAAGAGGTGACTGTATATATGAATGAAAAAATCTGTCCATGCTTCCACTGTGCAATCCAATCACTTTCTTAGGTGAATCAACCTCATACAATAGATAGGGATGTGTGCTCCTCATCTCATCATGATGGTCATCCTCCCTATCTTCTCCTTGTGTCTCCATGGTTCCACATCTCCTCAACAATGGCACATGAATTATGCCTTGATCTCCATACATGAGATCCTGGGGACTTCCTTGCAAAGATGCAAGAATCCCTCTACCTAGAGCAAGAGCTCCTCCTTCATCTGCATTAGGCACTAGATAATCTCTAGGTGGCACAACGTTGTTTCCCTCAACTTCCTCAACATAGATGGGCAACCTGCCAATAATGTTGTTGCATATATGGAGTCTCTCCCAAGGTGGAAGTAATTCCTACTCATCAAAGGTCAAGGAGTATCCCCTTTGCACTGTGATAGTGCCATCTCTTACTCCTGGAACATCATACAAGAAATGAGAGAAAATTTTCTCTTGCTCTCCAAAGAATAACCCCAACAACAAATGTTTTTTTTGCTTCCTCATGCTCTCATCATACAAGATATGTGATGAAGACATAGTGTATGAAATGAATGCTACATCATCACTATGCACCCATAATATTTGCTACTCCATGATGTCATCATCCTGCCACATCTTCTCCATCCTCATACCCTTGGAAAGAGTGTATGCCAAGTGATGGCCAAACTCCTTCAAGAGTAACCAGCATAGCCAAGCCTCCTGCTGCCCGGTATCATAAATCTGCAAGTAGCTCACCAGCTTCTTGATCACCATCCACATCCACTCAACCAATTGTGGATGCCTTCTTCCACCCTCCAT
This sequence comes from Pinus albicaulis, assembly GCA_034641835.2. Classification (NCBI taxonomy): domain Eukaryota; kingdom Viridiplantae; phylum Streptophyta; class Pinopsida; order Pinales; family Pinaceae; genus Pinus; species Pinus albicaulis. The sequence goes on from CM076576.1 coordinate 204,998,303, forward strand.
CTTGGTATTCCTCCCATGAGGGCTACCATCATCCCAAATAAAATTCTTGCATTTCATGGGATCTTGAAATGCAATCTTACTTAGGATTAATTTGACCCTATAAGGACCCAAATAGGTGGTAGGAAAAAACCTCCCATCATGATGTGCATGGCTCAAGAAATTTCCAACACAGTCATGAGAGATGTTATCCATCCAAATATGTCCTCCATCTTCTATCTGCTCTCGTGACAAGGGAAGAACCTCCTCAAAATGTTGAAGAATCTTGCACTCCACGATGTGTGGGAGTGCACCTCCATTGGAATCTCTTCTTGAGCTCTCCTCCTCATGCATGGTCCTCCAAAACCCAAGAGGCCTTGGATCTATTGCTAATATAAGTCTCTCTTTGAGTTGTGGCATGCTCATTTAGAGAGTGCCATCTAGAGAGGAGAAAGAATTTCTTATCTCTAGATGTCTACTCCTTCTCTCAGCTTCCTCCATGGCTTCCTGAATGAAGCTGCTCTTTGAGTGCTCATATGAGGAATGGTTCCTCTATTCTTCATCACTACTCTTGTATAGCACAGTGCTATTCTGCTTCTCTAGGTCAGTTGCATGCAATGATATAGACCCATCCAAATGGTTTGCTGAAATGACAAGAGATGGATTTTTAATCATACCTCGGTGAAATGTGGAAGCTCCTTGTAGGGCTAAAAGAGTTTCGTCCTCATAAGCGTTGGCCTCCAAAACTATTGAAGATTAAGGCTGCTCCTCCATGGACTCAACAACGTTGGTACATGTCTCATCAACTGGTGGTGGCTCTTCCCTCCTTTTTCCAAACCTCCCGGTCAATCTCTGAGAAAACTCAACAAGAGTAGAAACCCTTGTATGGCTTACATGGCTGATCCACCAATTCTTTGCTTCACCTTCAAGGTGCAGCGCTGTAATTTCTACAGCCTCTCTGTCTACTACAGGATGTAGCAGGAACAAATCCTCTAGCTTATTTACCCAAACCTCTGCTGCACATGTGAGTGATCCATAAAATGTGGACAATAGAAATCTATTGCCTCTCATCATCCCATAGTTGTGGGGTCTTCTTTCTTCTTCCTGCTGAATAAATTGTGGAAAATCTAGAGTCTCTTGGAAGGCTCTAGGTTTTGCTCGGTATTCGGCAAGGTACTCACTTATAATTTTGAATTCCAAGTGTTATTCATGCTTCTGATCTTCTTCTCTATGAGAGTAGGAAGTGCATGGTCCTCCCTCTTCCCTTTCTTCAATCCTCTTGACCTCCTTGGAGAGGTCTCCTCTAGATCTAAAAATAGATGAGAGTAAACTCATCTTTTTCATCATCTTGATATTCTTTGGTTGAGAATCATAGGCTGAGCTAGAGATCATGCTTTGATACCACTGTAATATTCCAAATTAGGAACAGCTACACTATTGGGAATATCTCAAGATATTACCAATGTGGAGATCAGCAATACATAAACATGAGCTGGAAAATAACAGTGAATGCATTAATATAAGAATGTCGGAAGGTCCACACAAACCATTAAATTGTAGTATAGCAGCAATAATGTATACAATATCTTGAGGAAATGATCTCTCAATCTAGGAAATGCAGCCCCGATGAAACATATACATGGCACATAAAGAAACACTGCTATACAAGAGAAGCCCTGACTATGAATGCACAACCCATGAAGTAGAACTGCTGAAAATAGTGTCAATACATAGATACAACAATGTAGAGCTCAAATAAATAAGGGGGAGCAAGATCTCAACCCCTGGAAACAACAATACACAATCCTCAAAAGGATTGGCTGAAATATACACAAATGGAAAATCTGCAGAAATGTCGGAGTTGCTGGGTAGCAGCTGCAACTCAGAAAATAGAAATGGATGTATATAGCTGATGATTTAGAAAATCATGGCTGAATCTCATCCAAGGGATCTCTCAGGTGAAAGTCTGATCCAATCCAATATCTCACCCTCCAAAATAGTGGAGCAAGTCCCCACTGCAATTGCACAGAAATAATGCAGTCTAGAGAAGGGACTGCATTGTTGGTGAAGAGAAGAGCTTGGCCTGATGCCAATGATCTGAAATATGCTTATAAATCTCCCTCACTAACCTCCCAGAGGAATAGAAGCTCACTCCTCTGAAAGATGAGCCAAGGAAATGGTTTTGTGGAGTCTCCACTGCAACACCCTGCAACACAGAATTATGTTGTTGTAGCAATAACGTTGTCCCGGAGGAGGATGCTTTGGCCTTGAGCCAAGAAGTGTGGAGAATGAAGAAAAATCCCTCAAGAGGCCTCTCAAGAAGGTGAATAAATCCTAAACATGAATTCCCTGGCAATTCTTGCTAAACAACAAAAGAATGCACAATGTCTGAATAGACAATGAAATCAATAATCCCAAGCATGAATAACAATGGCTGCCTTGCCCTCCTTTTAAACGAGCGAAAGCTCTCTCTCCATGGGCCCCATCCATTAGGGTTTCCTCCACCAAATGTCCTCTTCCTCATTCACACTGCGCTGTCTCGTAAAGTGATCCACTCCTCCTATGGCAGCGCTGTTGACTTGGTCAAACATGACCTTGTCTTCATGAATTTTCCCATTTTCACACTTGAGGGTGCAAAATGAAGCTACTCTGATGATCCCTTTCACATTATGAGGGATTTTATTCATGTCTTCAATAAGAATGGGTTCCTTTACCCATTTATTTAGCTGCAAGGTGATAAAAGAAAAATTTTAATATTCCATTTAGCCATGTGCTAAAATGGGAATATTACACTGCAGTGAGGTCCAAATCTCCATGGTGTCATCTAAAATATTACCATAGTCCTTTACTGTGGTGGAGATACCTTCCAGTGCAGTTTTGAAATGCGCTTCCCTTTGATCTTGTACCTCTGGGGGCGTGGCTGGTTGTAGCCTCATTTGCAACTCATCAATCTAGACCTGATATTCAAACTTCAGCTTCTCAATGTTGTCCTTTGATTCCTTGATTGTGAGAGCGAGCTTCACAACATTTTTTGGTGGTGGTTCCCTTGTGCAAACCTGAATGTATAGAACTTCATTGTAGTCTTAGTGATAGCTTTTTCCAATTGCTGTTGTTGACGAACCTCGTCTTTTTCCTTGAGCACCCACTCAAGCATCGTCATCATTGTAGTTTTGTCCTTTTTCACTTCTATCTCGGTGATCCAGATCTTGGAGGGATGCCCCCAAGATCTGAAAAAATATAATTTTAACTATAAGAGCTACATTGTGGCGGACAATCGGTCCTTTTACAAAATGTGAATTGTTACTTATAGTCCTTTTTAGCTACAATACCACAGGTAAATTTCATGGGTGAATGAATACCATGGGTAGATGTCACTTACAATACCATGGGTGATGAATACCATTGGTGGATGCCAGTTACAATACCATGGGTGTAGGCCATTTTCCATTCGGATCAATAGGACTGCAACATACATTTTTCTCACCCTTTCAACTCTTCTATGATCCCTTGGCGAAATTCGTGCAATTTTGGGGGTAGGGAGCGTGACGAGGTTCATGCTGATGCTTTCTCATCCTTTGGTGTGTTCCCTATCTCCAGCTACTTTGAACTTCAACGCTCCTCTAGGTACCTGCAAAATTCTCAACCAAAATTGAGTCTCTAGTTGGCGCTCTGGCTACGTTGATTGACTTGTCTGCGTGATTTGGCTGGTCGGATACTCCTGTGATCTCATTGTTTGTGCTAGCACCTTGAGTTCATGCATGCCTTCTCGCACTTATGTCAATACTACTTTGTATTGATCCTCGATTCTATTCCATGTTTCTTTGGTGATTTTTTGTACCTTGCCGCCAAATTCATCAATGATCCCTTCAGTGAGGACCACTGGCTCTGCTCGCTTGGATCAGTAGGCCTTGTGCTTCTCCCATGCACTTGGTGTAGACGTTGTAGGTACCATCTTATTTATGATAAATTGGGAAGTGACCAGCTCTGTATCACTAGGAGGGTCTTGGACACCTTGATCGGGCTCTATACCATCAGTTTCTTCCTTGTCCTTCTCGGTTTCTTGTGTTGTATCTTTCCATGTCTATTTTTCCTTTCCACTAGTGTTAAAATTTGCAACAATAAACAATAAAATTGGTATCCATAAAAAACATGACAGCACACATACTAGTGTGGGGTCATAGGTCACACAGTAATGGGTCCTAGCGATACATTAGTGTGTAAGAAAATTTATTAAATAAATTGGAAATGTGTCTAATTTAATTTTCCCTTAATTAGATTGGACAATATACTGTAATCTTATCTCATAATCACTTGTAATAGTTAAATGAGTGTGATAGACTCAGTTAGCTCATGAATTTCGAGTTTAGGGTGGTTGGTGAGGCATGTAGAGTGATTCTATTTGTTTTAGAGTCCAAGTCACAGTTAGTGTATTAGTCTAATGCATGAGAAATCAGTTAACTCAATTAAGTGAGTTAAAGTCAGTATAACTAATTGTAACCGATTGTTGCACTAGTGAGAGGTCAAGTGAATTAAATAAAATTTAATTCACATGCAGTGATCTCTCAAGTGGCTGGTGATTTATTATTAATAGCTGCATGCATGTCAGTTCTGATGAAAACCCAGTTGAGACAAAGGTTAGAGGGAAGTTAACTATCAATTGTATATTTAGAAAACTTCCCAAATGAAGTTAAAAAACCATAGGATTGCCCATGATTCTTGTGTAGTCAAGGAAGGTTGAAATTCCTAAAGAATAGGGATTGCATTAAACATGAATTGCACAAGCAAGGTAGGCTAAGAAGAGGCTGGAAATTGGCTAATTGTTGGTCAATTTTGTCTGGATTAGTGTGATAGAGTTATTGGAGTGAAACAGGCTCTTGTGAGAAGAGTGCATTGTAATTGTTTCATGATTACTTGGTTGAATATACAATAGAGATAGAGGGGTTTTGAGCAGCAAGATTTCCCCAGGAAAAATATCTGTGTTGTGGATTGATTTGCTTCTTTCTTTTACTTGGCGTGATTGTATGATCGTGTTTAATTTCCGCAAATTAATTGTTAGAAGGATTCAGTATCTTGCTTTAGCATAAAGCATGATCAGAATGAATCCATTGATATACATACTATTTTTATAATTTCTACATGGTATCAGAGTGCTATAAATCACTATAGTGGAGAAGAAATTGAGTTTGTGTTGAACAGTATTTAAATTTGCAGATACTTTCGTTGGTGTGACAAGCGGATCAAGATGGATTTCAATGGAATAATATTGGAATATGCACTCGATGGAAGTTCTAATTATAGCGCATGGAAAGATAGAATGGAGGTAGTTCTGGAGGACAACGGGTTGAAATAATTCATTGATAATGGTATTCCCAAGCCCGCAACATCAAACATCGCTCTTCTTGATGCTTGGAAAAAGAAGGTAGAAAGGGCGAGGAGGATATTATTAGAGGGAGTTCGAGATCACATTGTCTTGAGTATCCATGGAAAGGTGACTCCACATGAAATGTGGAAGGCCTTGAAAAATCTGTTTCAGAATAGCAACGATGAAAGGAAGTTGGTGCTGAAGGACAAGCTCATGAAAATCAAGAAGGAGGAGGGCGAGACGGTACCAACAAACTTGAAGAAGTTCACTCAATGTCAAGATGAGCTTGGAAGTGTTTGTGTGACCGTAGCAGATGATGACCGTAGGCTTTCCCAAGAGCTGGCATAGTTACTAGGACTCAGTGAATGGGAAAGAAAAGTTACCAGATTGGGAGCGACTTTGGTCAAATTTGGTACAAGAAGAATTCAGGCAGAATACCAAGGATGGATCCTCATCCAAGACTAATGATGAGGAATATTTTGCCTTGGCTAGTAATGAAAAGAATTCCAAGGGAAATAAATCCCAAGGAGAAGTGGGCAAGAAAGAATTTTCCAAGATCATATGCTTTCTTTGTCACGAGAATGGGCGCTATGCTACAAATTGTAAACAGAAGAAAAGAAAGAAGAAGATTGCAGTTGCAGCAGGTGAAGCATTGGCTTCACAGGTCGATCTTCATTTTACTCTCATTGGATGCATGGCCAGCATTATAATGGCATGCATGTCATATTTAGACACCCATGACTCGTTCCATATGACGGGGAATAGAGATCTCTTCAGTGACTTGGAGGAGAAGGACCTCCAGTAGAGCATAGATTTTGGAGACGACGAGAGGTATAACACTATCGGCATAGGTATTGTTACCTTTCAGAGGGAGAATGGCTCCCATCTCAGACTAGCAGATGTTTTCCATGTTACAGGCCTAAGGAAAAATCTTGTCTCTGTAGCAATATTGGAAGAATGTGGTTATGAAGTAATGTTTAGAAAAGGAAACATTTTACTTAAACACATAGCCACAGGACAGTTGAAGCAGATAGGTACTAGACTCAAGAACCTGTATGCTCTCGAGGTTGAGGATGCATGCAAGGATTTTAGGAGCAAAGCAGTGGTGAATGACTTGGTGGTTGAGAGGGAACAATTATATGTCAACATGCATCCTTAGAAGCAGTCTCAGAAGTTTGTGGAGAAACCACAATTCGAGAAGCAGAGAGGAGACCTAGTGGAAGAATCCACTCAAGCAGAAACCTCCAGGAGGGGGAAATTCTGAGCCAAATGGGTAGAGGGAGTACATGCAACTATACCCTCAGGTGTGAGGTGGGGCAATGTGCATAATTAATCCCAAGAAGAAATTTGGGCAGGATTTATTGAGATAGTGTGTCTCATGGATCGAACGTGGCTACGAGGAGCCCAAAGTACAACAGTAGCAGGAAGTATTAGTTATATTGATGTAGTCAGATGTTAGGAGGACAGAAATTAGAGTGAAAGGTGTCAGATACTGGAGCACAGATCAAAGTTGGCAGCAGTGCAGAGAGCATGGATGCAGATGTCAGCAGTGCAAAAATTTGAGTAGACACATGTAGTAGGTACTAGTAGTCATAAGTCTCTAATGAAAAATGCATTATAATAATTCAAATTTTTGGAGGCCATTTAGTTTCAAGAGAGTTACATGTGTGAACAACACTATAGAAGTGTTGCATGCAAGAACATTCCAAAGGTACTGGATCAGGACATATTGATTCCTTTCTTGTTGAGAGGGAGCGTTGAAATTTGAAATAAGAAATAATGAAATTGGCATCCAGAAACAACATGAGAGCACACAAAATAGTGTGGGATCATAGGTAAAATAGTGATGGGTCCTAGTGATACATTAGTGTGCAAGCCAGTTTATTAAATAAATTGGAAATGTGTCTGATCAGGAGATCATGTCCCAGTCGAAAAAATGCTCAAAAATGGAACTACTCAGAATTGGTTTCAACGTGAACGATTAGAAAGGCCTCGTTGCTACGATTTTGGCACCTTGAATGGCACTCAAATCTGATTTTGTATGTGAAAGTTACTGAAGTTTGAAATTTCCCAATGACCTCCAAAAATAGGACTTTTGACTATGATTTTGTCAAAAATTTGCAAAAAAATTATTATGGAAAAAATTTCAATTTTATATGGTTTTTATAGGGCCTATCAGTGGGTGCCACATGGCCTACCCATAGGCTGCCATGTGGTCCCAGGCATAATTGGTTAAAATTCACAAAGGCAAGTTAAGTTGGTTGTGGGCTGACCCGACCCGACCTGAACAGATGTGGGTCACCCGTGAACGTATTCAGGTCATCAGATAGCGGGTAAGCGTAAACGTGTTCGGGTCATTAGAACGGGTGAGTCGGGTCGTCAGGCTTGGTTGAACGAGTGGAAATTTTAGGTTGAGCCCTCAAGGGTCAGCGCTTTGGTAATAAGACCAGGGGCCCAAGACCATGGGCTAAACCCTTTTCAATGGGAAGAGTTTAGGTGTTAAGCCCTCAGGGCTAAGGGATAATATGCTCCGTGACCTCGTGCCAGGACTAGGGGCTAAGCCCCTTTCAAATGGCGGAGAGTTGGGTTAAGCCCCCGGGTGCTAACCCTCATCACATAGGACCTACAGGCCATGACTGCGGATGCAGATAAAACACTAACCGCCAGCCCTAACTGTACTCCACCTTTTCTGCATGTCAACACACAGTTATTTGATTGTTAAATTTATTTCTACCTCTAACCTTAGCGTGCAATTTCGCCTTTTAATCCATTCCACCGTTTTTGTCGAAGTTAACTGGAGTTCCTCTAGTTTTGGAGGAGGTTTTCTAGTGCCACTGGGTAAAAACTTGTTAGGGTCATAACTTTCTCAATTTTTAACCAAACAAGATGAAATTTTAGTCAATTTTGGCTTTCTTGGACCTTCTGGAGTGTTTGGGACAGGTTTCAGAGTGAAAAGAGGTGTTCTTCAGCCATTTTTTCTTCAGGAAAGAGGAAAGGGCCACTAGGTCCATCAGGAAGATGGATCTGTATTGGGTTGTACTTCAGTGTTTGAGGTGAAAAAAAAGCCATTTTTAGCTTATTTCTATCTTCTGAAGTCAATTTAACAGCTGGGTTTTCCTGTTTAGGAATATTTCTCACTGTATAACCATTTTGAGCAACTTAATAGAGCAAGGACATGCCCATTGGGAGCCTTGGACCTGACAGATGTAGCCCAGGAGGGGTGAACTGCCTCATCAGTTTGTTGTGTTATGATATGGTGAATTTCTCTTGCTGTGTATTTATTATATAATATGTTAAATAGTAAAATTAATTAACATTTCCTCACACATAAAACACAGAACATTACCAAAAACACTTTATTTAACTTGTAAGACATGGAGAATACTTTTCACACTTAATTAAATGGAAATGGATACATTGCACAGCATTTACAAATAGTTCCATTTTCAGATCAGTTGGTACCAGAGTTAGAGTTTTACTCTGCATTTGTTCTTGTGAAAATATATAGTTGATTGTTTGCAAGTTTTGATGCTTACTAGGGTTAAACTCAAGAGAGGTGAAGGACACTTGGTTAGTGCACAAAGTAATCTTAAACCAAGAAGGGCCAGAGAGCCACCTTCAAGAGCCATAGAAGTAGCTTCAAGCATGTCTTCAAGAGAATGAGAAGCTCCTGAAGACATTGATCCCAAAGAAGAGGAACGAGTGTTCTGAAAGGCTTTCTTGGACATGACAGAGATGGTGAGGATACTCTACCAATAAAGGAATGATAGGCTTGTTGGAGAAGGGTCTAAAAACCAGAAAGAAGGAGAGGGTTCTTTAAGAGGAAAGAAAAGTGATGACAAGTCAAATAAAGGACATGGAGGAAATGGTGATCCACCATCCCCATATTCAACCTCTTCCTCTACATCGTCATCCTCTACTTCGGTGAATCAATCTCACAAATCTAAAACCATTGGTAAAGGTCCATTTTTAAAGCTTGATGTTAAATTTGAGTTTCCTATGTTTATTGGTGAGGTCAATGTAAAGAAACTTGACAATTGGATAAGACAATTGGAAGTTTACTTGAGGATACAAAACCTTTATGATGATGACACCAAGATACAGTTAGCCTCTTTGAGAATGGATGGAGTAGCATTGGTATGGTGGGAAACCAAGGCCAAGGATGAAATTAAAAAACATGGTAGGATCACTTTATCATGGGCTGAATTTATTACTGCAATTAAAAAGCAATTTTATCCATTAGCTCATTTACAAAAGGCTATCATGAACTGGAAAAACTTCAGACAACTCGAGGGACAAAATGTACAAGACTACACCCAAGAGTTTAGGAGAAGAGCACTCTTATTAGGGGTAGACCTACAAAGTCAAGATACTTTGCTGAAATATATATGTGGTTTCCACAGCTACCTTAGACATACTATCCTTATGTTCAATCCTACTAGTCTAGACGAAGTTTGTGTACAAGCTACACATTTAGAGGCTAGAGGGAAAAACACTTTTGATGAGGGTAGAAACAAGCCTTTTAAGGGGAAAAAAAAAGATAAAACCTCTAAGGTAAAAGGAAAAAAGAATTCATCTGTCAAATAAGAGGGTGAGGAAGTGATATGTAAACACTATTCAAGAGAAGGCCATGAAGAGAAAAATTGTTGGAAACTTCATCCTGAAAAAATAACTCAGTTTAAAAAAAACAAAGGAAATAAGAAAACTGCAGCTACTACAACTACACCACAAGACTTAGGTGATGATTCAGGTGACGAAACCAAAATTGCAGCCATGGGTTTGAAGAGTATGAAAGGAAAGGAAAATAAAGCTAAGCCAAGCACTAGTACTTCAAATTGTCATGTACAAGCTCCAAATGAGGAAGAAAGAATTGAATTGTTTAATGTGAGGGTAGTCTCAAAACATACAAAAATTGACACACTGTTTGAAAGTGGGTCACAAGAAAATATCATATCAGAAGACTTGGTCAAATATATTAAACTTGAGACCATTCCACATCCAAAGCCTTATCCACTTCGGTGGATATGCAAGAATGCAAACTTACAAGTCTCAAGAAAGTGCATATTTCGATTTGCAATCACTGCACACTTTAGTGACACAGTTGAACTTGATGTAGTACCGCTTGATATATCAGGAATTGTTTTGGGAAGTCCTTACTTATTTGACAGGAAATCGATATTCCATCACCATGAAAATAAGTAGCATCTCTTTAAAGATGGCAAGGAGTTCATTGTCAGAGCACATCACAAGAAGAAAATATAGCGATGGTAAATGCGAGACAGGTAAAAAGACTAGTGAATTCTAGTAAGAGTTTTGTATTTCTTATGGTTAAGCCCAAGGTTGATGTGAATCATGAGTCATTTGAAAATTGTGATTCCAAGATTAAATCAGATTTATATGATGTAGTTGATGCACATCATGAGATGTTTCAGGAACCAACAGGTTTGCCTCCTAAAAGGGAGATTCAACATGAAATCCAGTTACAACAAGATTTTCCTCTTCCTAACATAGGTGTGTACCACATGTATATCATGGAGAATGCTGAAATAAAGAGTCAAATTAAGGACTTGTTGGACAAAGGTTTCATAAGACCAAGCACTTCGCCATGTGGGTCACCGATAGTGTTGATTCCAAAGAAAGATGGAACTTGGCACATGTGTGTGGACTTTAGGGAATTGAACAAGATAACAATAAAGACGCGTTACCCACTCCCAAGGATAGATGATTTGTTAGATCAGCTGAAAGATGCTAAATATTTCACTAAGTTAGAATTATGTAGTGGTTATCATCAAGTTAGAATTGCAGAAAGTGACATTTGGAAGACAACATTTAAAACCAAATAGGGACTCTTTGAGTGGCTTGTTATGCCATTTGGTTTATGAATTGCAACTTTCATGCGGGTAATGGATGATATATTACATCCTTTTCTTGATGATTTCATTATTTTCTACTTAGATGACATCTTAATTTTCAACAAGACTAGAGAAGAGAATGTCATGCATGTTAAGAAAGTACTTGATATTTTGAAGAAAAATCAGTTATTTCTTAAAATATCAAAGTGTGAATTTGGAAAGACTTCTTTGGTTTATTTGGGACACATAGTAGGAGGTGGTGCTTTAAGAATTGATCCTTCTAAGGTAGAAGCCATTGTGAATTTGCCTACTCACAAATCCATTATAGAGGTAAGAAGTTTTTTGGGTGCAACTCAATATTGGAGGAAGTTTATTTATAACTTCTCTGCCATAGCAGCTCCTATGCATGTAGTGACAAGTGTGAAGCATGTTTTCAAATGGGGAGGCAAGCAAAAGAAAGCTTTCAAGTCTTTGAAAGAGAATATAATTTCAGCTCCAGTATTTGCATTATCGGACTTGAGACAACCATTCGAGATTTAGACCGATGCTAGTGATTACGCCATGGGTGCAGTTCTCTTACAGCATGGTAAGCATATCACATTTCATTCTAAGACATTTAATGGTGCTATTGTGAATTATCCTACATATGATAAGGAGTTGTATGCATTGGTACAAAGCGTCAAAAAGTGGAAACACTGTTTGATGGGCAAAGAAAAAATTGTTCATACTGATCTTACAATACTTGCAATCGCAAAGTAAATTGCAGCAGTCACGACATTTCAGATGGATGGGCTTCCTACAACAATTTCACTTGGTAATAAGGTACAAGAAAGGTGTTTTCAATAAATTTGTTGATATGATTTCAAGGCCTATTATTAGTGCTACTAATTTACTTAAGAATTATTCTATTGTACATGAGAGCTACATAGAACAATATGCATCAGATGTTGATTTTAAGGATGTGTATGCTGACTTGAGTGAAGGGAATCATGTTGAGGAGAATGATTATCACTTGCATAATAATTTATTGTTTCATATGGGAAAGTTATGTATACCACAGGGGGAGAGACTAAGTGTCATGATAGAAGCTCATTCTTCTCTTATTGCTGGACATTTCAAGGTAAGAAAAATGGTGGCACATTTACAGAGGTATTGTTATTGGCCTCGCATGGTAGATAATGTTTCACGTTTCATTAGAGGTTGTTCATTATGTGCTACAAGCAAGCCTAGCAATAGGAAGCTTGGTTTATATACGCCATTTTCGGTACCTTCTAGACCATGGGAAAGTGTTTCTATGGATTTTGTGGGAGGTCTACCATTATCTGGAAAGTAGCATGATTATATTTATGTAGTAGTTGATAGATTCAGTAAGATGTGTATTATTATGCCATGTAAGAAATATATAATTTTTGAACAAACCACTGATTTATATTTTCAACATGTATGGGTTCATTATGGCTTGCCTACTTCTATTGTTAGTGACAGGGATTCCATATTTGTTGGGAATTTTTGGTCCAATTTATGGAAGATGATGGACACCAAGTTGAAGAAGAGTAATGCTTTCCATCCGCAAACAAATGGCCAAACAGAGGTAGTGAACAAAACCATTGTACATCTCTTGAGAGGTTATTGCAGCAAGCATCCCAAGCTTTGGGATGAGCATTTTCATTACATTCAACATGCTTACAACCGGGCCAAGCACTCTTCTACAAATACTTCACCTTTTGAAGCTTGTTTTGGGTATTTGCCTAAGTCACCTTTAGATTTCATTCTTGAGAAGGATGTTGCCATTGATGGGCATAGTGACATTGAAAAAGCTCACATGTTCATTGAAATAATTCAACTCATACATCAGCAGGTTCAAGAACAGCTTGAAAAAATTCAAGGCAAGTACAAGGAAAGGCATGACAAACACCGAATTGATCATAAGTTTCAAGAAGGAAATGAGTATGGCTGCATATTAGTAAGGAAAGAATGCAAGGAGAAGGTAAAAAGCTGAAGCCTAATCAATATGGTCCATTCAAAATTCTTTAAACAGTTGCAAATAATTCTTTTCAACTAGATTTGCCTTCATATATGAAAATGTATTCCATTGTGAATGTGTAAAATTTATGTTTGTATGAACCTCCTTTAATTGCTGATTATGAAAGTGAAATTTAGCTGCCATCCATAGAGGATTTCTTGCCAGAATTTTTGGATGAGCTGATAGAGGATGCTATCCTTGATAGAAGGACATGCACTTCGAGAATGGGAAGTGTTGATTATCTTTGGGTTGGTCTTAAAGGTAGCGAACCGAGTAAGGAAAAATGGATGGAGGTGGAAAAGGTGAGCGATATGTACCCTCATCTTCTTAACAGGTAATTGAAGGCTTTTGGGGTCGAAAAGCTTCCCAATGGGGAGGTGTGATCAGGAGATCATGTCCAAGTTGAAAAAATGCTCAAAAATGGAACTGCTCAGGATTGGTTGCAACCTGAACGACCGGAAAGGCTCGTTGCTATGATTCTAGCGCCATGAATGACACTCAAATCCGATGTCGTATGTGAAAGTTACTGAAGTTTTAAATTGCCCAATGACCTCCAAAAACAAGACTTTTGACTACGATTTTGTCAAAAAATTTCAAAAAAATTATTATGGAAAAAATTTCAATTTTATATGGTTTTTATAGGGCCTATCAGTGGGTGCAACATGGCCCCAGGCCTAATTGGCTAAAATGAACAAAGGCAATTTAAGTTGGCTGTGGGCCGACTCGACCCGACTTGAACAGATGTGGGTCGCTCGTGAACGTGTTCAGGTCAGCGAATAGCGGGAAAGTGTGAACGTGTTCAAGTCATTGGAACGAGTGCATTGGATCGTCAGGCTTGGTTGAACAAGCGAAGCTTTCAAGTTAATCCCTTAAGGGTAAGTGCTTTGGTAATAAGCCCAGGGGCATAAGACCATGGGCTAAACACTTTTCAATGGGCGGAGTTTAGGTGTTAAGCCCTCAGGGCTAAGGGACAAGACGCTCTTTGACCTCGCGCCAGGACTAGGGGCTAAGCCCATTTCAAATGGTGGAGAGTTGGGTTAAGCCCCCGGGTGCTAGCCGTCGTCACATGGGACCTACAGGCCATGACCGTGGGCACGGATGAAACACTAACTGCTAGCACTAACTGTACTCCGCCGTTTTTGCATGTGAACGCACAGTTATCTAACAGTTAAATTTATTCCTGCCCCCAAACTTAGTGTGCAGTTTTGCCTTTTAATCCATTCTGCCATTTTTTTCAAAGTTAACTGGAGTTCCTCCAGTTTTGGAGGAGGTTCTTTAGTGCCACTGGGCAAACACTTGTTAGGGTCATAACTTTCTCAATTTTCGACCAAACAAGATGAAATTTTAGTCAATTTTGGCTTTCTTGGACCTTATGGAGTGTTTGGGACATGTTTCATAGTGAAAAGAGGTGTTATTCAGCCATTCTTTCTTCAGGAAAGAGGAAAGGGCCACTAGGGCTGTTGGGTCTTGAAAATGTAATTCATTTCCATTACACTTTCACTATTATGTCCATTATATCACCTCCATTTCACCTCCATTTCACTACTATGTTACTACATTCATCATAATTTCATTATCATTGGGCCACATTTATGTTTTTCCAAACTTTATTAATTCTTAGCCTTTTTAAGTGAATATGTGGTTAAAAATTAGAAAATAATGTGCATATGCTTATACCTAACAAGTGGGTTGAGATTTTTGACATGTGTAGATCAAAATGAGACTTCTACAAGACCCTTATGTGGCACTCTAAGGACAAATTCGAATTTGGTTGGAGAAGATCATGGGATCAAGAGGATATGTGTCTCATTTCCTTGTTGTATTGAAACTCTAAGAGGATATGTGTCTCATTTCTTAGTTGTGTTGAAACTCTAGAAAGACATGTGTTTTATCATTTCCTATTTTGATT
This sequence comes from Pinus albicaulis, assembly GCA_034641835.2. Lineage (NCBI taxonomy): Eukaryota > Viridiplantae > Streptophyta > Pinopsida > Pinales > Pinaceae > Pinus > Pinus albicaulis. Next base: position 205,013,425 of record CM076576.1, read on the forward strand.
GTAACTCTAGATATGGAGGGAGAGATTCATGGACTCCCATTAATGAGATAACTCCTCATATTTTGTATAAATAGGAGAAGCTTTCTCCTATCATGGGTAGTGAAAAAATAGTGAAAAATAGGAGAAGGAGAATAGAGAGTGTTTTGTAAAAAAACTTAAGATGGAATGGGATGTAGATTTGTGAGTTTTTCAATAAAGAAGTTCCTTGATGGTGTTTTAATTACAATTTTAAGGAGCTGAAGAAGGATTACACCAAATCGGTAGCAGAGGGCCCCTATTATTCAAGGAGGTTTTACATGTTTTCTAGATAAGTTGTTTTCAATTCTGTTTTGTCATATTTCCTTACTTAGATTGCTTTCTGAAATCATAGATTTTAGCATTATTTTTCATGTCATTTTCTTAGATAAAGGATCCTCATGATATTGCAGTTAGTCTCTTTCTCAAGCTCTTCTAATACATCTCTATTAAATGAATGGGATTCAATTGTGATATTTTGAGTTATTAGCATTTCGTTTTCTGTTATTTAGTTAAAAGGAAGATCCTCATTTGTCAGATCTATTTAGTGTTTACATTATATTTCTTTAGGCAGAGTCAGTAAGAGGGCTAGAAGCTTCTGGTTTCATCCTTTCTAGTAAAGCTAAAATAACCAGTAAAATCCCCTACTGTCAATCTCTGTATAAGAAATATTTTGTTCACACAATTTTAGATCAGATTCCTCATTATACTGTAGTTAGTCTCTTTCAAAATATTTTCCAATAAACCTCTAATTCACGAATGGGACTAAGTTGTAGTATTGTGAGTTATTGAGTGTCTTGCTTCATTGAAGATCCTTATCACATTATGATTAATCTCTTTCACAAGCTCTTCCAATAAACCTTTAACTCATGAATGAGATTTAGTTGTAATGTTATAAGTTGTTTTAGCATTTCATAGGAGATCCTTACTACATTATAGTAATCTTTTTCTCAAGCTCTTCCAATAAATTTTTATCAAATGAATGAGATTTCACTATAATGTTTTAAGTTACTGTTTGTTTCAGCATTTCCTTTTATGTTTTAGGAGATCCTCATTGCATTAAAATTAATCTTTTTCACAAGCTCTTCCAAAAAATCTTTAACTAAATGAATCAGATTAAGTTGTAGTGTTTTGAGTTACTTTTCATTTCATGAATGTTAATTTGCAAGCTAGGATATCCATGGATTAGAATGCTCTGTTTTTCATCATTTTCCTAATTAGGGATAGAATTTACACTCTGTTTTGAGTCTAAGGTTTCCTTTTCTTTTCTTTTTGACATATATTTGATTTCATCTGTTGAACATAGAGTAGCATACTAATTACTAAAAAGACAAAACCCCCAAAAACAATAAGAAAAACACATACAACGAAGTAAGGAAGAGGTCACTTAAGCACATATAGTGCACCACACTTCATCAGTTTACTAGCCCTGGTTGATAATTTATGTTAGCAATTTAGGACGCTAAATTGACTAGACAAGGGCCATCAGGAAGATGGAGCTGTATTGGGTTGTACTTCACTGTTTGAGGTGAAACAAAAGCCATTTTTAGCTTATTTCTGTCTTCTGAAGTCAATCTCACAGTTGGTTTTTCCTATTTAGGCATATTTCTCACTGTATAACCATTTTGAGCAACTTAATAGAGCAAGGACATGTCCATTGGGAGCCTTGGACCCGGCTGATGTAGCCCAAGAGGGGTGAAATGCCTCATCAGTTTGTTGTGTTATGCTATGGTGAATTTCTCTTTCCTTGTATTTATGATATAATATGTTAAACAATAAACTTAATTAACATTTCCTCACACATAAAACTCAGAACATTACCAAAAACACTTTGTTTAACTTGCAAGACATTAAATGGAAATGGATACTTTGCACAACATTTACAAATAGTTCCATTTTCATATCAGTGTCTAATTTAATTTTCTGTTAATAAATTGTAATCTTATCTCATAATCACTTTTAATAGTTAACTGAGTGTGATTGACTCGGTTAGCTCATGAATTTTGAGTTGAGGGTGGCTGGTGAGGCATGTAGAGTGATTCTATTTGTTTTCGAGTACAAGTTGCAGTTAGTGTATTATTTTAATGCCTGAAAAATCAGTTAACTCAATTAAGTGAGTTCAAGTCAATATAACTAGTTGTAACTAATTGTTGCACTAGTGGGAGGTCAATTGAATTAAATAAAATTTAATTCACATGTAGTGATATGTCAAGTGACTGATGATTTAATACTAATAGCTACATGCATGTCAGTGTTGATGAAGACCCAGTTGAGACAAAGGTTAAAGGGAAGTTAACTATCAGTTGAATTTTTAGAAAACTGCCCAGATGCAGTTAAAACACCATAGGAATTCCCATGATGCTTGTGCAATCAAGGAAGATTGAAATTCCTAAATAATAGGGATTTCATTCCACATGAATTGCGTAAGCAAGAAAGGCTGAGCAGAGGCTGGAAATTGGCTAAGTGTTGGTCAATTTTGTCCAGATCAGTGTGAGACAGTTATTGGAGTGCAGTAGAATCTTGTGAGAAGAGTGAATTGCAATTTTTTCATGATTACTTGGTTGAATATTCAATAGAGATAGAGGGGCTTTGAGTAGCAAGATTTCCCCAGGAAAAATATATTTGTTGCAGATTGATTTGCTTCTTTCTTTTACTTGGAGTGATTGTGCGATAATGTTTAATTCCCACAAATTAATTGTTAGAAGGATTCAGTATCTTGCTTTATTACATTGCATGATCAGATTGAATACATTAATATACATAATATTTATATAATTTCTACAACTGGTTCTCGCATGTTGCACGGTGTCTTTCTTTGCCTCGCTGCCTCCAACAGGTGGAGTCATCCAGTCCATTGACCACTTCTTTAGGATGTCCAAAAGGTCAATATTTGTGACCAAATATGGCAAAGGATTCCATGTCCCTGTTGGCTTCTTCTATGCCTTGATGTAGGATCTATGGAAATTGGCCTTAAACTCTACAATATTCCTGTACTCTTCAAACAAATTGGGTGATAGCCCAGGATGTTGATTCGCCACCATGTGCAAATCCATGTTCATCAAAACCCAAAATGTCTTATTTTACATTGAGTGCGTTGACTCCTTGGTAAACCAAAGCGGGGCGTACCTCATAGCTTTGCACACATCTGGCTCAACATTAGGAAACTGCCACTCTGTTTGTTTCTTCCATGCCATCAACACAATGATTACCAATAACCACGTGTAGTGGTGTTGTGTAACCAGCTCCAAAAATAGAAGAAAAGAAAGATAAATGCCTTAGAAATAAGCCACTTCGAGGGGGCAACCTCCAATACATTACATAAATGAACAATTCTTGGATGATACAATTTACAAAACCTCCTTTCTATATATAGGAGTCCATGGGGCCATAATTTAATCCTAGTGGGCCACAATGTAATCCTAGCCGACCTAACAATAACAATTTAAGGGCACAATAATAACAAAATGGGGGTTACAAGGGTACAATAATAACAATAAGGGGGTTACACTAACAACAATAAGGGACTATACTAGTCATATAGGGACCTAACATGCCCCTCTCCTTCAAAAAAGTGTTGTCCTCAATGCTTGAGTAGCTCTGGGTGCTTCTGTATAAAATTCTCATCCTCCCATGTAGAATCTTCAGTGGGTAAGTTCTTCCACTTGATGAGATACTCTGAAATTGATCGATTTCGTAGCTGTCGAGTTCTTGTTTCCGTGATCGCTTTAGGTTCCAATATGATTTTTTCCTTCCTCATCAAGTTCTGGCAATATTGTTTGAACTGGAAGATTTTCACCTATAACCTTCTTTAAGCATGAAACATGGAAAACTGGATGCACTCACGAAGAAGCAGGAAGCTCCAATTTGTATGCCATAGTACCAATCTTTTGCAACACTTTGTAAGGACCATAGTACTTTGGTGATAATTTATTATCCTTCTTAGCTTGCTTGAGGGACATTTGTTTGTATGGTTGTAGCCGTAAAAATACCCAATCTCCTACATCAAAACTTCTCTCATTGCGATGTTGATCTGCCTGTTGTTTCATTCGATTTTGTGCCAAATTCAGGTTATCCTTTAAGAGTTGGAGAACTTCTTGCTGATGCTCGATGTGATCTTCCACTGCTTGAACCTTCGAATTTTCCCTTAAAGTTGATGTGATCGATGGTGGATGATATCCATAAAGTGCCATAAATGGGGTCATTTTTGCTGCAGTATGGAAGGAAGTGTTATACCACCATTCAGCGAGAGGTAACCACTTGACCCATTGTGTTTGTTTATCAGATACAAAACAACGAAGATATCCTTCCAAACATTTATTTACTATCTCAGTTTTTCCATCAGATTGAGGATGATAAGATGAGCTATGAGCTAATTGAGTACCCAAAAAAGAAAATAACTCCGTCCAAAAATTTCCAGTAAAAATGGGATCTCTGTCGCTCACAATAACCCTTGGGCTTCCATGTAGCTTTTGAATTATGTCCATAAATGTAGTAGCAATTGTACTTGCTTTAAATGGATGAGATAATGCACAAAAGTGTGCATACTTGGTAAGTCTATCAACTACCACCATGATGACATTCTTGCCTTCGGACTTCGGTAAACCTGTGATAAAATCCATTGAAATCTCCTCCCAACGTTGACTTGGAATGGATAAAGGTTGTAGAAGTCCTGGGGTCTTAATTGTCTCCACTTTATTCTGCTGGCAAACCAAACATTCCGCCACAAACTTTTGAATATCAGATTTAAGGCCATCCCAAAAAAATTCTTTCTTCACCCTGTGGTAAGTTTTTAAAAATCCTGAGTGTCCTCCTAAAGGAGAAGTGTGCAATTCCCGAAGAATCTTTTGTTTTAGTTGGGAATTCTTACAAAGATATAAGCGATCTTTGTACCATAAGGAATCATTTTTCCAACTAAATGTATCAGATGTACTAGGATCTTGCTGCAACTTTTGAATGAGTGTCCATACCTCTTTGTCCTTCTTCCATTCATCTCTTGCTTCGGTTATCCAATCTGGTTGGATAATAGAAATAGCACAAAGCAATGCTTCCACCTCTTCATTCTTTCTTGAGAGTGCATCTGCAACAACATTAAGCTTTCCTTTTTTGTAGATTATTTCAAAGTCATAACCCAACATCTTTGTGACCCATTTTTGCTGCCTCTTCTGAAGATAGTCTATGTTCCAAAAAGTGTTTAAGACTATCATGATCGGTTTTTACCTTTAAGTGTCTTCCCATTAGGTAAGTTCGCCATTTCTTTAGTGCGTGCAGTATTGCTAACATTTCCTTCTCATAAATAGGTTTCTGTAAATACTTTCCTTTGATTGGACGACTTTCAAAAGCAATGGGTCTTCCTTCCTGCATTAAAACCGCACCAATTCCATTTCATGAGGCATCACATTCCACAATAAAGGTTTTTGTGAAGTCTGGCGTAGCTAAGACCGGTGCTAGGCACATTGCCTCTTTAATATGTTCAAAGGCCTTAGTTGCTCAGGAGTCCATGAAAATGCATCTTTCTTCAATAATGTTGTTAGAGGTGCTGCTATTCTCCCATAATTCTTAACAAACTTGCGATAATACCCTGTTAACCCGAGAAATCCTCGCAACTGCTTTATGGTAGTGGGGACTTTCCATTCCTTAATGGCTTTAATTTTGTTAGGGTCTACTTTAACACCCTCGTGAGATATAATATGACCCAGATATTCCACCTCTTGTACTCCAAAGAAACATTTGGATGTTTTTTCATATAATTGTTTCTCCTGCAATAGTTTGAGCACCCTGTCAACATGTTCAACATGATCCTTCAAAGACCTGCTATAGATTAGTATATCATCAAAAAATACGAGCACAAATTTTCTAAGGAAGGGTTTGAAAATGGAATTCATCAACCCTTGAAATGTAGAAGGTGCATTGGTAAGGCCAAAAGGCATGACCAAAAATTCATAATGACCCTCATGAGTTCGAAATGTTGTTTTGGAATATCTTCAATCTTCATTCTAATTTGATGATATCCTGAACGAAGATCCAACTTGGTAAAATAAATTGCTCCATGTAATTCATCCAATAATTCATCAATCACAGGAATGGGAAATTTATCTTTAATGGTGAGCTCATTGAGCTCCCTATAATCCGGACACATTCGCCATGATCCATCCTTCTTTTGTACCAATACTACAGGAGCAGAGAAAGAGCTTTGACTAGGTTGAATTATACCCTCCTCTATCATTTCTGCAATCATACGTTCAATTTCGCTCTTTTTGAAGTAAGGATATCTATAAGGCCTGATGTTTGGAGGAACACTTCCTGGAATCAAATGAATAGCATGATCATGATCACGAATAGGTGGGAGTCCTTTGGGAGTTTCAAACACCTTGGAATGATTGTCCAAGACTTGTTGGAGATCTGCAGAAATAGATGATTTTGATGTTGGAACTTCCAGTGAGCATAATTGTGCAATTACGCCTCGTTGTTCTTTCTTTAGAAGCTTTGTCATGACATTAGAGCTTATTATCCTTCCTGGCTTCCCCGCAATACCCCGTAATTCGACTTCCTTTCCTTCTGAAAAAAAATTCAAGAAAAGTTATTGAAAATTAAAAGCTACCGTCCCCAAAGATTGTAACCATTGTACTCCTAGTACAACATCAGCACCTCCCATAGGAATGGCAAGCATTGGACTAGTCAATACATATTCCCCCATGGTTAGCTTGATATTATGGCATTTTCCAGAGCAATTTATAGCTCCTCCATTTGCAACCATCACTTGACATTCTGGTGCTAGGTATAGGAAACAATTCAATTCCTTGGCTACCTTACAATGAATAAAATTATGGGTGCTACCTGAATCAATCAACACTATTACCTTTTTCTTCTTGATATGTCCTTCTATCTTGAGAGTTTGAGTGGTAATTCTTGCCAATGCATTACACGATATGGTCGGACTCATTTCTTCCTCTTCTAGGGTTGGTTCCTGGTGTATATCCTCTTCTTGTTCATTTTCTTCTTCCTCTTCACAATCTATGTAAAATAATTTCTTCTCAGCACACTTATGACCTTTAGTGTATTTTCTATCACAACTGTAGCAAAACCCTTTTTCTCTTTTTTCTTCCAATTGTTGTGGTGTCAACCTTGTAGGTTGTGGAAATCTAGGTGTAGCAACACTTCCTTCTTTATAGAATTGAGTGGTAGGCTTCCTTGTCTCCATAACTTTACATTCAACTTTTCTTGCCAACCTGAATGCCTTCTCCAATGAATCAGGTTCCAGAACGCGAACTTCATGTTGGATGTTATCCTTTAAAGTGCCTATGAAGAGATCAATCCTGTGTTCCTTTGGAATATCAGTTACCCTTATATTCAAATTTTGGAAGTCCTCAATGTGCTGCCCCACTAAACCCTTTTGTTTGAGATTTATCAATTGGCTAAAGAAGGTGTTTCTCTTTGTATCCTCATAATGTGCTATCATTTCCTCCGTAAAAATTGACCAAGTGACAATTTTTTTACGGGAGCAAAGCCATCGATACCATACAAATGTGTTTTGTTCTAAATGTAAAGTTGCAATGCGTACCTTTTGTGTTTTTTGCACGTTATGGAGATCAAAATATTGCTCCATCTGTAGTATCCATGTTACAGGATCCTTTCCATCAAACTTCCTTATATCCATTTTTGGAATATGGTGGTTCTTTCCACCAACATTAGAGTTTATGAAATCACGATTAACATTTATTTTGTTCTCATCATGAGTTTCTTCTACTATATTTCCACCATTAGGAATAATTTCTTGTTTTAAGCTTGTCATCAAGCCTTCCATGTATGCTTTTAGATCATTCTTCATGTTTTCCATGTTGTCTTTCATGTCATCCATCTTAGCTTCCACGCCCACTTCCATGCCATCCATCTTAGCTTCCAAATCATTCATCTTAGCTTCCACGCCTTTCTTCAAACCATCCATCTTAGTTTCCATGCCTTTCTTCAAAACTTCCATTTCATTTTTTGTTGTTCTTTGCGAGAGCGAAATTTGTTGCACTAGCTCTTGTACTTTTGATATGTCATGTTGCCATTCTTCGTCTTCATGAGTCATAGTAGAGCCTTCTAAAGGCTTAATGGGCGTTGAATTATTTTTTGGGGCCATTTTAGAATCCAATACTGATATCTATTCTACAATATGCCCTTGGAATCAATTCAACTTGATTATTCAAACAAGACTTACGCAATTTGGAAAAAAAAATACACACCTTTTACTTGCTTTTGAGGAGCTCGATATTGAAATTGAATTATCTCTGTAGTTGGGGATCTTCAATATCTAAAATTCAGCCCTGTAGTAGCCCTCCAAATTCTCTTTTGAATGCCACAGGTATGACCTGTTTTGGATTCTCCAAGACAAATTTGTGTCCAATCTCCCACAATGACCTAATTCTGGACTAGTTCAGTAGAGCGAACTTGTACGACTTTCCACGTGTCACTGTTTCATCCTTTGTCTCTGAAATTGATATCCAAGAAACTACAATCTGTGTACTTGCGACCAATTTTTACGGTACTGCAATCCAATGCCCAGAGAGAGAGTTATTGAACTTTTCCCACGCTCACCTCTTTGAGATGAAATTCAGGAGCCTGCAAAAGCACTACCTTCCATAGATCATATCTCCAAAAATATTGTGAACCAAGCTCTAAATTTTTTTGAAACATTTCCTCAGGATTTCAGCGTCGCACCATACGAATTTCAGATTTTGAACCTTCGTAGAAAAACAATTATAGCGAAAATGCCACGATGACCTGTTTAGGAGCTTGAAAAAAGACCTAACTTCCACAGATGATATCTCCGAAAATATTGCGAACCAAGCTCTAAAATTGTTAGAAAATCTTCCTCAGGATTTCGGCTTCGCACCCTAAAATTTTTAGCTTCTGAAACTTCGTAGAAAAAAATTTATAGCGAAAATGCGACGATGACTTGTTTGGAGCAGCGAAACCCTAGAATCCAAAGCCTCTGATACCAAATGTTGTGTAACCAGCTCCAAAAATAGAAGAAAAGAGAGATAAACGCCTTATAAATAAGCCACTTCGAGGGGGAAACCTCCAATACATTACATAAATGAACAATTTTTGGATGATACAATTTACAAAACCTCCTTTCTATATATAGGAGTCCATGGGGCCATAATGTAATCCTAGTGGGCCACAATGTAATCCTAGCCGACCTAACAATAATAATTTAAGGGCACAATAATAACAATAAGGGGGTTACACTAACAACAATAAGGGACTATACTAGTAATATAGGGACCTAACAAGTGGAATTTCCTCCCTTCCTCCTGTGCTTCGCGATATTCATCAAAAAATTATTTGCATAAGTAGCTGACCCAGTTTAACTAAACCTCCTTACTGCACTGTGCGGCCAAAGAGACCACGATTGTTGGTACTTCATTTTATTTGCACTTGCACATAATTTTCCTGCAATAATGTGTGTTTCAAAGCGCACCCCTTGGTCATTTATAGAATTGATGTCATAGCCCCTTGACTTCGTTATCATCTCGTAATTATTCATTTCATCAACGACTGTCTTATCCTGATTCTTATCCACGAACTCCTCAGCGGGGTTCTTTCCTTGGTATGGAAGCATGGTTATTCTTCTGATCAACATCTCATCTATTGGGATCCTCTCTCCTAGCCAGAGGTATCCATCATATACTATACCCAAAGGTTATAGAACAAAGATCGTGTTAATAGAACTTTGACCGAAGTGTGGTACATTCAACATATTTAAAAACCCTGCTTGTTGCAATCCTTGAGCCCGTTGGTGAGGCTTTGGCCTTGTGACTTTAGTCTCTAGGTAATATACTTGGTGTAGGTAGAGGCTAGGCTCAAATTTTTAGTCATCAGTAATTTTTACCATCTGTAGATGACTAAATATTGGTTCTAGATTTCTAAAAAAAAAAATTCCCTGAATATTGTGAGTTTTAGAAATCTCTCTGCCTTCATTATCCCTATAGAAAAAGTTTCACTATTCTACCATTTTTCCATTCCATCGTTACCCTGCCACTCCTAAAAACTCCTTATGGGCTTGTGCCACTCATCTCTATCCTTTTTCCCTGCCTATGACTTCTTTAGCTCTGTTTTTCCCTTGCCCATAACTCCATTTTCCATCTAGGGTTTACCTATAGCCTAACTCATGCCCATGATCCCCAAGTTCCTCAAGCATTGATGGTCTCAAAACTATCTCTGAAGGCTCTTTAGATAAATCAAGTACATTGGATGTTGGATCTTCAATACACCACTTTTCCAATACTCTGTTTTTAAACTCAAAGACTCCAAACCAATTTTCAGTCAAAGACTATGTCAAAAAGCCCTCCCACTAGGTCAATTAGGCTTTCCTATGGACCAAGGTCATCATTGATGTTTCAGACATTGTGTCTCTTTGTTAGAAACTGGTTCAGAGGTAGTGAAATGTTGAGACATGGTTACTCAAGAAAATATCTAAAAGTCTCCAAAGAAGATTACCTTGTCAAGCTCAAAGTCTTCAAGAGGTAAATGTTGAGAGCTTGACACTTTTCAGAAGTGATGAAGTTCCCATTAGCAGAAGATATTGGTAAGGTAGGAGGTATGCTCCTCAATGAAGACATCTTGCAGCCCTACATACAAACAATGTAAAACTGCCAGTCAAAGGGGTGTAGAAATTTGAATAACTGAGATATTATTCACCGAGATTCTCCTGATCACACACTATTTTATCTTCATGCATAATACAGAATCTCTTCTACCATTGATCATCACATGCGGAAATAAAATCAATTGCATGCATACATTAAAACCACAAACAATCACACATATGAACACAGTATTTAATGGGAAAGCTTAAAGCTGAAAACCTCAACTATCTGTATATTATATGTCATGGAGATCATGTAACAATCATAGTACAAAAGCTCCTCACAAGCTCTCATGCACACCCTCAATTGCTACACACTATCAAGCTAGATCTAGCAAAACACATGCTCCAATATTTTGCCACTTGATAGCCAGCCTCTATTGCGTAATAAATGCTATGGGATGGCTTCATTAAATAGATAAACCACCTAGCTTGTACTGCACAATCCTCATGGGCTTCTCCACCTATCTGTGTGTTGCAAATAGCAACAGTATAGTCACAACTGATAGTTAACTTGCTCTTTCACCTATTTCTGCACTGGTCTCCACTGAAAATGTCCATGCACTGAAGTTAACTGATGTATTCTTTAGTTGATTTATGAGTTTATAATTAGTGAATTAATTAATAATTAATTCACACCACTCTCACTAATTGTATCTATTAGTTAACTTGGATACAAAAGCTCAACTATGTTTAGATTAGTTAAACTGAATACAACTCCACTAACTTCCTCAATCAACTCCACCAAACTCTGTCACATGAGTTCTAACTGAAGTCTCCATGCAATAGCTTCACTTAAACACTAGGAAAAGTGTAATTCCTTCTGTCAGCTGCATGTGCCACTTCTAGGCATCAAACTGAAGTGCTCCAAGAGAATAAGATAATGTTTAGAGTCTAAATATTATTAAGAGCTAATAATATTTGACAACCCTATTTTTAGACTGGAAATCTAAAAATAGATTCCGCCCAGTACGTCTAAAAATAGAAGTCCATCTATTTTTCCCGACTTGACCAACCATCCACCAATAGCATCCTGCAACTCAGAGAACATGATCCATATGTCTAAAAATAGACATAGTCTAAAAATAGACTTTGCGCCAAAAATAGCCTGCGGGCCAACTTAGTGAAGGCGACTCCTTTCCACTAAGCTCATCATCTTGTTGCAATCTCAACACTCCCTCTCAACAAGATATGGATTATCTGCAACCCCTATCATGCCCCTGTGGTATTCGAATTTTCTCCTGGTGAGCGCCTTCGTCAAGATATCAGCATCCTGATCCTCCGTAGGAATGTATGAAAGTAACATGACCTTCCACTGCACACAATCTCTGATATGATGATACCAGATGTCAATTTGTTTAGATCTATCATGAAATACTGGATTAACCGAGAGTTTGATGCAACTCTGATTATCACAATAAATCACAGTAGGCTCTAAGTGTGAACCGAACAACCCGACCAGGATCTTCCTCATCCATATAGCCTCGCATGCAGCCAAACTCGTTGCCATATACTCGACCTCTATTGAATTGAGTGCCACGGATCTCTGCTTCCTGCTGTACCAAGAAAATGTTGTCAACCCGATACTGAAAATCCCTCCCCGGATGTCACTCCTTTCTGTCCGTTGGGCTCCTGCCCAATGCATCACAATGGCTCCCTACAGCTTCACCTCATCCGATTAATGCATTACCATAATCCATATCGATGTGCCTCACGAGATAGCATGTACATGCCTGCCTTCGGGAAGAGCTTGGTAAAATGCTCACAAGCTTGTGACTAGTTAAGCGCATAGCATGCTATCGAGTCGTGTAGTGACCCAGGATATAGCGACCCCACCAACTATCGATAAATCGTGGCATCCACTACCTCCACCGAAGTAGCATCCTCCTTCCTCCAACCTCCAGGAAGAGGAGTATCAACAGGCTTGCAGCCATGCATGTTGAACTTCTCCGGTATCTCCCGAGCATACTTACCCTGAGAAACAAACAGTCCATCACTACGCTACAAAATTTCCAGTCCCAGGAAATAATGAAGGAGGCCCAAGTCCTTCATCTCAAACTCTCTAGCAAGATCCTCCTTGCATGAAAGTATCAAAAGCTCATCACCTGTCAAAATCAAATCATCTACATAAATTACAATGATCAGCAACTTACCCTCCACCACAATCTGGTACAGGTTAGGATCCGCGTCACTCTTGGAGAATCCAAGTCCGGTGAAATAACTGTCTATCCATGTGTACCAAGCACGAGGTGCTTGTTTCAACCCATACAGCGCTCTCTTGAGCCTGCACACATGTGAATCGCTGCTGAAGATCTAAAAACCTTCGGGCTGCTCTATGTACACCTCCTCCTCAATGACTCCATTGAGGAACGTAGTCTTCACATCCATCTGATGAATGTGCCACCCCATCTGCGTTGAGAGAGCAAGAATCGTCCATATGGAAGAATACCTTGCGACAGGTGCAAAGGTATCCTCATAATCGATCCCCTCTATCTATGAAAAGCCTTGGGCAACAAATATTTCCTTGTACTTCTCCACACTCCCGTCAGCTGCCTGCTTCACTTTGTAGATCCATCTCGAACCCACCACTGATTTCCCCATCGGCCTCGGGACAATCTCCCATGCACTATTTCTGACAATCGAATCATACTCTTCCACCATGGCATCTACCCATGCGGGGTCCTCCACAGCTTTCTCGAAAGAGTATGGCTCTGTCATGATACTTTTGCTCATAAGAGCCATGTATCCAGTATACCGGTCAGGTGACTGTCTCTATCTATGCTGTGATGTAGGTGCTCCTACAACCTTCTCTGCATCTTGAGCCATTCGCTCAGCTTCTGTAGTGCGCTTCCGCCCTCTCATGGTTGGCACTGTCTGAGTGGTCTCTTCCACAACATGAACCTCCTCTTGTGGCTGATCCACATCCTGAGGCTCATCCTTAGGAACTAATAGCTCCTCATCTGCATGCAAGTGTGGCTCCCTCTCAAGCGAACACTTCATGGCTTTCTCCTCCTGAAATTTGATATCCCGTTGCACAACAGTCTTGCGACTGTCTGGAAAATACACACGATATTTGTGGGGTGTATCAGTGTACCCCACAAATATCCCAACCTCCGTAGTCAGCTCCAGCTTCTTCCTAGCATCCTTCGTCACATGAATGTAAACAGGTGAACCAAAAATCCTCAAATGGGAAATATCAGGCCTCTTACCAGAAAATTCCTCCTCGGGTGTACTCATGCCAAGTATCCTGTGAGGACAATGGTTCTGCACATATACTGCAGTATTTCATGCCTCCGCCCAAAAGTGTATGGGTAGGCCCTGATCATGCAACATCGCCCATGTAGCACCCACGATCGTTCTGTTCTTCCGCTCAGCAACCTCGTTCTGTTGTGGGTTATGAGGTGCTATGAGCTTTCTTCAAATTCCTTCTACGCTGCAAAAGTCCTTGAATTCGCCAGAGATGAATTCACCACCATTGTCGCTCCTAAGAGCCTTCACACCTTTCCCCGATTCTTTCTCAACGATTGCCTTGAACTCACGAAAAGGAACTTTGAGTATATCTCGCTCTTCTTGCATGAATAAGATCCGGCCTTACGAAAAATCATCAAAAAATATCACATAATACCTATGCTTTAACATCCGGAAAGGCCTGGCAAGAAAGGTCCACAGTACGCAGAATTCTCTCAAGGATCTTCGTGGCACGACTATCCTTCTCGTGAAAGGTGGCTTTCACAAATTTTCCTAAGGTACACCCCTTGCACTGATCTGACTACGCAAGAGTGCCCTTAGGAAGCCCAGTAGAAATCTGCTGCAGTATCTTCAAAGCTCCATGGTGAAGGTGGCCCAATCTCTGGTGCCACAACTCGCCATCATCCCGGCTCACCACTCCTTCTGCCTTGCCTGCCATTGCTGCACAACCATCTACCTGCAATTGATAAAGGTTCTTAACTCGAACCCCTATCCTCCGGGTCTCACCAGTTGCCTTACTGCACAGGAAAGCCTTTCCCTCGCTAAAGACAACATCATATCCCTTGTCTTCTAACATTGCCACAAAGATAAGATTTTTCTTCAATCCTGGAACATGCATCACTTCCTTCAATCTGAGGGGTTTACCAGACTCCCTCTCAAAGGAAATGGTACTGATACCGGTCGCACTGTATCTACCATCATCGCCCATCTCGATGTGCACTCCAAGATCTTTCTCATCCAGATCAGTAAACAAATCTCGATCTCCTGTCATGTGAAAAGACGCACCAATGTCAAGAAACCACACTGATCCTGTCATACTTGAGACCAAGCATGCGATCAGCAAAAAATCTAGCTCAAACTGTGAGGCTAAGGCCTCTCCAGCTGCAGTTCCAGCAGCCTACTTATTTTTCTTCTTCTGTGGACAATTTGTGGCGTAATGTCCGTGTTGGTGACAGTGAAAGCACTTCACCTTGGACATATCCTGCTTCTTGCCTTTCGCACCGGATTGAGAAGATTTCTTGCTCTTCCCCTTCTTTGCTTTGGCAGCCAAAGCGCAATTCTCTTCATCAGATGCCTTTGATGAAGATCCATCCCTGGTACTTTGCCTTATCTCCTCTTGCACAAGATCCGACCAAAGTCGCTCCCATCCTAGAAATTTCTCCCGACCATTGACAGAGTCCTGAGAGGAATGCCAACTCTTCGGAAGCCCAAGGAGAGCCAAGCTCACCAAGTCCTTGTCATCAACAGTCACCCCCACACTTCCCAGCTCATCCCTGCATTGGATGAAATTTGTGAGGTACTTGGGCATAGTGTCTCCTTTCTCCATCTTTATGTTTCTGAGTCTATCCTTGAGCACCAACTTCCTTTGATCACTCTTGCTTTGGAATAAATCTTTCAAGGCTTTCCACATCAAATATGGAGAAGCCTTACCATGCAGGCTGGACACTATGTGATCCTTCACACCCTCCAACAGAATCCTTCAACACTTTTCTGTCTTCTTTTGCCATGCGTCAATTACGGCAGCATCAGTAGAAGTAGGCTTTGGGACTTCAGCATCTATGAAATCCTTCAACCCATTGTCATCTAGCACCGCCTCCATCCTGTCCTTCCATGCAATATAATTCGAGCTACCCTCAAGGGCATACTCCAATCGCAATCCGTTGAAAGACATCTCAACTTCGACACCCAGAAAACACTGCTGCAAATTCGAATTCCACCAGCACAAAACTCAACTGCTTTAATGTTTTGCAATTGCTCCAATGATCAATAACGCTCCGATACCATGTAGAAATTTGAATAAATGAGATATTATTCACCGATATTCTCCTAATCACACACTATTTTAGCTTCATGCATAATACAAAATCTCTTCTACCATTGATCATCACATGCGGAAATAAAATCAATGGCATGCATACATTAAAACCACAAACAATCACACATATGAACACAATATTTAATGGGAAAGCTTAAAGCTGAAAACCCCAACTATCTGTATATTATATGTCATGGATATCATGTAACAATCATAGTACAAAAGCTCCTCACAAGCTCTCATGCACACCCTCAATTGCTACACACTATCAAGCTAGATCTAGCAAAGCTCATGCTCCAACCCTTAGCCACTTGATAGCCAACCTCTATTGCGTTTTCAAGCTATGGGATGGCCTCTTTATATAGATAAACCACCTGGCCTGAACTGCGTAATCCTCATTGACTACTCCACCTATCTGTGTGTTGCAAATAGCAACAGTATAGTCACAACTGATAGTTAACCTGCTCTTTCACCTATTCCTGCACTGGTCTCCACTGAAACTGTCCATGCACTGAAGTTAACTGATGTATTATTTAGTTGATTAATGAGTTTATAATTAGTGAATTAATTAATAATTAATTAACACCACTCTCACTAATTGTATCTATTAGTTAACTTGGATACAAAAATCTCAACTATGTTTAGATTAGTTAAACTGAACACAACTCCACTAACTTCCTCAATCAACTCCACCAAACTCTGTCACATGAGTTCTAATTGAAGTCTCCATGCAATAGCTTCACTTAAACCCTAGGAAAAGCGTAATTCCTTCTGTCAGCTGCATGTGCCACTTCTAGGCATCAAACTGAAGTGCTCCAAGAGAATAAGATAATGTTTAGAGTCTAAATATTATTAAGAGCTAATAATATTTGACATCCCTATTTTTAGACTGGAAATCTAAAAATAGATTCCGCCCAGTATGTCTAAAAATAGAAGTCCATCTATTTTTCCTGACTTGACATAGAACATGAACATGATCCATATGTCTAAAAATAGACTTTGCGCCAAAAATAGCCTGCGGGCCCACTTAGTGAAGGCAACTCCTTTCCACTAAGCTCATCATCTTGTTGCAATCTCAACAAGGGGAAAAGACAAAGTTGAGTTTCATGGTGGAAGCAAAAGGATTTTTGAAGATGTCACTGTGATCAGATCTCCAACTTGTGAAAGGTGAGCTTATCATACATTAATAACAAAAGAAGGGTCAAAATCAGTGTTTTAAAGCACATGCAAATCAGAGGTGGCTAGAGGAGGTGAAATGAGGAATTAGACTCCATGATAGGAAGCATAGGAGGTTTTTGAAGCTGCTATTGTACCAAAATGAACATGTCAGCCTCAAGGATTAAAAGTAGAGCCACTTCAATGTTTTATGGCACCTTCAAATCAGAAGTGGCCAAAGAAGGTAAAAGGCATTATTTTTAATTCCATAGTGCATGCCAAAGGAGAGGTTTGAAGGTATTAATGTGTGAAATCCCCCAGAGATGTTTAAAATGAGCTTATTATGCTTCAAAGAGAAACAAGAGGGTCAAAATTCATCATCTCAGTAACCTGTCGAGAAAATATTGCAAAATGGTTAGTAAGAAAGGGTGAAAAGGATAAGTTTAGTATTGTGAAGGAAAACACGGGAGAATTTGAAAATACTACTCAGTGCAACCCTCCAAAGAAAACATCAAATGAACATGTCAAACTCCCAAGGACCAAAGGGAAGAGTCACTTAAAGGTTTTCATGTCACCTACAAGCAAAAGTCAAAGGAATATTAATGAGAAAGGCAAAAAAAGTGTTCAGGAGGAGAAACTATGAATTTTTGAAGTAAATTTTCGGCTAAGTGTTGAGGCGCTGCGCGTTCAGGTTGATGCTGCACGCCTGGAGTTAGGCGCTGCATGCCTGGATTTTTCCCCTGTGTATTTTACACTGGCATTGAACACCTGGAAGGAGGCGTTGCGCGCCTGGTAGGGCACTACACCCTTACTCGATCTTTTCCCGACTGACCCACAATGTCCAGAACTAGGAGCTACACACCTGGCAAGGTGCTGTACCTTTGCCCGACTTGCCTGACAGGCCCGAGCTAGCACTGCGTGCTTGGCCATGAGGGCCTTCCAAAGCTTGCAGCCACTCAAACCTCGTCCAAACTTCTTCAAACTGCCTACAAGGTTTTCCAAAGAGCTGGTAGGGGTATGTACAGGTCCTAAAACAAATTTTCAAGCTTTTGATGATTTGTAATTGGAGGAAGGAAAACCTAAGAGGAAACCCTAGGCCACAAACCTGAAATAACTGATTTCACCATTACTTCATCAGCCTGCATATAATATCATTCAAAAAAAGGGTGGTTGCATTGGTTTAAGGTTTGTCATCCATCAAATCTTGGTCATAACACTCATTCATACAATCCTTCCATTTGTAGGGTTTTCCATTCCATTACCCTCTTTCCATCTCAATTTTACATCAGCACCCTTGGGTTGTCCAAACAGAGTTTAAAGATGTTAAGAAGAGAACCTAGAATGGTTGCAGAAGATACATATTGGGACCTGATTCTGCTGATCTGATTTCACCATGGCATAGTAAGAGTGATAAGTATAAAAGGATGTGTTTAAAATACATGCAGAAGAAATGTCATTATCTTATCAGTATACTTAGATCAAACACAATTAGGGATAAGGAAAATAGTAAAGGAAAATCAGGCTTAGAGGCTTAAGACAAAGGTTAGAAGGCAGGTTAGTTTTAAAGACATAAAATAAAAGGAGAAAATAGAAAACCAAACAACCACAATGACAATGAAGCACATAATGTGGGCAGTAATGATGACAGTCATAAGAGCAGTGAGAGCAGTGTTACAAAGAGTGAAGATGGTAGTAGGTCAATGAGCCATAGAGAAAGCAGTAAACCTGTTAAAGAGGCCTATGAAGGATATGATGGAACCAATGAGGCCAAAGATAAAGAAAAACTTGACAACCTAGCTGATCCATTCCCTACAAGCATCCCAAACCTAATCAACAGGACAAATCCAAAGTTTGGCAAGTTTTTGAAGTTTTTATATTTTTGACTGTTTTAAAGGGCCAAGGGTGTAGCGCCAAGGGTGCTGCCCTTTTTATTGAAGCAACCGTTGAAGGAAAAATTTACATTTTTGGATTCATCAGGTTAAGGGCATCATGCACACACAATTTCAGATCATTTGGAGCAGATTTGGTCCTCCAAAAGGGTAAAAAACATGCAAAAATTCACCATTTTGCCCTATTTTCAGAGTTGGCGCTGTGCCCTGAGTAGTCTTCGAAGATTTGGTTTTTGGGTAGGAAAATAGACACCAAATTAAACAATGAAGGAAATTCTGGAAATTAGTCTTGACAATATTTCCAACGAGCTATCACGGAGCTCATTCGGACACCGGGAAAGCCTTCAAAACGCAACTACAAGGTGACCTATTTTTCTGGTGCAGGCGTTGCGCCCTTGGACCTCAAAGCTGCGTCCTTGCAAAAAATTCAACAAAATACACTTGAAGATATTTTGGAATTTTTTTGGAGCCTAAATGTCAGATTTTTACCAAAAGAGGTTGAGAATATATTTTTGCATTTAATGAATTAGGATATTTGTGCCTTGGGCCTTGCATGGTCTCAAAGGAAAAAAATGATATTTATGAGCAATTAATGGCCTCCAAAATCCTAGCTAGGGTTTTTAATCTCCTTTTCATGATAAATATTGATTGAGGGCCTCATTGTTCATGTTGGTTGGTTAGCTATTGAACTGAGCATAGGCTCAGAGTTGTAAGGAGTTTTTGGCTTTAAAGCCTTGTATTTCTCTTGGACTGAATAACAATAGAGCCAATCACTTTGCATGATTCATGAACATGGCTAATGGTGATGTCTTTGTCATTTTGTTCTCATTTTCTTATGTTTTACATATTGTGTCATCTTTCTCTTGCATTAGAACATAAATTTTAGCTTAAGGTATGCTGTCAAAAGAACATTAAGTCTGTCTGCTCTTTTTCTTTCATGTTTTCCTCTGCTAGGCCAGTTTATAGAATCCTTAGTTTCTCTCTAATCCCACTCAGCTTGTTTATCTCAAGAAGGATTTAATGGAGTCCATCCCAAAGTAGTTTATGGTTATTCCTACCTCTTTGGAAACACTTAAACATTGTTTTTGAGGTCTTTACTTCAAAGTATTTATGATTAGGTTTAGCTGAAGAGGTTTATGATTTTCCATGCCCTTCTGTTCATCTTAAATGGTTGCTTTGAATCTCTTTATAGTATGATTAAGGAATCTTAGGAGTTCCCTACTTTTTGATCATTACTATTGTTATATTAATGTTTTCCTTGACTGAAGGTGAAATCACTAGAGACTTTACAAGTTTACTGCTCTCTAGGGTTCACTGAATTGTTGTCTTGATGTTTACTTGCTAGGGTTTGGTCAAAGAAGTATGGTATGCCCTGTCTTTGGGTTTGTATTCATGCATATTATTCTTAAAGGCCTTTCTTTTTGTAATATTTGACAAAGGATTCTTCACTACCCTTTGCACCTACTTTGTTCACAATTTATTGTTCATTGCACTCACTTAAGCCTTGAAGATCCATTTAGCTTCGTTATACTTGCCCTCCGAAGCATCCTTGACCTATTTTTGTACCTTTCTAGACATTTTACAGACTCCATAGCCCAATGGTCTAAACCTCTCCTACCCTATCGTTTCTATTTGACAACCTACCCAGCTAAAAAAATCAAACAAACAAACCCTAATCCTTATAACTAGCCTAAAATCGAAACCCTAAAATATATCAAGTTACATATTTTGCAAAAGTATAGAGAGAGCCCTCTCTGAGTCCAGGAAGGCTAGGTCCTAGGACTCCAAAGACTGTTTTGATGTTACCCTTGTACATTTTCCCTTGCCATTTTTGACAAATTATGGGGAACTAACACAAATTGTGGGTACTTTCTTCTATCATTAAATTCCCAACCCTCCATCTTCAGTTGCGGTACTTTCGCCAATGATTCTCCTTCAAAAGGCACATCTTCTGGAAACAGTGTTATGAATACACTGAACGTCGCATTATTAGTGTCTTTCACCAACTTAGAACTCGTATTCCTTGGTGGTACATATGGTGGTAACATGGAGATAGCTTCTACATCCTCTTCCTCAATATCTTCTGGTATCTTTGCATCTGGGACATCAATTTCTTCCTCACCATCATGAATTTCCATTGGTTTCTTTTGTTTCTTGTCCTGTTGTTTCTTTGTTCGCTTCTCCTTGGAGATTTTCTTTCATGGGGATTGTCTAACTCCAGGGGTCACAACTGGCCTCTTTACTTGCTTTTTCTTTGGTTTTTCTTCTCATGTTGTTGTCATCTTTTGTGGTGACCTTGGGATTGTTACTCTTGGTGTTGTAGCCTCCATGATTCCTTCTAGTCATTTCCTTACAAAATTCCTGAAAATCTCTTCAAATCTCTTCTCATAAATACAACAAATTTCTCTGTTCTCACTTAGGTGCATATTCAAAATTTGAATTCGCAAGAAGAAAAGTGTCAAAATGTGGAGCGAGACCTTGCTTTTATAACGAATTTGATTTTCAGAATTCGTGATTATCTTTAGATTTGGCACTAGATTCGACCAGTTGTGCCTAATAAATGTGTTTCCTGTGCTCCTTTTAACAGAAACTTACCTTTCATGTCAAATTTTTCCTTCCAATGGTCATATTTTTGGAAAACTTCGACGAACCTTCCCTTGTGTAACATCAATTCATCCCTCATCGTAGGTATTTTTGGACTTCGGCACACTCCTGGATATCGCACAATGATCATCCTTATACTTGTTCTTTTGGACTTTTCCATACCCCGGACTATCGCGCAGTTACCCTCCCTTGGTGAAGCCCTTTTCTACAGAGTATTTTATAGTCTAGTGCCCAATTTCAATTTTAGATGGCACTGAGAATTTCCCCTATAATTTTCTAGTGTGAAGCTCCAGGGACATGGTGATCTCTATATATCTTCAATCTGTTACCATTTACTCATCCTGGAATCAACTAACCCTCTAAATTTGCGATCTGAACTGTTGATCCAAGTGGATATTGGTGGCCACCTGCATATTCCAGCTTGACAGTTTCATCAATTTTCTTATTTACTATTTTTAGAAATTTTCGGGTCCTAAACTTCTAGAGCGATTTTGACCCCCTAAACGACGTTTTTTTAGATTCGTTGTAGTCCCGTAGCCAAAGGCAGGGTATTGCAGAAAATATGTATTCCTTGAGGATAAATTTCCAACGATGTATCATACGTGCCAAACGAAGATAATATGACCAAGTTACGACCCTAAGAAGTTGGTTGTCTAACTAACGCCAATGGGGCCCATAAACTCTTGGTTTTACATCTCCTTGGGTTATGGTTTTGTTTTTTTAGGTTTTTTTCTTATTGTTTAGTAATAAAAAGGGCCTTGAGCCTCATTGTAAGACATTTCATAGGCATGTAGCCACCACTTCTCTTCTCAGAGATAACCTACCATCGCCAGAGCTGGTTTCTTTCAATTTTTTATGTAAGAATTTTCAGTATTTGATATTAATGAAATGAAATATTATTTTTGTTGCATCTTTGTATTTGTGATTATATATGTATTATATTTTGTTCCTTATTAAATTCGGATTAGTGGTATTAGAGTGGTCAAATATTTCTCTGTTTTTTTTCTTTGCATGTCCCCAACGAGGTCAGGGTATAAGGAGGTAGGGATCGATCTGGTTTAACCCTTGCAAGATCAGCATCGCAAAACCCGATGGCCTCCCATGGTGGGCGAAAACAAAAATTAGGTAGTAGGATATCCTATCAAAATGTTTCTCGAGGAAGCCCTCGAGCGAAAAAGGAACAAAATGATAGAAAAAATTTCTTAGATCCTGTAGCAGATGATCGCGGGAGACACATCTTCATCTGATAGTCACTCTGGAGGCACCACTCCCTTCAAGGTACAAGTCAACTTCAACATTCCTGTATTTGAAGGCCAAATAGATGAAGACGTTGTAGATAGATGGTTGAATTTGCTGGAAATGTATTTTTTTGTCCATGATTTCTCTAATCGAGAAAATATTAACTTTGCACTTCTCAAAGCCTACCCTCATGTCAAATATTGGTGGGAAACCTACTGTGAATAGAGGGATGAGGAAGAACCCTCACTTTTTTCAGTTGCACGCACTTGGAATTTTTTTTGATACGACATCAAGGAACAATATTACCGCGTGGGGTGCTATGAGGACAAGTACATCCAATGGACCATGCTGCGACAACAAGGGGATCAAGATGTGTACGAGCTCATGAATTTGTTCCATATCCTACACACAAAGTTGGGTATTAAATATTATGAGAAAAATTTGGTGCTCAAGTACCATAGTTATTTGCATAAATACATTCAAGAGGAAATGGAATTCCTTGACATTACCTCACTTGGCCCGATGTATCGATATGTCACCAAGATCGAGAAAAAATTTAAGCAGAAGAAGGGAGGCTTTGGATCCATGAATCTGAAGCCATGGAAAGGAACGAAAAAACCGTAGAATAAGGGGAAAATCCAAAGAAGGGTGATTTAGGACAACCCACAAAAAAGCAAGCGAAGAATAACACCACAAAGCCAAAGAAGGACACAGGGAAGTGGTGTGAATTTCATAAAACCTCCATTCACAACACAAGTGATTATCGGGCCAAACAATCGTTGGTGTTCGAGATGAAGGCATTTGAACCAAATGCATGTTCTAATTCTGAGTCAGAACCGGACAAGGGGAATGACAAAGGGAAGCAGATCAATGATGTGGAACCCAGTTCCATTGTTTCCATCGCCAAGCTCTAGAGGGAGGAGCCCGGGGATCTAGAGGAGGGGGAGCACCTATTCCATTCCCAAATTTGGGTGATGGGTTCTCCACTGCAACTCATTGTCGATAGCGGAATCCAAAAGAACCTCATTTCAACAGAGTTCGTGAAGAAGCTCGGCCTACCAACCACAACACACTTGCAGCCATTTACCAATGGGTGGCTTCACCAAGGAAGAGATCTCCGCATCAGCCATTAGTATTAACTTCCCTAGAGAATCAAGCCCTTCACGAATGAGGTATTGTGTGATGTTTCTCCTCTTGGAGTTTATGATGTATTATTAGGCCAACCATACTTGTGGATTAGAAATGTTGTTTATGAGACTAGGTGTCATTTTGTTATTATTATTTTGGGAAATAAGTTGTACAAGATATTGGAGATAGTACTTCCTTCCACCATCTCTTTAATTACTTTTTTTTCTGAAGGAAAAAATCAAAACATTTTATTAATGATAAAAAGTTTACAGTGCACATTCATTTAAGCATTCCTTCCACCAAGTTCTCAGGGGACACCTTCCTATATATGCGGTTGTTATTCATATGAACGTCCTATCCAAAAAATACATTGAGCCGCCTGAGAGAGATGAATCCCTTCTAGGTCCAAAATAAACCATACACCACTGATAAATGTGGCCAAAAACAGAAACCCAACTGCTCCCGACCTCCTCTTATGAGGAAAAAACAGCCCAAAATAGAGCACAACCATTGGGTTACTTTATGACAAAATATGGGATATGTCCAATTCCTGAAAATATTTTTATGCATCAAAGTTTTGAGTTGCATAATCGAAAAAATAAATTAATATGTACATAAAATAAAAATACAAAGAGATTTGTGTTAATTTCTAGATCTGTCTGTGAACCAGCAAAGGATAATTAGGAAAAAGGTGTACTGATACTTTCCACCAAGCCATCTAGACTTATTTCACGGATTCTCCAGCTGCCCACATCCTGTTGAATACCCTCCTTAGAAAGGAGGTATGCTTTTGCGTTGTGCTCCCCTTTGTCATTAGAGCTGTTGTCGAGGGGTCCAATGTTGCTTCTAGTGGAGGCTCTTGGATTTTATTCTCTTCCATATCCATATCCTGTACCTCTTTTTCCCCCATCTTAGTATCCTGATCCCCTATATCCAACTCAGGCGACTAGACCTTAGGGTGATGGCCTATGTCCCTCTCCATGTCATTATTTCCTCCGAGTACCCTTTCATCTCTCTCACCCTTGTTCTTCCCCTTTCTATGTTTTTTCCTCCTCCTCATGCTCAGAGGACAGTCCTTTTCCAAATGCCCATATTGGTGGCATCTATGAAAATGAAATGGAGTGTTCTCATAGTTAAGGGCTTGGAGGAAAGACCAATCCATGTAATGAAGTTGTATTGCCTCTGCTACCCCTTCCCGAGGGTTTAGGCACACCATAATTCTTGCGATTCCTTGTTCTTTTGTTTCTTTGAATGACATATCCACTTCCAGTAAATGGCTGAGTTCATTCCCTATCTCTCTAAACACATTTTCAGACCAGAATAGATGAGGGAGGTTTAGGAGGCGCACCCATGTCGGGAGATCAACCACCTTTTCTCTCTGAGCATCAAAGAGGGGGCTCTAATGTTTGAATAGGATTGGTACTCTACCAAAACCCCAGTTCCTGTCTATAACCAATTGAACTATTTCCTTCCTCTGAAAATTCACCATGAAACAACCATTTGTTAAATTTACTGCTTGAAAGCCCTGGTCAGGAGCATCTTTCCAAGCTTTTGCAGTCCATTCTATTAAGTAGGCCGCTAATATTTTCTTCCCTCTGGCCCTACCGACCATAGTTATTTCCACTATCTCCATCACTTTTTCGACCGAGATATCGATGCCCAGTACCAAATTAGGGATTTACTCCTTCCGCCTCACTACCTTAGCTTTCTTCCTAGTTCCCCCTTCGCTGACTGAATCCATTTCTGCTTCTAGATCTAGTCTGCCTCAATGAGAAAGACCTTAGGCTTCTAGCTCTGCATTTCCTTTTGTACATTCCTCTCCAATTCTGATCTCACAAATTTCCTTCCCCTGACGCAGATGGATAAGAGTTCCCTCCCCTTCCAATAGACCTCGGTGAGGGTTCAAGTTTCTACCTTGAAACTATGGACTACATTCTATCACCAAGTTTTCCCCTTCGTTGCTCACCCTGGGACTAATGCCCAGTGCGATTGGCCGCCCCCTCTATCTCTATTGATGGCTTCTGCGATGCATGCCAACCCTTCCTCCTGTAGAAACCCTTGGAGCCTCTGCTCTCCCACCCTTGGGGTCCTTAGAGGCCTATGAACCACTTGACCCTCCCCCTCCCTATTCTTGAACAAATCCGAGCAAGCAGGATCCTTCCATACAAATGAATCCTGACTCTGCTTCTTTAGGGTTCCACAACTCACACCAATATCTTCAAGACCCCCATAAAATGGAAATTAAAATGGAAAGGAATGAGTGTTGGTACTTACTGGCTGAAAACCTGCAACTTCTTCAGAAAAAAATGTCAGATCTATTCTTCCTGCTGCAGGCGCTATTGAGGACAGGATCTCCTTCTCCATACCAGGGAAGCTTTCTGTAATATATTCCATCTCCCCGACTTGTTTCCTTTCCTCCTCCAAACCTCTGGTTAGCCTAACCTCCTTTCCAACTGGCTCAATAAACTGAATCAAATTCTGCTCAGTTACATCCAAACCCCACATTGTTAACATGTCCCCAAGTTCAGGATCCACCTCTACCATCTCCGAGTTCTTGACCATGGTTCCTAATATGCACCTTGACAACAATAGATACTTCATTCACCTATTCTCCTTACCAAAATGTGTGTGCATTACCAACCTCAAAACGACACAAATTTGTAAAGAAAGGTAAACCATCTGCTAAACCAGGGAAAATTGACTGTAAAAAACATTTAAACCTCCTCCCCAAATATGTTGGCACAAAATTCAAGATAGTTTTTCAGAGTAGCCTGGGTCCTCCACTTGTCTACCTACATTGGACCCAGCTGCTAGGTACAGCCTCAGTCCTACTCTGCCTGCCATGCCGCCATGCTGACAATTTGTGCTAGGGATCCGCAATAGTTAGGGTTTCAAGAGGATTCAACCAAGGATAGTTTCACATATCTTTAATTACTACAAAGCAATGCAGTAAGATTATTTCCCAAACCAGGAAATTTGTTTTCATTACGATTCACCCTTAGGGCAAGAAGAATATTGTGGTTGTAACCTCTAAAGAGAGCTCCCCTGCATGGCGGTAATAGATGGACAAAGTCGTGGAAGAATACAAGGACATTTTTTGCTCACCCATAGTGGTTCCTCTACACTATGAGGCCAATCACTCCATTGATCTGACCCTAGGCACGTCGCTGCCTAATAGATCGATCAATCAATGCTATGTTCTGAAGAATGATGAAATCAAGAGACAGATCTAAGATTTGTTGCAGAAAGGGCACAACAGGCCAATTTCCTCACCTTGTGGGAGCCCGATTATGTTGGTACAAAAGATGGATGACACCTGGAGACTTTGTATTGACTATCGAGTGCTGAATAAGATCGTTGTCAGGAATATGTATCTAATCCCATGGATCGTTGACCTCCTAGAGAAGCTCAGGGGGGCCAAATATTTCAGCAAAATTGACTTGAATTCCAGCTATCACCGGGTACCAATCGAACCCTCTGATGTATAAAAGACTACCTTCAAGTCTAAGGAGGTCATCTTCAAATGGTTGTTCATGCCTTTCGAGTTTCTGAATGCCCCTGCAACCTTCATGAGGTTGATGGATGACATCTGTTGCCTTTTACCAACTCATTCATTGTGGTTTATTTGGATGGCATCCTGATCTTTAGTCAGGGTTGGGAGGAACACCTCCACCACATTCGATAGGTCCTTCAAAAAATACATAAACACAAGTTGTGTTCCAATTTGGAAAAATACACTTTTGGTATGACCTAGGTTCAATACTTGGGGTACATCATTGATGAGCGAGGTCTGCATGTGGAACCAACCAAGATATAAGTAATTTTGGATTGGCCAGACCCAATCACTGTAACAGAGCTCCATAACTTTCAAGGACTTCTGAAATTCTACAACAGGTTTGTGTTGTGATTCTCCCATATCACTTGGCACCTAAGTCAAGTCACCAAAGGAGGAGCAAAAGAAAATTTCTTCTGGTCTAAATCCCAACAAAGGCATTTGTCGAATTGAAGCATCGTCTTTACTTTTCACATGTTCTCACATTAATAGACCTAAAAAAACCATTTGAGATTGAGACAGATGCCTCTGACTATGCGATTGGCGCAGTTCTTACTCAACAAGGTAATCCAGTAGCATATCACAGTCCGGAAGTATACTACAAGGTAAGTTACAGAATGATCTCCATCATAAATGGTCCATAGAACTGCAACAGTTCCATTTGAATATTAATTAAAAGAAGGGAAACACCAACAATGTTTCAGACTACCTTAGTCGACCACCTGTCATGGCACTGATTACTGTGCTCGACTCTTGTGGGAATGAGATTTCAAGTTGGCTAAATCTTTACAAGAGTGATCCAGACTTCAGCAACACATACCAAACACTCCTGGGAGGAAAACAAGTGCCATATTATCACCTCCAATATTCAATTTTATGCCACATGGGACACCTTTTTTTCCTTCAAGCGAGAGGGCCAAGATTATTTGGGAGGCACACTATAGTTGAGTCATTGGACACTTCAGGGTAGAAAAGATAGTGGTTGTATTTCAACAGTATTTCTATTGGCCAAACCTATGACAAGATGTTGGGAAATATATCATATCATGCACTGCCTACGCCATCGCCAAGCCAACCATCAAGAAGCAAGGCATGTACACTCCTCTTCCCACTCCCAGTTAGCCTTGGGAATCCATCTCCATGGACTATATGTCTGGCCTCCATTCTACCAAGCATGGTAATGATTGTTTATTTGTGGTCGTGGATAGATTCTCAAAAATTTCTATATGAGAAGACTACATGAAGAGTATCACAATAGAGAAAACTTCCAAATTCTTCTTTGAATGAGTGTGGGTACATTTTGGGATCCTGTAGACTATTATATTAGATTGGGATAGTAGGTTCCTGAGCACATTCCATTCAATCCTATGGGCACTATTAGGCACTAGGCTCACCAAGTCAACTACATCCCATCCCCAAACAGATGGCCAAATAGAGGTCGTTAACAGGATGATAGTGCATATACTCTACATGTACAAATCCAAGCATCCATGAACATGGGATGAGGGAATTCCATATGTGCAACACAACTATAAAAAAGAGCTCCATAGCTCGATTGGTCACATTACCTTTCAAGTGGGCCTAATATTTATTGATAAAGCAACCAAATTTATTGAATGCATCCATCACGTCCGCCAATAGTTCCATGACATCTTGGAGAAATCTAATGCCAATTAAAAGCAGCGACATGATCAACATCAGGTGCCACATAATTTTCAGGTGGGTGAGAAAGTTTGGATGCATTTGCAGAAAGAACGCCTAAACAAAGCCCATCGAAAACTCAAACCACTCTGTTATGGGCTTTACACCATCATAAAGGCAGTGGGATATAGTTATTTTGAGTTCAGCATTCCCTCATTCCTTGGCCTGCACCCAGTGTTCAATGTGGATCGCCTTCGACCATACTGTCCACCATTACTAGACACATCTGACATTGTAGAAAAAATCACGCTGACAAAGTTAAATCTAGACTGCATGGAACAGGTTGTAACTGATCGGATCATGGACACACAACTTAAGATCACTCGCCAATAGCAGATCCAAATATATCGATTTTTCAAAGCATGCCAACTCCTTCACTAGGGCAAGTGGTTCACCACGGACTAGGTTCAACAGAAATTTACGCACCTCATGGGGGCTCTTCATGCAATGGGGACCATTGCTTCCTAATGGGGGAGGAATGGTCCAAGTGGATATTTGTGTCCACCTGCCTATTTCACCTAGACAATTTCATCATTTTTCTTATTTACTATTTTTAGAAATTTTCGGGTCCTAAACTTCCAAAGAAATTTTGACGCCCTAAACGGCGTTTTTTGAGGTCCATTTCAATTCCATATACGAAGGCAAGGGACTGTGACAAAACTAGTAGTCCTCAGAGAGATCTTTCCAACAAGGTATCATACATGCCAAACAAAGATAATATGGCCAAGTTATGTCCCTAAGAAGTTGGTTTCCCAACTAACCCCAACGTGGCCCATAAACTCTTGGTGTTACATATCCTTGGGTTAGGTTTTTGGTTGGTTAGGGTTTTCTCTTATTTTTCAATAATAAAAAGGGCATTGAACCTCATTGTAAGACATTTCAGAGGCATGTAGCCGCCACATCTCTTCTCAGAGATAAGTTGCCATTTTGTTTGTAAGCATTTTCATTATTTGATATTAATGAAATGAAATATTATTTCTATTACATCTCTATATTTGTGATTATATATATATTTTGTTTCATTCCTTATTAAATTTAGATCAACTGCACCTCCATCAGAGACATGCCTGGAGATATATGGTCCCAACCAATGTTTTTTGAACCTGGGAACTTCGTGAATTTGCTATCATACAATAAGACAATATCTCCTTCCGTGGATTTCTTCTACTTGATGTGCATGTCATGCCAAGATTTCTCCCTTGATTTTTGTACTTGTTGATGAAAACCTGCGATAAAACGGCCTTCTTCAAGAGCAAGCAATTGCTCCATCCCTTCTTCCATTGTATCAAGGTCTACTAGGTCTATGAAGGCTGCAATTCTCAAACTTGGCACTATATATTCCATAGGCATGACTTCTTCCTTCCCATAGAACAACCTAAAAGGTGTATGTCCTATCAATTTCTTGCATGTTTTCCTGTATTTCCATAAAACTATTGTAATTCTCAGATCCCAGTAATTTATGTTGACGTTGCATACCTTTGTGAGTGCATTCTACATAATATTATTGAAAGCTTTGATTATCCCATTCGTATCAGGATGATTGGTGTACTCTTCTGATGGTACACTTGAAATTCTTCAGTCAGCGCTTTAATAGTCTTATGAAAGAAATGTGAACCTCTATCAGTCATTAGTAACTTTGGACACCCAAATCCGTATAGAATATACTAAAATATGAACTGCACAACAGTATTTGCGCTACAATCCTTCAATGGATTTGTTTTAGCTCACCTCGTCAAACAATATGTTGTAGTGATTATATATCTTTTGTTGGTCTTATTTCCTAGTGGATTAATAGGTTCAAAAGTCAATATCCCACTTATCAAATTCTTGCAGCGTCACTTGTGGATTTAATGGCATCTCATCTCTCCTAGATGAATTTCCTGTTCGCTGGAATGCATCACATGCTCGACAAAACTGTTGAAAGTCAACAAGAAAATGCAACACACACACACACACACACTAGTGTGGGATCACAGGTCACACAGTGATGGGCCCTAATGATACATTAGTGTGAAATCCAATTTATTAAATAAATTGGAAATGTGTCTAATTTAAGTTTCCCTTAATTAAATTGGACAATAATTTGTAATTTATCTCATAATCACTTGTAATAGTTAACTGATTCTGATAGACTCAGTTAACTCATGAAATTCGAGTTGAGGGTGGTTGGTGAGGCATGTAGAGTGATTCTATTTGTTTTAGAATCCAAGTTGTAGTTAGTGTATTAGTTTATGCATGAGAAATCAATTAACTCAGTTAAGTGAGTTAAAGTCATCCTGACTAGTTGTAACTGATTATTGCACTAGTGAGAGGTAAAGTGAATTAAATCAGATTTAATTCACATGCACTGATCTGTCAAGTGACTGATGATTTACTATTAATAGCTACATGCATTTTAGTTCTAATGAAGACCCAGTTGAGACAAAGGTTAAAGGGCTGTTAAATATCAGTTATATTATTAGCAAACTGCCTAGATGCAGCTAACCCACCATAGGATTTCCCATGATACTTGCACAGTCAAGGAAGGCTGAAATTCATATATAATATGGCTTTAATTCTAATTGGATTGTGCAAGCAAGGCAGGCTGAATAGAGGCAAGAAATTGGCTAAGCGTTGGTCAATTTTGTCTGGATTAGTGTGAGACAGTTGGCATAGTGCAACAGACTCTTGTGAGAATAGTGCATTGTATTGTTTCATGATTCCTTGGTTGAATATACAATATAATATAGAGGGGTTTTGAGCAGCAAGATTTCCCCAAGAAAAATGTATGTGTTGTGGATTGATTTTCTTCTTTCTTTTACTTGGCATGATTATGCGATCATGTTTAATTTACAAAAATTAATTGTTAGAAGGATTCAATATCTTGCTTTAGAACATTTCATGATCAGATTGAATCCATTGGTATACACATTTTTTTAATGATTTCTACATGGTATCAGAGTGCAGGAAATCACTATAGTGGAGAAGAAATTGAGTTTGTGTTGAACAACATTCGAATTTCCAAAATATTCTTTGGTGCGATAGGTGGATCAAGATGGCTTTTAATGGTTTAAGATTGGAATATGCACTTGAGGGAAATTATAATTATATTACATGGAAAGATAGAATGGAGGAAATTCTGGGGGACAACGGGTTGAAATAATTCATTGATAATGATATTCCCAAGCCCGCAGCAACAGACATCGCTCTTCTTGATGCTTGGCAAAAGAAGGCTGCAAAGGTGAGGAGGATCTTATTAGAGGGAGTACGAGATCACACTGTCTCGAGTCTCCATGGCAAGGAAAATCCATATGCAATGTGGAATTCCTTGAAAGATCTATTTCAGAGCAGTAGTGACCACAAAATATTGGCACTGAAGGACAAGCTCAGGAAAATCAAAATGGAGAAAGGCGACACTATTCCGAAATATTTGACCAAGTTCATCCAATGTCAAGATGAGCTTGGAAGTGTCGGGATTACTATAGCGGATGATGACTTGGTGAGCCTAGCACTTCTAGGCTTTCCCAACAGCTGTCATAGTTATCAAGACTCTGTCAATGAGAGGGAGAAACTACCATATTGGGAGCAACTTTGGTTAGATTTGGTACAAGAAGAATTCGAGCGGAATACCAGGGATGGATCCCCAACTAAAACAAAAGAAGCAGAAAATTGTGCGTTGGATGGTAAGACAAAGAAGGGGAAGGGAAAGAAATCCTATTCCAAATTTGAGACCAATAAATAAGACAAGAAGCATGACAGGTCTAGAGTGAAATGTTTTCATTGTCACGAGCATGGACATTATGCCACTAATTTTCCACAGAAGAAAAAGAACAACAAGGATGCTTTAGGATCTACAACGGGTGATGCTTTGGCTTCACAATTCGAATTGAAATTCTCACTCATTGCATGCATGGTGTCTAGTGTGATGGGATCAGTGTGGTATTTGGATAGTGGTGCATCTTTCCACATGACGGGAGACAAAGAACTCTTTCATAGCTTGTAGGAGAAGGATCTTCAGATGCACATCGAGATGGGTGATGACAGGAGGTATACCGCTACCGAGATTGGTATAGTTACCTTCCAAATATATTCAGATAAACCTTTCTTTTTAAAATATGTCATGCATGTACTAGTCTTGAAAAATAATTTAGTTTTAGTTGCTATGTTGGAGGATAGAGGATATGATGTGGTTTCCAGTGAAGGGAATCATTCCTTCATCACAAAGCCACAAGAAAAGTTAAGAATATTGGGGTTCGTCTAAAGAATCTCTACAAACTTGATGTATATGGCTGCACAGCATTGACGGGTAAAGTAGACATAGTGGTGAGCCGAGATGAGGGTGAGTTATGGCGCAGGAGATTGGGCCATCTACACCATGATGATTTGAAAGTCATGCAGCAGATTTCTATAGGTTTTCCAAAGGGTACTCTTGTGCAGATAGACACATGCAAGGGATGTACCATGGAGAAGAATACAAAGGGAAATTTTCACTAGAAGTATAACCAAGCAGTGTAAATCCTTGAGAGAGTTCACTCATATGTGTGTGGACCATTCTTTACAGCTTCTACAACAAAGCACAAGTATTATGTGATTTTGGTTGATGATTTTTCTATAAAGTGTTGGATCTACTTCATGCAGAAGATATATCAGACGTTCTCAAAATTTTGTGAGTTAAAATCACTGGTTGAGAAAGATACAAGGAAGCATGTGAAGTCTCTAAGGAGCGACAATGGTGATGAGTACATGTTTAATGAATTCAAGAACTTTTTTGCCAAAGAAGGAATTCAGAGAGAGTTGATTGTGCCTCATAACTCACAACAGAATGGGGTTGTAGAAAGAAAGAATATAACAATTGTGGGTGTGGCATGAGCAATGTTACATGATTAGAGCCTACCATTGCATCTATCGGCAGAGGCATGCAACACAACAATATTTTTGTAGAACTGTAGTCCTCATTAGATACTTGGAATGAGTACATCAGAGGAAGCTTTTTCTGGTAATAAACCTGATGTTTTATATTTTAAAATTTTTGGCTCATCTGTCTATTTCCATGTGACCAAAGATTCCAGAAAGAAGCTAGAACCAACAACAAATATTGGGATATTTGTGGGGTACACTGATACTCCCCACAACTATCAGGTGTATTTTTTGAGCAAAAATATGACAATTATTAGACAAGATGTAAAATTTGATGAGGAGAAAGCCATGTGATTGTCCCTTGAGAGGGAGATTGATTTTCATGCAAATGAGGAACTCTTGGTTCTAAAGGATGAACCTAAATATGTGGAGAAGCCACATGCGGAGGATCATGGAGTGGCAGAAACCACTCATTCAGAGCCATCCACCAGACATGGTAGGAGGTGCACCAAAGAAGCTGACAGATTGAGACTTGATGTGGCAGAACATGTAGGAGCACCTACATCACTGCGCATATAGAGACAGTCACCATACAGGTTTACTGGATACATGGCTCTTATGAGAAAGTGTATTGTGAAAGAACCATCCTCTTTTGAGGAAGTAGTGTAGCAACCGACTTGGGTTGATGCCATGGTTGAGGAGTATGACTCCATCGTCAGAAATAGTGCATGGGAAATTGTCCCAAGACCAGTTGGGAAGTTAGTGGTTGGATCTAGATGGATCTATAAGGTGAAGTAGGTAGAAAATGGGAGTGTGGAGAAGTATAAGGCTAGATATGTAGCCCGAGGATTCTCACAAGTTGAGGGGATTGAATATGAGGAGAATTTTTCACCGGTTGCGAGGTACTCATTGATTAGATATATCCATGCACTCTCAGTGCAGATGGGGTGGAAGATACATCAGATGGATGTGAAGAATTCATTTTTCAATGGATTTATTGAGGAAGAAGTGTACATTGAGCATCCAGAAGGTTTTGAGACCTTTGATAGAGAGTCACATGTGTGCAGACTCAAGAAAGCATTGTATGGGATGAAGCAAGCACCTCATGCTTGGTACACCAGGATTGACAACTATTTCACCTGGTTGGGCTTCACAAAGAGTGAAGCAGATGCGAACCTGTACCAGATTGTGGTTGATGGTAATATTTTGATTATTGTACTTTATGTTGATGATCTTATTTTGACATGTGATGAGAATCTCATAACTTCTTTCAAAGAGGATCTTGCAAGAGATTTTGAGATGAAGGACATGGGACTCCTTCACTATATCCTTGGTTTGGATATATGGCATTGGGATGGGGAGCTATTTTTTTCTCAAGGCAAGTATGGCAAAGAGATCCTAAGGAAGTTCCACATGAAGAGTTGTAAACCCATGGAGACTCCTCTTGTAGTAAACTAGAGGAAGGAGGATGCTACTTTAGGTGAGGTAGTGGATGTTACTATTTACAGGAAGCTTGTGGGTTCACTCATTTACTTGGTGAACACACGACCAGACATATGCTACACAGTTAACCATCTTAGTCAAGCTATGGTTAAGCCTACCAAGCTATTTTGGAAGGCGGAGAAGAATGTCTTGAGATATCTCAGGGGAACTACATAGTATGGATTATGGTACAGATGGATAGAGGGAGTGAAGATTCAAGGCTTCACTGATGCAAATCGGGCAGGAATTCCATTAGATAGGAAGAGCACATCAGGAGGGATCTTTAGCATAGGATCGACAATAGTTTCTTGGTACAACACAAAGTAGAGATCAGTTGCGCTTAGTTCAGCCGAGGCAGAGTACATGGCAGCTAGTTAGGCTGCATGTGAAGCCATTTGGATGAGGAAGATACTTGTTGGTTTGTTCGGTCATTAGATGGATCTGACGGTGATACATTGTGATAACCAGAGTTGCATAAAACTCTTGGTTAATCCAGTATTCCATGATAGGTCCAAGAACATTGACAGACGGTACCACCATCTCAAAGATTGTGTTCAAAGACATGTTATGTTACTTTAGTACATTCCCATGGAGGATCAGGATGCAAATATTCTGACGAAGGAGCTCGCCAGGAGAAAATTCGAATACCACAGAGGAAGGATCGGGGTAGCTGATAATCCATTTCTTGTTGAGAGGGAGTGTTGAAAGTCAACAAGAAAATGCAACACACACACTAGTGTGGGATCGTAGGTCACACAGTGATGGGTCCTAGCGATACATTATTGTGCAAGCCAATTTATTAAATAAATTGGAAATGTGTCTAATTTAATTTTTCCTTAATTAAATTGGATAATAAATTGTTATCTTATCTCATAATCACTTGTAATAGTTAACTCAGTGTGATAGACTAAGTTAGCTCATGAAATTCGAGTTGAGGGTGGTTGATGAGGCATGTAGAGTGATGCTATTTGTTTTAGAGTACAATTTACAGTTAGTGTATTAGTTTAATGCATGAGAAATTAGTTAACTTAGTTAAGCGAGTTAAAGTCAGTCTAACTAGTTGTAACTAATTGTTGCACTAGTGAGAGGTCAAGTGAATTAAATTAGATTTAATTTACATGCAGTGATCTGTCAAGTGACTGATGTTTTACTATTAATAGTTGCATGCATGTCAGTTTTGATGAAGACCCAGTTGATACAAAGGGTAAAGGGATGTTAACTATTAGTTGTATTATTAGAAAACATCCAAGATGCAGTTAACCCACCATAGGATTTCCCATGAGAATTGCATAGTCAAGGAAGGCTAAAATTCCTAAATAATAGGGATTTAATTCTAATTGTATTGTGCAAGAAAGGCAGGATGAGCAGAGGCAGAATATTGGAGAAGTGTTGTTAAATTTTGTCCGAATAAGTGTGAGACAGTTGGCAGAGTGCAGCAGACTCTTGTGAGAATAGTGCATTGTATTGTTTATTGATTCCTTGGTTGAATATACAATAGAATATAGAGGGGTTTTGAGCAGCAAGCTTTCCCTGAGAAAATATCTGTGTTTTGGATTAATTTTCTTATTTCTTTTACTTGGTGTGATTATGCGATTGTGTTTAATTTATGCAAATTAATTGTTATAAGTATTTAATATCTTTCTTTAGAACATTGCATGATCAGATTGAATCCATTTCTATATACATTGTTTGTATAATTTCTACAAAAACCCCTTTGCATATTTATGCACAGTGGGCCACCATGATCGTAATCTATATTGGGGGAAAAAAATTCCAAAATTTCAAAGTGCTCAAAATCGCACCAAACTAGAGTGACTAGATAAGGCCCGTCACCGGGAATACGACACTTCGTTTCACTCAAAATGGAGTCTGTATGTGAAAGTTAGAGCTTTCTGATTGTCATGCCAAACATGTGTATCTAAAGAAAGGGGTAAAATAGGGTCAAAGGCTAGAAATTTGGGTATTTATCTAGCCCAATGACATGATGACAACTGTTGAATTGTGGTTGGTTGTGATTTGTTGCAATTTAATTGGTTTTTTATGAACCAATGGGGAGCTAACACGTGGCGAGGCCACCATGTGCCCCCCAAAGACCGAATGTTGGGTTAAGTGTAAGGTCGAATTACATGTATACTTTATGGTGAAAACGTTTTATGTATGGTTAGTGGAGTTCGAGGTCGAACCTACAACCTCCCTTGCACTAACCAACACACTTACTACCATACCATAACTTTGGGTCTTAACCCATATGGCAACCAATTTGTATTTATGTTTTAAACAAAGCTCAAGTGGGGAAAGAACGGGACCAACCCCATGGGCCAGCCCCTCACATATGACCTCAACCCAATAACTAGGGGTGGAGGGATTAATACTAATGGCATGGATTAAAGTGTTAAACATGGTTAATTAACCCTTAATCCTATTTTTAAGTGCTAATCTGAATTTTAAAACAGATTTTTGTTAACCGCACTTAGCGGGCTAATTAATGCACCTAAAAACCACATAAATCTAATTAAACCCGACCTTAACAGTTAGTTAATCCGCAGTTAACTTGGCGGAAATTTGGTGGAGTCTGCCATTTTTTGCCAGAGCTCCAATTTTGGTGGGCTTAACTAGAGATGTTCCAGTTTTAGTTGTGTTTTCCTAGGGAGAAATGTCTGAGCCATAACTTTGGAATATTTTGACCAATTTTAGCTCAAGAAGAGTCATTCCAAGATTTTTTTGAGGGTCTGAGCATGATGGTGCAGGTTGCAGAGGTGTTGCAACACTTTTGTAAATGATTTTTCCACTGAGAAGATTAAAGAAGCCCAGGGCCACCAGGAGAGGAGGTCATGCCTAGATCAACTGTACACTATTTTCAGAGCTTGAAGAGTTTATTTTAAGGTTTTTGGGTCTTATGAAGCCAATGGAGGAAGTTTCAAAGCCATTGGAACATTGTAGGTCCATGTAAGCATAGAATTGACCATTAATCCAAGGAGGGCGTAGCTAGTTGAAGTATGTCCATGGAGATGTAGCCTAGGAGGGGTGAACTTCGTTATCAACTAGTGTGTAATGTGTTTTCTCTGTAATATTTCTCTGCATTTTAATTTTTGTACATGTGTTTTTAACAACTAATTAACTCATGAATTTCTCATTAAAAAAAAAATGACACATAAACCCCTTCACAATTGGTTAATTTGAGATGATAATAAACACATTGTTTTATACTGATGAGGGATCTAGCACAACAAAATTAGTTTTCCCATATTTATATCAAGTTGGTATCAGAGCATAGTTTAACTCATTTTAGCCAAGGTTAGCTAGATTATTAGCTATTGGATTTGAATTGTGCAAGGAGAATTTAACTGTGTGCAATTTTATGTGTGTGAAGAGAAGGTCAAGATTGAATGCTCAGTTCTCAAATCACAACAAAGAATATTTTTATGCATTACAAGTGTGATGCCAGCTTCATCAAGCATTGTTTCTAGTCAATATTCCTTAGAAAAACTCTTTGATAAAGAGATGTTGCAGAAGCTCTACATCATGAATGATATGGTGCAAGAGATGTATGAAGATAAGAGGGAGAGCATTATAGTTCAAGAGCAGTTGATTGCCATGAAGGAGGAGAAGCAAGAGATTCTTGAAAAGATGTAGGAGATGGAGACTCAGCTCCATATTGGAAACGAAACCCTTGAAAGGATGCATGATATGGAGACTTAACTCCATGATGCAAAAGAAACCTTAGCCAAGTATGTGCTTGAAAAATAGGTATGTAAATCAAGTTTATCTTCAATTTACTCTCAAGATGAATGTGTAGGTGATTTTTAAAGACACGCTAGAGGAATAGGGTCTAAATAATTGATGAAAATGGGATATGAAGGTAAAGGGTTAGGCAAGCATGCACAAGGCATAGTTGAGCCAATTTTTGTTGAGGAAAGGCCTAGGTATTTGGGTCTTGGTTATGGACAACATGATGGAGAATGCTCCAAAGCCAAGGAAGCACATGAAGGTGTTCCAAGAAGGACTTTCATTACCTGTTCATTACCTCAAGCTTTTGAATATTGTGTTCATGAGGAATGCAAATTTTTTACACCCACTTTGAAAGAATATGCTCATAAGAATGCAGCTAATGAGAATGGAAAACAAGAGGATGTTGAAATCTCTAAAGTCATTGAAGCCATTGTTGGTATTCCAAAGAGAGCCACTACCTCTTCAAATTCACCTCCTCAAGAAGACGACAAAAGTGAATGTTCAAGGTATAAATCTTCCTTTAATCAAGTTGCTTTTGATTATGATAAACATGGTAAATCTTCACATAAGATTTGGAGAAAGTTTACATGTTAATTTTGTGGTTTGAATAACCATATTGTTTCAAGATGTTGGAAGAAGATATCCATGCACAGGAAACTTTATAAACAAAGGAGGCAGAAAGACAAAGGTCCATTGGACAAGGAAAACCATGTTGAAAAGAAGATCCAATTGTTTTGCACTCATTGCCATAAGCAGGGTCATCTTGTAGACAAGTGTTTGAATTTATATCCAAAAAGTCATCCATGACATTTGAAGAAGGTGGAGAGAGATCTTGAAAAGAAGGGAAATGAGGATTCCATAACTGATGTGGGTCAGGATGATTCGCATGATAAAGTGTAGCTGAAAGAAGCGCCATTGAAATGGTTTGGAAAGAGTTAGTTATATTTCTTATCCAATTAAGGCGTTGCATTTATTTTTATGATTGATGCAAATATTGCCTATTTGATGCATTTATTTTCCAATTGAATGCATGTTGCATGTTTACGCTAGGAAGGTGTTTGAAAAGTAGAGTTATGTTGACTCACTTAGATGTAACAACAATGATCATTTGCACATGCATGAGTGTCGAATTGTGTTGGTCAATTGTTTGAAGAGGCATGTTTTTTCAACTTGTGTTTGGTCGATGGTTTGTACAGCAAGATGTAAGAGTACATGGCGATGTTCACATTATGTGAAATTTTTTTCTTTGAAGGAGTGAAAGGAAGAGGTCGTCAAGTTGTATTTCTTGCATGATGTGTTTTTCAGATTGATGGTTCTGCTTGTGACAAGATGTCGCAGGATTTTTGAAGGTCCACTCTTGAGTGAGAGGCTCATGATTAGCCTTCATTCCCAAATCATGGCACGAGAATCATGTAAATACTAGAGGATGATGAAATTAATAAGCATAAAGTGAAAAAGATGCTAAAAATATTGCAGCCAAAACAACAGCCATTGTAGACCATTTGATGTGTTGACGCCAAGAAGTGAAAGAGACGGCGAATGCATTCTTCTAGATGTGGAATTTGGAACCGTAGAGGTAAAATAATGGTAATTTATTTTCTTGTTATTGCTTATGTTGTAACTCACTATTGTAGTTCACTTAGATGGGATTAACTTGGAAAAGTGGTTTCCAGGGAGAAGCTTGCAGTGAATGCAAGTTTGTGCAAAGGAGGAATGATATTCTCAGTGGGAAGGCCATCAATCAGTTTTCAAAGCACTGAGGGATCGGTTTGGTAAAGAAAGGTTTTTTATCAGTCAGCAAGTAGGCAACAAGTATTGGATTGGGTTAGAAGTAAAAGAAGGAAATTGGTTGAAGCGCAAATCCATTTGCAAGGAAAGGCATGTCAGTGAACCCAAGTGGTTTTCATGGATTTTTTTTTAGTAGAATAAAGATGATAGAACTTGGGAAATAGAGGAGTATTAAGCTCTTATCAGATAACCAAATTTTGTGGGTCCAAAATCCTGTCAGTGGGAAGGAGTGATCGAAATCTGGATCGGGGGAAAAAAATTGCCAAAAATTAATAGCGCTCAAAATCACACCAACTAGAACGAACGGATAGGGCCCATCTCCAAGAATCTGTCGCCCTTCTTTTCACTCAAAACGGAGTCCGTATGTGAAATTTAGAGCATGTTTATCGTCGTGTCAAATAAGAGAATTTAGAAAAAAAGGGTCAAACAGGGTCAAAGGCCAAAAATTTGGGTATTTCTCAGGCCCAATGACAGGATGAAAAGTGTCGAGTTGTGGTTGGTTATGACTTGTTTCAATTTAATTGGTATTTTATGAACCAATGGGGAGCTGACATGAGGCTAGCCCAGAGGTCGCCACCTGCCCCCCCAAAGGTGGAATGTTGGGTTAAGTGTAAGGTCGAATTCCATGTATATTTCATGATGAAATTTTTTTATGTATGGTTGGGCAGAGGTCGAGATAGAACTCGTGACCTCCCATGCACTAACCAACACACTTACCACCATACCATAACTTTGGGTCTTAACCCATATAGCAACGAGTTTGTATTTATGTTTTAAACAAAGTTCGGACAGGGAAAGAATGGGGCCAACCTCTCACATATGAGCTCACCCCAACGACCAGACACGGAGGGCTTAATAATAATGGCACAGATTAAAGTGTTAAACAAGGTTGATTAATCCTTAATCATATTTTAAGCGCTAATCCAATTTTTAAAACAGATTTTTGTTAATCATGCTAATTAATGATCCTAAATCACCACTTAACACTAATTAAACCCAAACTTAATGGTTAGTTAATCTGCAGTTAAATTGGCGGAAAGTTGGCAGAGTCTACCATTTTTGGCAGCGCTCCAATTTTGGCGGGCTTAACTGGAGATGTTCTAGTTTTAGTGGAGTTTTCCTAAAGAAAACTGAATGAGCCATAACTTTGGCATATTTTGACCAATTTTAGCTCAAGAATAGTCATTCCTAGATTTTTTTGAGGCTCTGAGCATGATTTTGCAAGTTTCAGAGGCATTGGATCACTTATTTAAGTGATTTTTCCATTTTTAATATTAAAGAAACCTAGGACCACGAGGAGAGGAGGTCATGCCAAGATCATCTGAAGACCATTTTCAGAGCTTGAAGAGTCTATTTTGAGATTTTTGGGTGTTCTGAAGCCAATGGAGCAGGTTGAAAATCCATTGGAGCACTATAGGTGCATGTAATCAGAGAATTTACCATTAATCCAAAGAGGGCCTAGCCAGTTGAAGCAGGTCCATGGAGATGTAGCCTAGGAGGGGTGAACTCTATTATCGGCTAGTGTGTAATGTGTTTGATGTGTAATATTTATATGAATTTTACTTGCTATACATGTGTTTTTAACAACTAATTAGCTGATGAATTTCTCATTAAAAGACACAAAACTTGACACATAAACTCATTCACAATTGGATAATTTGATACGATCCTAAACACATTTTTTTATACTGATGAGGGAGCTAGCACAACAAAACTATTTTTCCCATATTTAGATCACACCATAACCCAGCTCTCAAGATATTATGTGTAGTGGTTTTTCCTGCATAATTTCATCCTAAAACTCCTCCATGAGCTTCTGCCAAAATACTTTGTCTTTCATGCTTAGAGACGTATCTGCATAGTATTTCATCTGGTCCCATATTGTATAAATGTACTACAATCAATGAAATATCAGCTGCCTTGACTCTCAATTCCTTGTTTTGCTGCATGGTGTACTCCGCAGGCACCATTCTTGTAGCCAAAAACTGAATAATATCCATTAAGTGACCATCGATAGATTTTTCCTCCTAAAACAGGCTTATTCACAAAATACTTCAATGTGGAGTGATCATTGAACATCTTGAAGTCTGCTCCCAAAAAATAATGCATGAACTTCTGTAATGCATAAACCATATCCATCCCTTCTCTTTCTGTTGTGGAATAGTTCTTCTCTTCCTTGGACAGTTTTCTGCTTGCAAAAACTATGGGGTGATCAATTTCTCCTTCTCCTAGATGTGCCAATACTGTACCCAATTCTATGAAATATACATCGACATGTACATGAAATTCCTTATTCGAGTCCGGAAAAACAAGAATAGGCACAACTACCATCTTCTCCTTCAGTGTTGTTAGTTGCAGTCAAGTTTTCTTGTCACCAGTGATCAAATAGGTATCCTCTTTCTAAATTTGTCTGAGTCTTTTTCAAATTTTTAGTATTTCATTGAGTCTCAAAATAAAAATTTGTTCACTGGTTTAGATTGTTAGGTGTTTTCTTCTTCCACCATGACTAGGGTATTGAGATCATTATTACTCCTTTCACCTCCATGGACAATGGACATCATCATGGTCAGGTCATTCATTGTTGAAAGAGTCCCATAGTCATCATGATCATCATTCAGCTCATTCTTCCATGTTGTGCCATCATTAGGTCATAGGTTCAAAATCATGCAAATTGGTCATTTCACCATCAAATTCATCTTTTGAAGGAATAGTAATAGTCAAAGGTATTCAAAAATTTCAGGTTCCAAACTATCATTTCCAATTAAGTGGCTTTGTGTTTACCATATTTGTCTCTCAGTTGTGCTTGGAAAGTTCATTTCACTCTCCTAGGGTTTTGAGGACATTTTTCTTGGTTTCA
Organism: Pinus albicaulis; assembly: GCA_034641835.2. Taxonomy (NCBI): domain Eukaryota; kingdom Viridiplantae; phylum Streptophyta; class Pinopsida; order Pinales; family Pinaceae; genus Pinus; species Pinus albicaulis. The sequence goes on from CM076576.1 coordinate 205,057,318, forward strand.
TGACTTCCATGGTTAAATAATCAATAAGACTTGTATCCAGATGCTCTTAAACCTTCCCTTATCCTTAATATACCTTCTTAAACACTTCCCATTACTCCTAGCCCTCAAAATCATCATTTTTCCACAAGCCCTAGTCTGTTGCTACAATTTGACACTTTTCTAGACTAGGCCTTTGTTTTTCCCTTTTGGACCCCTTCCCCTCACTCAATCCTTGAAATTCCACTTTCCCCTACTCTATAACATCTATCCCTATCCCCAAAAATTTCCCCAGACATCCCTAACCCCGTCATTCCCCTCCCTCTACAAGGTAGTCCTAAATCCCCTGTTTTTCCTACACCAAACCCTAATTTCCTCTCCCACTGAGCTAGGGTTTTCTATGGAATAAGAGACATATGAGAAGAGGAGGCATAATGGAGATTATACCAGAAATTATGAAGTCATTTGATCTCATAAACATCATGTCCCCATCATTTTTCAAGAATTCATTCCAAGGGACAAATCATTTGCCACTCATAGGGCCAAATTTTCTTCAAAGTATATTTTTGACCAAACAGAGATGAGTTTGATAAAATTGAGAGAAATTTTTGTCCATCATAGGTCAAAAAATAAAAACATCCTTCATTTTTTACACAGGCATCATGGTTTGGGAGAAATGTCAAAAATACAGGTTCTACAAGAGGTTTTCTGCACTTCTAGAGTGACCTTGGGAGAATCAAATTTTTGTAGGTCAAATAAAGTCCATTATGAAAAATAAAAGCATATTTGGAAATTATACAGGATAATATTTCCAACGAGCTATCCTAGGCCCAATTTGGACACTGAGAAGGCCTCCAAAAGTGGTCTTCAAAAAGGCGCTACACAAACGTTGAAGGCAGGGCGCAAATGCACTAAAGGTAGGACACAAATGCACAGTTGAGGGTGAAAATGAGTAGAGGAGGGTGTAAATAAGTAGATTAGGATGCAAATGTGTACAGGATTGTGTAAATGTGTAGAGGATGGCACAAATGTGTAGGAAAGGGTGCAAATAAACAGTCAAGGGCACAAATGCATTGTCCATGGCACAAATTACCAGCAAGCTCTACAAAGTGTTCAAGTGATGAGAAATTGCCTTTAAAGCTCCACTAACTCAGTCATTGACCTCCAGAAAACTAGTAAGATGATCATGCCATGAAAAAAAATTCTCATAAGTTTATGTGTTGAAGTCTTGGAAGTTTAAGTTGTAAATTGGTGTTTAAATTGAGGAAAAACCCTAGCATCCCATTACATGTGTGAAAACTCTCAAAATTCACTCCCTTACCCTTTGAATCCTTCCCATAGTTATAAAAACCCATTCCCAAATCCCTCATTTGCAAAATTCCCATTTCCTACAACCTTCTCCCAAAACCCTAAGCCCCAAGTGTTAATCCCAATTCCTGAATCCCTACCCCAAATATATCATTTCATTACTCCTTATCCCTTCCCCCAATTCATACATCCATAGCACCATATCCTTCATTTCCCTTTCCCATTCTGCATTCCTAAAACCATATTCTACATCATCACACTTCCCTAGGGTTTTGACTTTAAAACATCATGGCAGAAGAAGAAAACATGCCATACAGTAAGGGAGAGGAAAAAGAGGCGAGGAGGCCACAAGAATGTTTTTTCTCCACACATAGTCGAAGGGCAATGCCTTCTACATCAAAAAAGCACGTGGATAAAGGCAAAGAAAAAGTGACAGAGGTAGAAATTCAGGCAGAGGTCAGACATGACGAGGACCTCCATGAGACTGAGCATGATTTTGAGCTTGTTGACCTAGATAAGGAGGATGATGATGAAAACATTAGTATAGCCATCAATGATCACTTGGAAAAGTTGTTAAAGAAGGCTAAAAAAGGACAACCAAATTCAAAGGAGAATGGCCAAGCACCATGCAAAGAGAGAATGAAATACAAGGGCAAAGATAAAGGCAACAAATGCAAAAATTGAAGTCCTCACCCACCAAAAAGAGAAGAAGAAATTGGACATTCTTTTTGAGGCTTCCCTCCAAGCCTAGAAACATCATCATCAATCATTCCAAAAAATTTGAGGCATTTTATAAATTTTTTGCAAAATCTGGAAATTTCTGTGTTTTTTGGGACAAACATTTAGCAGAAAATTGGGCATTTGCGTAGCGCCCTAGGCCCTATGCAAATAACTGGGACAATTTTTGAGGAGAATAAAGGCACCATTGGATTCATAATGACCAATTCATCGTAGAAAACCATGTTTCCAGCCTTGGTTTGTAGATTTGATAGGTGAAAAGGTAAAACAAAAACAAAAAAATCACCTTTTTGCCCATGTTTTGACCTAGGCTCTACGCAAATACTAGTCTTGGGAGAATGGATTTTTGAGGAGTTAAATGACCTTCATTTTGAAAACTGAAGGCATATCTAGAATCTAGACTTGAAGGGATTTCCAACAAGCTATCATGGGCCCAATTTGGACACCGGGAAGGACTCCAAAAGTGTCCTGCAATATGGAGGGCACAAATGACACAGTGAGGGTGCAAATGCATAATGGAGGGCACAAATGACCATTTTGCTTATATTTTTTAAATTTCATTGAAAATTTTGACTTTTATCTTGAAAATAATGATTTCACTTATGTAATTATGGTGTTTTTACTATTTCCTAGGGAAAATACATTAGGTAAATGAACTCAATGAGGTGTAATGAATCAATTCACTAAAGTTAGGGATGAGTCAGTTTAACCACCATACACTCTAGGTTTCAGTTCATACTTTGGTGGATCAGATCCTCAACTTAGGGATTCGACCCATGAGGTTGGGAGAAGTTGTTTGAGGCCTATATATTGTATTTTTTGACTCATTTTCAAAGGTTGGAATCAGTTTCTATGTTTGCTAGTTGATCAAGGAAACTTTTGTACTCAGTTTGGCCAACTAATAAAGAGGAGTTACAACTATTTTATGGGATACTTGTCGTATTGATTTCATCATTGTATTTTCTTCAGTATCATATGTTAGAATGTATTGTATTCATGTTCACTTCATTTCTATGTTATGACATATTACAAGTTAGATAATCAGAATACATGTTTGCACATGCTCTGTTTTGGGTAATTGATCATAGTTTGTCCATTTTCATCCATCTAGGAAGAATACATCTCCCATGCTCTTCCTAGCTTTATTATAGTCTCAAAACCATTCCATCAAAATCCTCTTCAAGTGATAAACCTTGTGCCTACCTTGCCCCATTGATCCCTGCAACCCTATCTCAGTTTCCATGACCTAGGTTTCCTTGACCTAATTCCTTCATCCAATGATTCCCAAACCAAAAAAAAATCAAAACAACCCCTGCACTCAATATCTAGCCTAAAAACCCTAATTCCTCCAGCCCTCCTCATTGTGACATTTTGGAGAGAGCCCACCCCGACTTGGTAAGGCTAGATACCAAGTTAAAAGTTTGGTCTGTGGTTACCTCTGTTGGGATCTCTTCTTCAGCCTTAGAGATTTGGCGGAGTGCTAACAAGTGTGTTGAGGCTCTTTTGGCATTCTTCGTCCAAGTGAAAAGTAACATCTTTCTTCAAAAAATTCTTCATTGGCGCAGTTATCTGCGCATATGCCTTTATAAACTTTCTGTAGTAGCCATTATGTCCAAGTGTCATGCGTAGTTGCTTCATTGTCTTAGGTGGTTCCAGGTTCACAATAGAAACAATCTTCGGAGGGTGTGCCATGAGTCCTTGATTACAAACATGTCCCAATAGTATACCAAAAGGTACAAAAAATATACACTTCTTCAAATTCAATGATATTTGATACTGCCTTCAGGTATCCAACATAAATCTTAAGCTTGAAACATGATTCTTCGACAACCCAAAGAATGTCATGTTAGTCATTAGTATTTTTCACTTGTTGGTGATGACTAGTTATTACAGCCAAGTTTTCTAGTAGCTGATTTAAAAAATTGTCAAATTTGCCAGCTGGAAAACACCCATAAACGTTTTTGTCCTCCTACCTTTTCAATCCGCCCATGACGAGATAAAACCTCATTATCAAGCCCTATCTAGCCTTAGCCATACTACATTGTCCATCAGCCCCAAAGAAAACAATCCAACTCTGTCCAAGAAGTCTCCCCTAAGTTAGATAGTGGCGCTTTAGGCATTTCTCCCTTGGAAAAATATCCTAAAGCCAAAGAAACTCTATCTACTACAGACCAGTCATAACAGACCTTCCCATTCTGCAAATAAAGTTGGTTACACCCTTAAGTAGCGCCACTAACAAGCCCTGGAGTCTCAGAAATGCATATGCCATAGGTAAAACTGATATTAGGTGGTTTCATAGTGTTTCAATGGATATTTTAAGAGCAGACGTGTACCAGCATTCTAGAAGATAGTATTTAGCTCAACATGAGAAGACAACTGCTTCTCATGCGATTTTGAGCCTGTGATGCAGCCACAGGACAAAGAGTGTTTCATTAAGCTCTTGCAATCACAGTCAAAGGTTAGTAAATTATGAATGACAAGAAGTGCTTTGCAAATACTAGCCAAACTGCTTGTGATGTCTAAAGAGGCACAAAGGTATTTGAAAAGAAGAATTACATGTCTCAGAGAAGTGCCCATATTGACTTATTATCAATTTGTCATCTTCATTTGCTCAAGCATGAAAAGGCAGTGAAAGGAAAAATAACACTGTTAAAAGCTGATGAAATGGCACCACTAAGAAAACCTCCTTCATTTTATAAGCATAAGGTTGAATACTGAGCAAACCTCCTTCATTTTATAAGCAGAGGGTTGAAGACTGAGAAGGCCTCCTTCATCTATAAGCAGAGGGCCAGAGATAAAGTTTGATTTTAAGATTTTCAATGACTGAAAGGAAAATTTTAGGTGCAGTAGGAAAGCAACTAAGGGTTTTTGAATAAAAAATAGTGTTAAAAGCAGAGGAAAAGCAATGGTTCCTTTAAAGGTTGTTTACATAAGTTTCATTGTTATCAAAATACAATGTGAAGCTACTGGGGTGATTATCAATGAAAAAATATTGTTAAGCAAATGGCCAAGGAAGTAAAACAGTCTTGGTCTTAAGCTAACTTCTGCTATCCAATACAAAGAAAACCACTATCAATATGTTCATCAAACATTCTTCATTTGGTTGAGACAAAGGTTGAAAAGAAACTAGGCATTTGTCAAAAAATAGGCCTCCTTCATAAACAAAGTAAAGGACTCACCATTGTTTGAGGATGAAAAGAAATTATTGCATGTGGCAAAGATTTCAAAAGGGAATGCTCTCAAAAGGGGTGAAATGAATGAAAATTCATGTTTCTTGCAGACCTCCTTCATAGAAGAACAAAGGGACAACCTTCCCTTGTTCACTTTTCAACTCCAGTTCATCATCCCCTGTTTTATCTCCATAAAGTTGAAAAATGGATTATTTTGTCAATCTAAGGTTAGTTAGTGGCTTTGGTGATGGAGACCTTTTGTAAACAGGATTTTCACTTACAGTTTCAAATGAGTTTTTTCACCCACAGTCAAAAGAGAAGCTCAAAGAGCACCTAACAGTTCAATCAGCTTCACAGTGAGCATGATCACCTTTAAAGCATCAAGAGTAGAAACTGTCAAATTAAGATGAGTTATCTCCTTGCAAGTATGGGAAAAGATGCTTCACAAATCATTGGGTTTCTTTTTCAATGAGAAAAACACTGGGTGATGTTGGCCTTCAAAGTGGCTTTCTCACGGTGAGAAGGGGTCACATGTATAAAGACCTCCAAAAACAGTCATCCACAACACTTCAAAGAGGCCTGGTCGATTTTTGGGTTTGTTTTATTTTTGAAAATCATAAATGATAAGGTTGGGTTTCATTTGTTGTTTCACAACCAACACCTTTTTCAAAAGGGACTTTCAAAACCCTCACAAAGTAACCACAAAGATAATCGATTTTTTCAACTTCAAGAGGATAAAAGGACCGTTGCAAGCCCATTTGAAATTCTCAAAACGCAAACAACATCTCATCTTAGCTGCTCACTCGACCGAAGAGAGTTTTCAAGCAAGTTTGCAGAAGTTTAAAGCCTTTTGGTCCGCGCGGCGTGCCTGGAAAAGCGCACGGCGCGTTCAGGAGTCAGTTTATGAAGAGGTTGTATTTTTGCGCGGCACGCCTGTAGCGGCGCGTGGCGGGCCTGTAGGCGCCGGTCACGACCGACCATCATCGACCCGACACCTTGTCTATTGCGCGACGCCTTTCCATTTCAATGTGCCGCGCATGTTTTAATAGTCAAAATGCCTCCACAAGCTCTTGAAGCTGCTCAACCCTTCAAGCAAAGACCACCATCCATCTTCGAGGTATTTTTTTCTTGCCTCCTTGGTATATTGAATTTTCTAAAGGGGTGATTAATGTTGTGTTTTTCAAGACTAAGTGATGATGAAAAAATGAAGCTCTTGGTATAAATCAAGGTGTTTGGTAAATATTTCGAAGAATATTGTTATGGTGGGAGGCTAGTAGAGTGTTCATTTTAGTTTCAAAGAGCCTAAAGCTACCCTCAAGACAGTGATAAACCATAAACTCTGTTAGCAATAGGTAGTGGAGAAACAGTGGTAAGGAGCGTTGAGTGTTCTGTTTAAAATCCGAGATTGCTGTGGCTATGATTGCCCAAGATTGACATAGTGAAAGTGGCGTGTTTATATTGGTATCAAAAGGCCTAAAATTGCCCTCAAAACAGTGCTAAAACTTAACACTACCTGCAAGTAAAAATAAACACAGTATTGGAGGTTATGTCAAATTGTTGAAGATGTCCTAACTATGATAGGGAAAAGCTAAACCTCTGTCAGCAAAATGTAATGGTGAAAACATTGTTAGAAGGTGAAGCAGTGTTTGTAAGGAAAGCACAGTGATTATTTGAATAAGTGAAACAGTGAAACAATTGTTGCCTCCTTTGTCTTATAAAAAAAATTGTGGTGAAAGATATTTTAACTCAGTCTGAAGGTGTTTTGTCTACCTAAGTATGTGAAACAGTGAATTACAAGAGTGTTTTTTATTGGGAGGGGTGTTTTGTTTTCTACAAGGATGTCTTGCTTACACCAAAACACAAAAGAGCTTTGTGACCTTACCCAAACACAGTAATCATTTGACTGTGTGTACCTCTTTATTTGATAACTATTTTATTGATTGACATACAAGGGAAGACAAACAATGATTTGTAAGGAACAGGAGGTTGGTGTTAAAGAACCATTTCACACAGCATTCGAAGCAATTTGCCTTGGTCAAACAGTGACTAACAGAGAAGACTGAGTTGTGTGCTTGAGAAAAAATTCCAAAGGCTATTTGAGGTAGCTTGGTGTTGCAGAGAGCATTCAAAACAAGATGCCTCCCAGGCAAGACAACAAGAGTGGATTGCATAAGAGATTTGAGCCAGTTTCCACTTAAGACGTGAATGCCTACCCATCAGTCTTGTTCAATTTCCATGAGGTTGGGTGTTTATATTTTTGCCAAAGAGTGCAAGAGATGAAGATATTTTCCCCTTTGACACATCTTTGCGCTTTGAGGTTTCAAGAGAAGAATTTCCAGCTGGCAGGACTAGATTTCAAATGTTCTCCAAGGTCCATCTCCAAGGCCACTAAAATCCCTTATGTCGGGGAGAAGTGGTTTAAACAAAGCCACCTGGACTCAGAAGAATACAAGCCCTTTCTAAAGACTGAGCACAGAGATTCATTTCCTTCCATTTTCCCCTTCTCATATCTTTTGACTAGCTATGCCCCCCTCATGAAGATCATCATGAAATACTTCACTTGTGAGGGAAGATTCTCTCGAGTTTATGCCTATCACATTCGACTGCTCATGCATTTCACGAGGGCCAAATTACTAAATCTTCCTTTATTCTTACATAGAAGCATTGAGAAAATGGCCTCCGCTATTCAGAAAAAGCCTCCTTCACAACAAACAGCATGCCTCTTCCATCAGTCCCTCATCAAAGTCATCATTCTTCACCAACTTGAGAAGAGGGAGGTCTCTTGGGATACTTTCATCACCCATCCTGATTTCTCCATTGTCCCTCCAGTTCATACATCCCCTACACCTCCTACTCACCATCCTTCGCCTTATTCTAGCAGACCTATTCCCAAGAAGCTCAAGTTTACCACAGAACAAAAACAAGAGCCTTAAGAAGGAGAAGAGCATGACCATGATGAGGAAGAAGAACATGAGCAGGAAGAGGAAAGTGATGATGAGCAGCAGCAGGATGAAATAGGGCAGCAAGGGGGTGAAGAAGAAAGTGCTGATGAGCAGCATCACAGTGAGACAGAACAGCAAGGGAAAGAAGGGCACGATGATGAGCAGCATGAAGCTGCTGAACAGGGGCAGCCACAAGATGCTGAATAGGGGCAACCACAGCAATATACACAGCAGCCATAGCATGATACAAAAAAACCTCCTAAAAAGGAACAACAAACTCAAGAAGAAGAGGGGCAGCAACATGAAGATGTGCAACACAGTGAGGAGGACAACCCTCAAAAGGAAGTGCAAAAGGACAGCCAAGGCATCCATAAAGAAATCCAAGACAGTGGCAAAAATGAGGAGCAAAGTGACAAGGGTAAAGAGGCCATGGAGCATGTGCTAGCTGCCTCTCCTAGGTAAGGGGCCATGCTCTCTTCTCCGAAAGTCGCCAAGCCCCGGACAACAAAGAAAAGGGTGCCTAGAGTTGTAACTCCAAATGTGACTAGGGCCCTCTGAAGTAAGGGAAAATTGCCCAAAAATCCCATGATCGAATTTCCCAAGAAGAAGAGGACTAAAAGAGCCACCCAAATAAAAGGGAAGGACAAGGAAGAAAGCAGTCATGAACAGGAAAGGGAATTCGACGTCATCCAAATCCAAAGTGATGATGGTAATGTGGAAGCCGGGATCGGAAAACATGCAGTCCATGAAAACCAAATTGAGTGTGCCTCTGGTCTTGATAGGAGCTAAGGGCTTCAATCCTTTTGCAAGATACAACAGAAGATGGTGTCCATTAGTGACATGCTGCAAGACCATGAACATCCATTCTAAAGGAGGCCTCCAAAGCACAAGTGAGATTGGAAGAACTCATGGGTGAGTTCGATGAGAGCGAAGATGAAGATCAGCCCAGGCGAAAGAGTCCAAGAACCATGGGACTCAAAAAGGCCCTTGAGAAGCAAAAGGAAGAAGAAGATGCCCTTCTCCAATCCACCCCTCTCACTACATTGTTCAAACAAGAGATAGAGAACAATCGGGAAGCATGGCTTGAGAGAGTCAATGATCACTTGGAGAAGAAATTGGAGAAGGAAAATAGAGACTTGGACCTTCAACGGAGGATGACCGGACATTATAAAAAGCTAAATCAGTTTGCCCGGTGGAAATTGAAGGCTGCTCAGGAAAAACTCAAGGAGGCTAAAGGGAAGCGCCCGGTACCAAAATTGAGAAAATACACCTCAAGACTTTTTATTTAACCTGCTTCACAACATGTTCTGAAAACAGGTGAGGTCATGCTTAATTTGGTAGAATTCAACATATTGGTTTTTTGTCATTTTTGGGTTTTTGGCCAAAATTCATGGGCATCGCCATTTCAGTTTGGGGCATCATAAAAGGATGAAAATGGTATCATTGGATTCCATAATTTCAGGGGCACATACTCAGCGATTTTCAGAACAATTGAAGATCATTTTCTCCCTCAAAATGGCGAAAAACACTCGTTTTTTCTACACTCTGCCCCGTTTATCAACAAGGCCTATTTTCGGGTTTTTGACACACAGGTCTGTTTTTGGAGGACTTCCAGTGGTCAGTTGGGAGAAAACTAGACATTTTCAGAAATTAGACCTCAGAGCTTTCCAACGAGCCATCATGAGCCTCATTTCGACATCGGGAAGGCTTCCAAAAGTTGCCAGCAAATCAGGGGACCTTTTGCTGATGTATTTTTTGAGTATTTTTGTAAAAATTGAACCTTTCAAAACTGACTTTTCTTCATGTGCGTTTAGCTATTTTTGTACATGATAAGCTATGAAAAGTCAATATATTTCCCTCTTTTATCATTTTTTGAGATATTTTATGAGATGTTTTGTGCCTTGGGCTTTGCAAAGCCTCAAGGAAAAAATAAGATATTTTGGATAGGCCAATGAGATTGCAAGTTGAACTAAGAGGTTTTCCTCACTTTGGCCTATATATTCCAAAGGCTTTCATTGTAAACCAGGGCTGAAATTGATGAATAGAAGAAATATATGGTTATATAAGCTTTGGAAGAAATACTTGTCTCATGCTTTTGGATAGTTTCTTGGATGTTCTTGGATGATAAAAGAGGATTGTTGTTGGATTCCATGACTTGGTAGAATGGTATATTGTCTCTATCTATGTTTTTGTTTCTTAGTTTTCATTCATAAATCCACGTTCTTTCTTGCTATAGGACAGTAGAGAACAAATTTGAGACATGCCCTTAGAGGCACCTGAAACTTCTTGTTTCTTCATAGCTTCCATGTTTTCTTCATTCTTAGTCACATTAAAGAATTCTTGATTGCTCTTTAATAACTTAAGAATATTGTTTGCTTGTTTCATTCATGGTTTTATGCATGCTAAGTATGATTTACGGTATGCCCTGCTTACTCATGGCTAGCCATAGCTCCATCTATGAAACTTCTCTTTGACTGATTAGATTGTTATTTGTTGAAACAAGGAGGTCTTGTTCTGATCTTTCCCTTTGCCTAAGACTATGCAATCTTGTTTTAAAAGTGCCCAATAGCTTGAAGTACTGTGTTTAGGCATTCCGACATAGTGATTTGAGCTGTTTTTCTGTCTCAAATGTATTTCCCCAAAGTCTGATAGCCATTTCATAAAGTTAGAGAGTTATATATCTTTATGCATGGCTTGAATGTTTATTTCTATGCATTGATTAGCTTAAAGTTACATTTCTCATGATTAATGGTTTTCCCTACCATGTTTATGTCAGCTATTAAACTATTTGTGCTTGAAATCCTTTTTTATTCACAAACTTGATGTCCATCTTACTCCATTTTTCCCAAAGATCCATTTTACCTCGAATCAAATCGGCCCTTCAACAATCTCATATCACCATCTGAAAGCTTTCTTGACCTCTTCGACCCCATAGTCCAGTTGATCTGACATATTTTTACCTATCTTATCTCTTGTATTAGTTCATCCCTCACAACCTAAAAACCAAAACCAAAAACCTACTTCATAACTAGCCTAAAATCAGAACACAATAAGAAAACACGCAGATATCCCTTACATAAATAGAGAGAGTCCTCTCTGAGTCCAGGAAGGCTAGGTCCTTGGGCTCCAAAGACTGGTTTGATGTTACACTGTCATTTGGCTTGCCAATCAGCCAAATCATGGGACCCTAACATGTCCAATCATCAAAGTAAACCTCCAAAAATTTGTGTATATAATCGTTGAAATATGTGCTTACAACTAGAAAATATGGCAGGAGCATTTCTCAAGCAAAAATGAATCATCTTGTACTGATAAGATCCCCACTCCATTGTAAAAGTGGTTTTATGTCTATCCTCTGGCACAATTTTGATCTGATGGTAGCCCAAAAATCCATCTGTAAAAGAATAGGTCTCCCATCCTCCTACATTTTCCAATACTTCATCTGTAAATGGTGTAGGAAAGGGGTCATGCAAGCATGCATCATTCAACTTCCTTAGGTCCACATATATTCTGATCTCATACTTCGCCTTCTTTTCCAGGACTACCATAGGACTTACCCATTTAGAATCTTTGACTGGTTAAATGATCCCAACTTTGATCATTTTATCTAACTCCACCGTCACATTTTCTTTTTATTTCGGATTCAACCTATAGGGTATTTTCTTTACTGACTTCACATAAAGTTTCGGAGGAATCCACATAACTCCTAGATTCGCTACTATGCCCTTCAATTCAGAAAACTCCGTGGAAAAGATCTCTTGGTACTCGTGATACAGTTCTGTAATATTTCTAACTGTGTCTTCATCCCAATAATCTCCAACCACTGAATATTTTGGTTCTTCTCTAACCCTATTTTCACCTTATTCATCTTTGCACGCTGCATTATGTCAAGTATTTCATATTCTAATGCAACAACTTCGTGATATCCTTCTGATTATGGGATATCAATATTACACGAATCCTCATCATCTTCTTTGACGATTATATTATAGCATTCCAAGGATTGCTACAACTATGCAGTCCAATCTGGATGCGTCCAAGTTAGCGCAGTTGTGTTCTTAAAAATCCCTACTCTGACTTCCTGAAAGGCTTCATCTATGCACATGTAGTCATATTCAAAACTAAATGTCAGTAGGAACCCTTCAACCAAAAATTTCCAGTTCGCCGTTCCATGTTGTAGTTCTGTCTCAAGATACAAATTCATAGGTATCATGTCCAATGTGTGAAAAAACACATGTACCCATTATGGTTCGGGAACTTCTCCCCAAACTAAGGTCCAACGAAAAATATGCTCCCAAGGCTCAACCTTGCCTTCATATTTTACTTCAAATTATAGTATTTGCTGGCCCAAATCTTACCTTCAATAGCCTTCAATACTCTTTCCAACTCCTTATATTTTCCTATATGAGTACCCCACCATCTAGTAGGTGTAGATCTCAGGGCTACATCCAAAGATTGGAACCTCTGTTCTTCTAGGACATTTCTTTAAAATTCATCAAGAAAAATACTTACATCTCCTCTCCCATCATAATAAGGTAGATCAAATATCTCTGAAGTTATGTAGTGAAGTGATCTTGTGATTTTGTTACATCGTCTAGTGGATATTTCATGTAGCCTTTTCTGCCAATTTTCCAGCTCTTCCTAAGAATATGAAGTACAGTAACTGTCATGTTCCTAGCTTAGTCTTCCATATGTAGTGGGATTAATCCAATCTTCCTCCTTAGCTCTTATGTTGTAAATTTTCTCAATATCTGTGTCCCCGTACTCATCGCGGACATGCTTTGTATAACGCACTCCTTATGATGGGTCTAAAGGAGAAATGACCCTCAGATCACCTTTTTCAAACACCATATTTCTCTTCTTCAAATGAATTATTATATCACTATCAAAATCCCAATCCAATCTAAGCAGCATATGATAGGGATTTTTATCATCTACAATCTCAATTACCTCAAAGTCTACAACAACATGCACTCCTTCAATGTCTACTATCAGCCCTAGTAACCTTCCCATAGGAATAATATTTTGCTGATTGGCCATCCTCAACTGAATCAGAGACTATTTCAACTTCAGATTTCCCATTCGCTCCCAAGTTTTTTTAGGTAATACATTGGCATTATATCCCAAGACTAGGATTACCCGATCCATCTCATATTCTCCAATCTATGCAGTTATTCTCACCTCCCTTCTCGTTCTCTTCTTATGTTGATGAAACTTGTTGCGGCTCGATTCTCGGTTCTTCTTTACCAGCACATGAGTCTATCAACTCTTAGAGTCCTTCAACAACCTTCTGATCTCTCAACAGATTCATGCAAGTCTGCAAGAATGATCTTAATATAGCTGGATCAAATTCTTTCAGCTGAGTAGTTACTTCAATGCTGTCCTATTTTAATATTAACTTCTATAGTGACTGTGCTTTTGATGTGGAAGCTCCATAATCCATGAAGCTTCACTTCACTTCCATGAATGTATCATTTTCCCTCTCCATATTGAATCCAGAGGCCTTTTACGCGGTCTTCCTAATCCATGTATCTTCCATCGACTTCTTACCTTAGGCTTTATCATCTCCTGTTGTTGCGCCACTTCTTGTTACTATGTTGATGCATGAGTCATATTCCCTTGGTTCAATGTTCATCATCTGTAGATTTTGCATGGGTTGCTGGTTTCTTTTCTCCTAAATATTCTCCATAAGGACTGAACGTTTTTCTATCACATGATCAAAATATCTATAATACTTACAAGTTGAGGTAGGATTCTGACAATCCCTTGCGAATATTCCTCCTTCTTTGCAGTTGTAATAGATAAGCTCACCATGTCCTCGACTATCGCCTCCTCCTCGTCCTTGTTCTCATCCTAGAAATACTCCTCGACCGGTATGATGACCTTGATCCTCCTGTGCACATACCTCAGCTTACATTATATAAGCACCTGCAGTTTTCTCCATCATCAAATCATAATTGTGACAATTCTTCTCACCATTCCCCATTGATCTACAAAAGTTACAAAAAAATTGTTTCGAGGTCTGCACATACTTCTGCAACAAATATCATTCTTTCGAGCGATGTTGACCTACAATTTTACATATGTCACACCATATTCTCGTTCTTGGATTCAATGGATTAGGTTCTCCACTAGTGAGGTAGTCGCTGAACACAGGGAATTTCTCCTTATAAAGGCCTTCATCTTTACATTTTATGCACCATACTTAGGATCAAATTTCTGGCCTGAATTCCTTGCTCTTCTTCAGATCTTGCATCTCCAAATGCAAAATCACAAGCTGACTATGAATTTTTTGTACTCCTACATGGTTATCTACGACCGGCAAAATTTCTAGCTTCATCACAATTTCCAAAGCTTCAACCTGTGTTGATATCTTATGTTGTGTCAAAGGTAGCCTGATATGTGGAAACAACGCATCTATAAACCACTCATTATGTTTCTCTTCAAGAATTGTAAAGCTTACTTGTACCATTAACATTTTGAACCTTTGATCTAATTCCCAAACAAATTCTTTTGGCAGTTGTTTAATATCCTTTAGTTTAGTAATACACAGTGACTGCAATTTTGGCTTCTTAAATTCTGCAGTCGGTGCTTTATTCGTATCATCCAGAGAAGCATCTTGATTCTTCGTATAATACTTTATGTACAATTTAAGTTCTCTTTCTTGCAGCACAGTGACAATATGTGCCTTCTTTATACCTTCATTAGTAATCTGTCTCACTTTCCATACTGCTTCAACAAAAAACCAAAATTGCTCAGGATCCTCTGATCCGAGTCCTCTAAATATAGGTAACTTAATATCATTGGCCATGTGTCCTGGGGGAGGGGGAGGTGGAGGGGGAGGGAAAGTATGGGGAGGGGGATGGGGGTTAAGGGGAGTAGTGGGATGAGGAATCCCAAAGGTGCCCTGATTATTACCAACACCTAACTGTGAGGCACCTCTTATGGTTGCAGGGTTACTACTTTCTCCTTCGCTTTCATATTCAACCAACAACAGACTGTAATCAATCCCAATTAATTTTTCGCGATCTACTCTATATCGCTTTCCACTTCAGGTAGCTCCAGACTAAATTCTTCCAAATATTAATCTGATTGCATTCATAGTATATGCCCTTTTCACATAAAATCATTTTAACAAACAACTTCAAAGAATTTAGATACTTACCTCACAGACCCTTGAAAAAACTTCGCTCAGCTTCGTTGTAAGATATAGATGTGTCTATCACAAAGTCAATGATAAATCCTCCCAAAACATTGTTGATATAGAAATAAAAAAATCTTGATATGTTGTTATCGGTCTCCTTGAGTCGTTGTACCAATTCAGGGCTCCACACAGTATGTTCGTCATTTTTAAAACAGGTCTTGTTCTCAGTCAACCTCGATAACCATTCATGCAATTCAATAGAAAATGTCACGAAGAAAATCTCGTGTTGTTATGTAAAAAGATACCTCTACAACCAAGCTTTAGTTGACAGTCGTGTATTTCTATTTTCTTGAATTACGAACTCTCGTTCTTTCAGATCTACCCAGCCTTGTATTTCCTTCCTCGACGGATGTCACATGCACATATCCCTCAAACATATCTTGTTCCTGGAAAAAGAACCATTTGTTGGCTTGGGTGGGCTTGACCCAGGTTCAGAATTAGCTTTGCACCAACAAAACCCTCTATGACAGGCCCTTTCGGAAACGACCTACAATGCATATCGTAGTCTCATCCTAGGAAATATTAGGGGATGTCAAAACTAGGTTTCTGCATCCAGAGGGACAATGGAGTGTGGATCTACTACTAAAATTCTTCCTTATGCTTATTTTGAATCGCACGGATTCATCTATCTACTTTAACATTATATAATTAATTTAGAAATCAATACTTGTGTGCACTGTGCCTTTGTTAGTAAAACACAACATAAAGCATATGAATAACTTTGTAATGCAGATAATAAGAAAATTCACACATAAATACATAGGATGTGCTCCAAAAATTCTTCTTTATTATGATAAGTCTCTTCAGTACATTCACTTCTCTGACCTCTGCACACAACTGCAGGTGGTCTGCACACAAAGCTGCCAACTCTTCAAGGCCCCCGCACACACAACTATGGAGCATTTCCTTAAGACCCAGATAGACTAAAACAAATATATCAAGTGATTGTGATCATCAACTATTACATTCCATATCTATCAACACAACATTACATTTGTTTATATAGAATTTACGTCGACAAAAAACCATGGTACACATACCATGGGCGGAAAAAATAATATACTAAAACCATTTACCCGTTACAAAATGAGGAGCCTCGATGCACCTTAAAGCCCCTAAACACTTCATGGTAGATTTATCTTCACGATACCGTGTACTCCGCTCCTCAAGTTGTGAAGTCTCTTAACCAAAATTGGACCAAGTTGGGTTGCGCCCAAAAAATCTTTCCCTCTTCTTTAACTTTGATACCACTTGATGAATATCGAACCAGGGGGTTATTCAATTCGAGCTCTTAAGGTCCTCAATCCTGGGACCTATGGATTTCATCCCAATTTTTTTTACTTTAAATTGCAACATTGAAACTCTTCTTCATTTAAACCCCAACCGATCATTTCACCTTTGACTAGATTGGAATACATGGCCAATTTTCTCGCCATATTCCATTGAGAAAATTTCTTCCTCATTTTGAACCAAAAATGACGTGTTCCCCAAGTGGTATACTGATTCTAGGGTTCTTCATTTTTACTCCTAAAGCTCCTTGATCTTGGGACCTGTGGATTATGGGCATATGGAAATTTTCTTTTCTTGCCTTATTGCGCAACAATGAACTCATTTCCTTCCATGCAGTAATGGAGCTCCCAAACCATGCTCCTACTACCCAAAAAAAAAAAAAACCCCACAGTGCAATTCAACTTCACCCCTTATTCCACATTTCTCGCTAATGGGTAATACCTCTGAGTCTGAGCTCACGATCCCTACTATGACGTCACGGGTCGGGGTCAGATCTTCCCTTTGTTCCATGGCATACCTTGACTAATGCAGGGCCCCACTCAAGTTGGAGGTCGACCTAGTCAGCTCCCTTTCCAGCTTCTGTTTGAGTTGAAGGCTCGACCACACATCGCTTCGACCTCCTTTCTCTCTCATCCTTTGCGATGGGTTATTTTTTTTTATTTTTGTTGTTGTAAGGTCGACGAGTTATAATTAAAACAAAAATACATGCCCATTCCTTCGATGCATTTGGACTTCTTTGGTAATTTCTCTCTATTGTTGGCATTTCATCCCTGCAATAATATGTTAACTCTCGTATCCCATCAACACATAATAAACAAAATATAATAACCATAAGGAGCGATTAGTGATTTGGGACTCATAAAAACAAACTCAAAATTCACATAAAAGTTAGGTTGCATATCATTTAAAAATAAAGACGATTACATTTGGTCTCTTGGCCTAACGACCCTCGACCTAACTTAAAATCCCTGGTCGCGGCTCTTAGCCTGATTTCTTCATTGGTTGGATATTTCCTGGCACACTTAAGGCTACTCAATCTAATTTAAAGGAAACCCTAACAGAATGAGAACCTCGCTCTATGCCAGCACACACCTTCTGAAGGCTTACGTTTTTAATCGAAATTTACATAAAATTAGCAAAATAATGTCTCATTCCTCAGGTTACCACACTGCTCCTTTTGGAAGTTGTTAAGAATCAAATTCGGTTGGGGTGGGGTCAATGCTCATGCATCAAATTTAAAAGGAAAAAATGACATAACTAGTAAATTTCAATTTTTGATTTGTATATATTACAAATAATATTATAGAATATTTCGTGTAGTTGAACAAACGTGTAGTTACTTATTTTAGCTTTTCACTCTCTAGCAAAAATGAATATGAATAAGAAAAAAGGTAAATGGAAAAACATTTAAAAATATGATATTAAAAAAAAAAAAATTATTTAAAGAAATTTAAATTAAAATATATTTAAATTAAATATTTTTATAAAAGTTAAAATTTTGAATTTTATGATTTATTTTATATTATTGAATGTTTAACATAGAAAGATCATGATAAATTTATATTTAAAATGAATATATGTATACATCAACTCCAATGTTGACCATGTTGAAAAGAGAAGGTGAACCATGTACACTTCTTGTAAATATTATGTAATAATGCTATGATAGTCGAGGTTCACATGTGACTATCGATTAGCTATCTAGTGAAGTATGTTTTTCCTCTTGAAATGTGGGTTGAGTGTGCTACCATGAAGACATGTTTCATGGATAAGATTGGATCTGATTTCTCATTTACAAAAAAATTACTTGTGATAATGAACCATCTAGCACAATAAATATGATAAAACTTTAATATGATAAATAGTGTCTCCATTTGAACTCAAAGTGGAATAAGTAATAGTAAAAGTATCTCGAAAGAATCGTACATAGTATTCTCGCTCTTTTCTTAAAATGTTACGAAATGAAAGCGTGAGCTTATAGATGTTTGCATACAAAATAAAAAATAAATTGAGCTAGCAAAGAGGTGTGTAAAGAGTCTAGGGTTTTAAGAAGAATCTTGAAGTTGGAGATACTAGCTTCTTGTAAACATTTTATAATCATTAATAAGAATTCATACTATTATTTCATGGGTGAAGTGTTATTGTTTCTATGTCTATATTATTGTAAATTATTAGTTTTTTTTTTTTAATCTTTATATTTTACATAAGTGAATTGTTTCTATTAGCATAATCACATTTAATTAAATAATTGTGATTGATATATGTTTAAAATTTTATTTGGATTGATGCATTTTTGTGTGCTCATCTCTCTCCTCGTTGAAGTAGGATGACTTGTGGCTAGGGTTAGGGTTTTCACCAGTGCATGGCTTCAGCAATTGGACGACTGCACACCAGCAGCTAGCCTATTTTCCACCTCTATAACCGACTAAGGAATCTTTGTCGGGACCATCGCCGACAGGTCTGCATCTTTCGCGGGAAGATTATTAATCTGGCGCCATCTATGGAAGAAGAGCTAGTTGATTATTAATCTGAGTTTGTTTGCACACTTCATGAGAGGAGCCTAGCCATGAACAGATTCCCATTTATCACACTTGATCCCCGTGAGGGACTTCGGTACCTAGGCTTTCGGTTAAAACCATCTGACTACCACATTTATGACTCGACATGGCTCATCGCCAAATTGGATAAATATATTTTTATTTGGCACCAAATATGGTTATCCCGGGATGAGACACTCACCCTGATCAAATCAGTCCTGGAAGCCACCCCTGTGTACTGGATTTCACTGACATGGATTCATCGTGAATTCATTGCCAAGATTCAACAATTATGTTGTCGATTTATTTGGAAAGGGAACAGGGAGGGACATACTTTTCCTTAGATCAGTTGGGATCGCATTGCATTACCAAAAAAGTGGGGAGGTTCAGGCATTAAGAACTTGGATATTTTTTCCAAGGTACTTGCGGAAAAGTTGGTTTGGTCAATTATGGCATCCAGAAATATCTGGACTCAGGTGGTTTACATGAAATACATTCGGCCCATGAACACCATTGATTGGGTCAAACTTCCAAATTGGAGCCACAGGAATATATCAACCATATGGAAGGTTGTATTATCCTCCTTGTCACACATTCGAAATGGTCTGATTTGGTGCATCAGATCCGTCAATCAAGCTCACATTGGAATAGACCCATGGTCAGGGAGTGGGAATGCATATAATCTCCCCCATAAGATCATCAACCATTTATCTAGCAACGACATCCATTTCATATCATCAATTGCAGACCCCCAGTCCATGACTCTCTATCTGCAGGGTTGGAAATCAACGGACCTACTGGGTCTCCCTACTCCTATGCATCAAACATGGAAAACCTTTACATCAGCATTATTTGAATCACATACTCGCATTGGTCCCGGGGATGATGAATTAATTTGGGAATATTCCAAGAATGGGAAATACTCTCCCAAGGATGGATATTCGCACATTTACTCGGATCACTCTCCTCTGCAGATCATCTGGTGGTGGAGATGTATATTGAAACTCAAATCCCCACCTCACACTAGATTATTTATGTGATGCATACTTAAGAACATTGCCCCATCCATGGATAATTTGCACAAAAGGACCATCTAGGGCCCATCATGGTGCACCCTCTGTCGACAGGCCTCTGAATCATGTGAACACCTCTTCCTCCGATGTAACACCTCTCTGGAATTGTGGTCAACAATACTAACTAAGCTGCATATCAACAATAATCGGATGGGTCTATCTCTCTCGGGGGCATGGCAGAGCTGGTGGCAATCAGTTTCCCCTCATAAAGTGCAAAACCTGCCACTACTCATCATCTGGGGGATTTGGCTTGCCAGGAACTGTTCTATATTTTAATATAAACCACCCCAATGGCACTCTATCGCATCCCTCATTGTATCCATCTACAATAGCTTACCTGATGATGACCCCCCACACCCACCTCAATCCATTATTCCTGAAATCGTCAATTATGATAAACCTTGGGCTTTTTTCGATGGCCCTGGACAACCCCAGGGATGTGGGGGCGGTGCTATCCTACACCTCAACCTACAACACTCCTTCAAGATAAAGATGGGATTAGGACAGGGCACTAACAATTATGATGAGCTCACCACTCTCCACCATCTCCTATAGTTTTCATTAGAGCATGAATGTCATCATCTACAAATTTTTGGAGACTCTAAAATCATCATCAATTGGTTCAAAAAATCTGCTACATGTCATGTGCACACACTACGAAGCATATTGGATGATCTATGGATTTTGAAATCACATTTTACATCCATTTCTTGTCTTCACATTTACAGGGAGCGCAACAACATTTTCGATAATCTATCCAAGGAGGCAGCAGTCTAGCATCAGGGTTTGTGGCACATAGAAGAACAAATGGACCAGCAACATTACAGTTATTATCATCACCCTTTCATCAACAATCCTAATATCTGAACAAGGGAAACATGAACAAATTTTTACCGTTTTGATGGGACAATATGTTCGACTTTATTTATGTATTTATTATATATATACTGACTGCTATATCTGTACACCCTTGGGGTGATTTTTGATGAACATATTATCGTGTGACCATGGTCATAGAGAATGCATATGAATATGAAAATACAACATGTAATTTTCACATACAATGAAAATTATATTCATTCAGATTTATAAAGCCTTAATAAATATATAATAATAAAAATAATATTAAAAAAAACTATTACAATAAAAATAATAATATTATTATTAAAAATATTATTAATTAATAATAACAATGATTTAAATACATCATAATGATTTGGTTGATGTTTCGAACCATCTGATGTGGTTCATCCTCACGACAAGGTGAATAAAATAATCGATCTCAATGAATAAATAGTGTGGATGCATCGTTCCCCAGTGGCAACCAATGAAAACTAGTCGTTATTAGTTAGTTAGTTAGTTATAAAAAATTTATTTAATAGGAATATTTAAAATGGGGGGGGGGGGTTAATGAGTAAAATGTTTATTATAATAGGGTAATAATGAGTAGAGAATAAATGTAAGATTAACGTTTTTTAAAATTATTATTTTATTTATTATTTATTATTATAAATATTAAGATAATATAAAATATAATATAATTAAATAAAATAAAGACCAAGCACAAAGAAAAATATATATACTAAAGAAGAAAAAGGAAAATTGGGGGATAGAGAATAGATAATAACAAATATATTAATAAAATGAAAAATAAAATTAATAATACAAAAGGGAAAAAAGAAATTTAATCAAAACTAAATTTAAAAGGTTAAATTATATAAAGATATGAAGAACGACCAAGAACCAAGAAAAATTATACTAAAGAAAAAATAAGAAGAGTAAATGAACAATAAATAAAAACAAGGACAAGGGAAACTAAAAACACAAACAAAAACAACCAAGACCACGGGTGACCAGGGATCAAAACAAGGGGGAGAAATCACCTCGAGAGAGCCGGAGTCCAGCTCTTACTCAACTTCCACCCATAATCCCTATTGAGATTCTTAGCATGCCTCTGCATCTCAATAGCCTCCCTAAGCTTCCTATGATGGAAGTGATCAACGCTCACAATGACTTTGGAGTCCTCTATGAAAACATGGTGACATGAATTTCTCACATGCTCCACAAGGGTAGAAGTGTGGGAACGATTGTGCCTAACGTCTGCGACATGTTCTTGGATTCTTTGCCTAATGGATCGACCTGTTTCACCAATATAGGGAGTACCATAGGAACAAGGAACCATGTAAAAACCCTGCATTTCTTTAGGGTTGATCGAGTCCTTGACAGATCTGAGAGAATTTCTAATATTACAAAGAGGTTTGAAAGAAGAGCTGATATTATTCCTTCTAAGGACATTGGAAATTTTGTCCGAGGTCCCTTGGATAAACGGGAGATGAACATTGGAGATAGGATCTACCCGAGTAGATTTACCATTCAATCCTTTAAAGGCTTTTTGAAAGGCCTTAAGGCCTTGAGATCTACTATACCCATTATTCTTGAAAACATCAAGAAGATGAGATTTCTCAGACTCTAAGTGGTTGTCATCAGAGATTCTTAGAGCCCGGGTAGCAAGAGTGTAAGGAACACCAAATTTATGAGCAGGAAAATGATGAGAACCAACATGAATATATTGTGGAGCTCTATCCAAGAAAACCACAAGAAAATGGTGTGTCAGAAAGGATGAACAGAAAAATCATACTCTCCTTCATTATATTATTTATTGCTGACTGATTCTGGTGAACCCGAATGTTATGAAGAAGAAATGCAGGTTGAAAGTAGGAAGAAGTGGGAGCTAGCCATGGAAGAAGAGATGGAATCCTTAATGCATAACTAGACTTGGGACTTAGTCAGGTTGCCTGCAGGTAAAACTACATTGCAGAATAAATGGGTTTACAGGTTGAAGGAAGAAGATGGAGGAAAACAAAGGTACAAAGCTAGACTTGTGGTGAAGGGGTGTGCACAAAAGAAAGGTATTGATTTTGATGAAATATTTTCTGCTGTTGTTAAGATGACTTCCATCAAAACTATTTTAAGTCTTGTAGCAGTGGAATATTTACATATTGAATAGTTAGATGTAAAGACAACATTTCTCCACGGAGATTTGGAGGAAGAGATATATATGGAGCAACCAGAAGGATATGAAGTCAAAGGGAAAGAAAAATTAGTGTGCAAGTTAAATAAGAGCTTGTATGTCTTAAAAAAAGCTCCAAGGTAGTGGTATCTAAAATTCTACAGGTTTATATCTGAACAAGGTTATACTAGATGTCACTCTGATCATTGTGTTTATCTGAAAAATAAAAATTATGGAAGCTATATTATATTGTTATTTTATGTAGATGACATGCTTGTTGTGGGGTCTAACATGCAGGAAATAAATGTGCTCAAAAGAAAATTGGCAAATTCATTTGCAAAGAAAGATTTGGGAGCTGCAAAACAAATCCTTGGTATGAGAATAACTAGAGACAAGAAAAATTGCAAATTAACACTATCTCAGAATGAGTACATACAAAAGGTGTTGAAAAGTTTTAATATGCAGAATGAAAAACCAGTTAGTACACCTTTTACTAGCCATTTCAAACTTAGTAAGGAGATGTTCCCCAAGACCCAAGAAGAAATAGACTATATGTATAAAGCTCCATATGCATCAGCAATTGGAAGCTTAATATATGAAATGGTCTGCACAAGGCCTGATATTGCACGTGCAGTGGGAGTTTTAAGCGGGTACATGAACAATCTAGGAAAAGAACATTGGATGGTAGTGAAATGGATTCTCAGATATTTGAGAGGTACCAAAAATCAAGCATTATGCTTTGGTGGTTCAAACATTGCTCTACAGGGATATGTTGATGCAGATATGGAAGGTGACCGAGATAACTGGAGGAGCACTACAAGATATGTATTTACTGTAGGTGGAATAGCTGTCAGTTGGGTTTCAAAAATCCAAAGTGTTATTGCACTTTCAACAACAAAAGCAGAGTATGTTGCTGCTACAGAGGCTAGTAAAGAAATTATTTTGTTACAAAGGTTTATGGATGAATTGGGTAAGAAGCATGATATGGGCACATTATAAAGTGATAGCCAAACTGCCATTCATCTTGCAAAGAACTCAACATTTCATTCTAGGAAAAAACACATACAACTCAAGTACCATTTCATACAGTCAATATTGGAAGATGGACAGTTGAAGCTAGAAAAGATACACACTAGCCAGAATCCTACAGATATGCTAACAAAATTTGTAACCAGGGAGAAAATGAGATTATGCACAGTTTAAATTTCTCTTCAAGGATGATGATGAAGATACAAGAAACAGCAGATTAAGAAAGAGGAATTACTTTTCCAGTGAATAGGCAGGCAGTGGTTTAAATTGAGTCTCCAGGAGGTGGGATATTGTTGGGAGAGAGGTTGCGATTTCCCAGGCCCAGCGAAGTTTGAAGGCGATGCCCACAAGCTAAAAACATGTATAAAATTGCCTAACTAGTATAGTAATTTCTAGTGATTTGGGTCGTTCATTAAGTGTTGTAGTGAGATGATCTGACATTATAATTTATATTTAGTTTAGGGTTTTTCCTAGAAGCAACTACGCTTGTATGTTGGTATTTGTGCGGTGTGTGTTGTATGTGTATTCTCGGAGCAAAAAACGGATAGGGAAGTTTGTGAGAAAGAACATGAGATGTTACAGTGGATCATTTATGAGTTGTGTCTACTTCATTTTTGTTGGATAATGAGAAGGACTAATTGTTAAGGTGGAGCAATAGCCCAAGTAATTGAACAAGTATGTTGTGTCTCTCTGGTTTTATGTGTTTTGTGTGCTTGTATTTTCCGCATATTTTATGTGTTGCATTGCTCTGTAATATATAATTTTCTAACATCATGGTCGTCAAAAGTTAGATTATTTTCACAAATACCCGAATGATTAGTCTAACTCCATAAAGTTCATGATTGAAATAGAGATTGATGGTAGCCTTCATTTCCTTGATGTTATCATATGTAGAAATGATACTGGCTCCTTATCGCACCGAGTTTTTGAGAAGGAAACTCACACTGAGCAATATTTGCATGCTTACTGTCATCATCTTCCAACTCAAAATTTTGGAGTTCTTAACACTTTATCCACGAGAGCTCTTAGGGTTTGAGATGATGAACACTTTGAATAAGAGAAGGCACATCTCCTTAAGGTCTTTGAGAAGAATGGCTATAGTAAAATTCAGGGTTTGAGGGCTTTCATGAATGCTAGCAGAGGTCCGAAATCGAAAATAGATAAAGATGATTTAGTTGGTAAAGTTCATGTGCCATTTATATAAGGTACTACTGACAAGATCGCTTGTATTATAAGGAATCATAAGACCTCTTTCTCTTTTAAACTGTTGAACACCATTCATGGTTCCCTACAATCTGTTAAAGACCCGTTGGACCCTAAAAGCGTGAAAGGTATTTATTTGATCCCATGTTCCTATGGGATCCCCTACATTGGAGAAACAAGTCGTTCTATTAATAAAAGGATTCAAGAGCATACTATTGATATCAGACATTGTAGAACGAGGTACTCAGCTCTGGCTGAGCATGCGGAGAAGACTAAGCACAAAATTTGTATGGAAGAATCCAAATTCAATGCTAGGGTTGAGCATTTCCATCACCGCAAATTTAGGGAAGTGGTTGAGATTGAGAAAAGGTCTCATATGTTTAATAGGGATGACGGGTGGAAAATTAACAGTTGTTGTATCCTATCTCATTGCTCACAATAGGGTTCCTTTTTCCTTTCCCTGGTGCTTTCCTCTTTTTTTCTTTTTCGTTGGGTTTATTCTTGATATATATATGATCATTTAGTCGTTTTGATGATTTTTTAGGTTTCTTCATTTATTTATTTGATTTATAATTTTAATTTTTAAATATTTCTGAGTTATAATTGTACTGTTAACTCTATTCTAATAGACTAATTTTGACTAAGTTTAAAAAAGAAAATTAGTATATATTTGGTATTTACTTTTATTTTTATTTAGTATTATTTTGTTTAATTATACCTCCATTTATTTATATTTTAGTTATTTTTATTTTGACTTTTGGTTTTATTTTGTTTATATTTTTACCTTTACCTTTAGTATATTAAATTTATTTTGACTAATTATATCTTAATTATTGACTTAGACTTTATTTATTATTTTATTATCATATATTATTGTTTTTAATTATTCTTTCTTTTATTTATTTTTTTGTTTTTTTTTATTTTGACCATTGGATGTGTTTGTGATTTTCAATATATTTCTTTCTATTTTTATGGATTTTATGTTATAAAATATGTAATATTTATTTTTTAATATTTCTTTAACCTCTACTTTTGTTCATTCATTAAAGGTTTTGATCGTTGCATTTCTCTGCACTATATATATATATATATGATTAGCTCAATCTTCATTCTTCTGATGATGAACTACATTCAGTAGTTCGAAATGCGTTGGCTCTATAATTTCCTATGTGATTTCTCAGAATATTTATTAATACTGTGATATGAATCACAGAAGTTTACACTCTCAAAAAATATTATTGTTACTAAAAATATTAATATAAATAATTAATATTATAAATCCTATAATAAACATGGTTGATTTTCATATTGAGATAATCTTTCTCACTATGCGATGTTGGACCATGGATGGTCGTAGTTGTAACAATGTGAAGTTGGACTAAGGCATTGATTAAACCCAAGGGATATGAATGCTTCCATTGATAAAACCAAGGGATTGATAGTATAAACCCTATGGATTAATTCTAAAACCCCAAGGTATTATAAACCGAAGGGAATAATATTAAAACCAAGGGATTAATATTATAAATCCAAGGTATATATACCCTAGGATAAATATTATAAACCCACGGGATTAATATTTAAAACCCAAGGGATTATAAACCCAAGGGAATAATATTAAACCCAAGGGATAAATATTTTAAACTGTAATAAAAATATTATATACCCTAAAATAAATATGGTTGACCATGGTTGAAAACGAATGGTTGTCATACTGACACAATCTTTGTCATAATGGTTGGCCATGCTTGACCCTCACTGATTTTCATATTGAGACAATCTTTGTCATCATGTGACGTTGCACCATGGTTGACCGTGGATGACCATGGTTGAACATCATTGATTGTAATGTTGAGACAATCTTTGTCACAATGCGACATTGGAACATGGTTGATTTTCAAATTGAGACAATCTTTGTCACAATGCGACATTGAACCATGGTTGACAATGGTCGACCATGATTGATTTTAATATTGAGAAAATCCTATTATAAACCCAAGGTATATAGAACCTATGATACACATTGTAAACCCTAAAATCATGTTTGACCACAAATGATTTTCATATTGACAAAATATTTGTCACAATGCGATGTTGGACTATGGTAAACCATGATTGATTTTCCTATTGAGACAACCTTTGGCACAATACGACATTAGAAAATGGTTTTTTGTGGTTGACCATGGTTGATTTTCATATTGATACAATATTTGTCACAATGCGATGTTGGACCATGGATGACCTAGTTGTCACAATGCGACATTGGACCAAGAGACAATATTTGTCACAATGCGACATCGGACCAAGAGACAATCTTTGTCACAATGTGACCATGAACCGTATAATAAACATGGTTGACCATGTTTGATTTTCATATTGAGACAATTTGTTTGACAATGTGACATTGGACCATGGTTGACCATGGATGAGCATGGTTGTCACAATGTGATGTTGGACCAAGGGATTGAAAATATCAACCCAAGGGATTATTTCTAAAAAATAAGGTGAATAATATTAAACGCAAGGGATTAATATTATAAAACAAAGGTTTATAAACCCTAAGAAAAATATTATAACCCCAAAGGAATAATAAACCCAAGGGATTAGTATTATAAACCCAAGGGAATAATATTAAACTGAAGGGATGAATATATAAACCCAAGGCATATAAAACCTAAGATAAAATTATAAAGCCTAAAAATATTATAAAATCTAAAATAAATGTGGTTGACCATAATTGGTTCACCGTGATTGATTTTTATTTTGAGACAATATTTATCAAAATGTGACTTTCGACAATGGATGACCATGGCTAAGCATGGTTGACTTTCATATTGAGATAATCTTTATCACAATGCGATGTTAGACCTATGTTTGACCATGCCTGATTTTCAAATTGAGAAAATCTTTGTCATAATGTGACATTAGTCCATGGTTGACAATGGTTGAGCATGCTTGATTTTCATATTGAGACAATATTTGTCACAATGCGATGTAAGAAGATGGTTGACCATGACTATAAACCTAAGGGAATTATTTTAAACCATGGGATTAATATAATAAACCTTATGAATAATATTATATCCTAGGAATATGAACCTTTAGATCAATAAACCCAAGGTATTTATATTATAAACCTAATGGAAAAATAAACCCAAGGAATTATTACTAAAACCCCAAGGGATTATAAACCCAAAAGAATAATATTAAACCCAATGGATTGATATTATAAACCCAAGGTATATATACCTTAAGATAAATATTATAAACTAAAAAATAAACATGGTTTACAATGATAGGTCATAATGTGACATTGGACCATGGTTAACCATGGTTGATTTTCATATTGAAACAATGTTTGTGAGAATGCAACATCGGACCATGGTTGACCATGGCTTTTTTTCATATTGAGACAATCTTTGTCACAATGCGACGTTGGACCATAGTTGAACATGATTAATATTATAAACCCAATAAAACAATAAACCCAAGAAATTAATTAATATAAAAAGACAAATATTAATATTATTATTAATGTGGATATTATTTATTAATAATAATAATATTTTTATGATTATTATTAGTATACCATATTAATATTATTAATTTAATAATAAAAATTAATATTGATTAATTAATATTAATATCCATTATTAATACTATATTAATTTAAACATTTTAAAGTAATTTTTATTGTTATTAAACATTTATGTTTAAATTAATATATCAATGTATTAATTAGTATTTCAATAAATTAAAATATTTTGATTAAAATATTAAATTAAAATATATTCATTTAAATATTATATATACCCTTTCGTAAATAATTTTGTAATTTAATTGTGATATTTACAAAATAATTTAATTAACTACTATAGTTAACAAAAATTAATATTTGATAAATATGTAAAGAAAAAAAACTTGTAAAAAACAAATCAAATTAATTAACCAATAAAAGTAAATAAATTAAATTATTTAATCAAATCATAAACCATGGAAATTATAAAGTATAATTAAAATAAAAGCTTAATAATTAAAACATTTCATTATTATTTAAACAATGCTCTACAAGTTGTAGTGTAATTCTCTAGTTTTAACAACAATTTGGGTTGGAATTGTAGTAACGGTATAAACTAGTTCCGACAACAAGAGCTACAACATGGTTATGAGTTGTAACAAGAGTTGTAGGAATAGAGTTCAAAGTTGCAGCAAGTGTAACCAAAATATATCCTATACAAACATTGCAACTTCCACAACAACCTATATGTCACATCCTCTCTAAAATAGAAAAGACCTCGCATTTGTAACATAATTACAAATTGGTGATTTTTTTAGTGAGTGTTATAAGTTTGGCATACATTAATATAAACCTTACCACACAAACACTACTAAAAAAATTAAAAAAAAAATCCTTTTAAAAGTAAAATAAAAACTATTGTTATTTTTATATCTCAACTAATATATTTTTTATTTTGTTAAATCGAGCTTATATTTTCATGTAATAACATAATCCCTAAAAGTGTCTTAAAAAAGTTATTCACCTAAATCTTTTAGAGAATGTAATCTTAGTTTGAACCACTAAATTGCTACGTTATAATTTTACACATGCTCCACTACTTTATCATTCAACTAATGTAAAATAACATGCATATATACTCTTTTGAAAATGGGTGGAGTCAATTTCTGCCTCTTTTGAAAATAGGCGGAGTCAAATTCTTCCAAAAAGTTATTTCAACAGATCAAACATGTCGATCCAAACCAGCCAGACCATTGCAACAATATCCACAACATCAAGAAAGTGCCCCAAACTTTCTAGAGGAGATTTGCTTGTGTGCCTAAATGGTTTTACATGTTGAGTGCAAACGAAATAACAAGAGGGGGTTCCATCCCCACCTATTTCATTTGTTGAGTCATTTCCTGAAACATTTTTTCCATTAATCATGTAGTATTTTTTCCTCTTTTGTTGGAATTTGAAGACTTAAACTTAAGCATATGTGATTGATCTTTTCAGCACATAGAGTATTTTAAAATGCGATGAAATCCATGGACAAAGGTTTGCCATCAATCAGACTCAAATCATATAAAATTAAAATATGGTTAATTCCAAATTAATTTTTTTTCTGTAAAATTAATTTGATGTACCATTAGTATTGTCAATATTTTTTTTCAACACGAAAAATACTCTGATTTATATAATGTACTAAGACAACCATTTTAGCCCAAACATATACATTTTCTATATCTTTCATTAAAATCAAGTCTATTTCTGTCTTAATAACCGAGACAAAATTTAACCAACCCATCAAATAACAATTTGCGTCATCAATCCGATCAACAGTATCACCAAGTTCTTTATCTCTTTCTTCATTAAGGAATAAATGACACTCGGGAATAAGAATCCATCATAGGATAAACCAACCATTGTAATTTGAAAGTTGATGAAACAAAACATCACAAACAAAACACTTTGAATGTACCATTAATAATGTAAAACAATTCAAGTCGTTCGTACAATTTTGACATTTTTTAATGGAGTTTTCTATGAAGGTGTAGGGACGGTTAAAAGTTGTTGGAATTTGGGCATAATATTTTTAAGAAATCTTGTAATAGTAGTAGTGTTTGGATCATGTTTTTGAAAGTGAAAATAGATTCAGCACCATTAAAATCTTCTCGAGCACCCAAAATATTGAATTTTGATAACTATAATTTGGATTTACAAAAATCTCTGCCAAATTTTCTTACCCAAATTTCAATAATGTTATGTCAAAAAAAGCTTTTTTTATACGTTTTTCCAATGGAATCTCTATATTGTGTGAAGCTAATAATAATAATTCCATAACTTTGTGCTTAATTTGTCCTTCCTATACCAGTCAAATTATTCAAAACACTTTTGAGTAAAGATCTCGCTTTAGTCTCTGCTCATAATTCTGGAGAATTTGACAAAGATTATTGCATCTGGACATGAATTGATTGCATTCTAATAATATATCACAAAAGTGCTCACCTATATTCCTTAAATCGTATAATTCTCGTACTCCTAACAATATTTTGTTCTGGTATTTTCTATAATTACAGGAAACATTATCTATTGAATATTTATTTAGTTTTAGAAATACATACTGCAATATCCAGGTGAATGCTCATTTAAACACAATCAAGCCATAAAATGTAGTTGGTCTGATAGTATCATGGGCCGGAAGGTGCCACTAGTGCTCTGCGTATGATTTCATGCCATGAAGAATCAGACACCACTTCTTTCACTCCATCGGATTTGCAGAATCAGTCCATGCATCCGCTCAATAATGACATTTTATTTGGATCTATTAAAATGCTATCAGTAGCCTTCTCGACACCTTTGATAATCGCAAAAAAACCACCTGATGCAATGTCATTCAAGCAGATCTCATCCCCTCCGAAATACGCTTTTCCTGCAAAGAAGTGGTTGGTACGCAGAGTGTTGGAATATTGAAAATTCCAGAACAACAATGGAGAGAGTAATACTCTCCTCTTCAACACAGAGAAATATAAAATTTCTCGACAGGAGATAGAGTTTTCACACTCAAAACAAACTTCTATTCCTTTCAAAAAAAAACTATTACAATGTCTTCCTCACATAGAGGGATTTACAAAATGTGACTGCTTCAAAAACACAGTGCACAAAACTTCACTATCTCACAAAAAAAACACTCTGTCTCTATGAAAGAACACTACTATGTTTTTCTTTCATGCACTGCTGTGCATTAAAAACAAAAAAAAAACATTACAATACAAAATGGCTCTCGGGCCTTTTCTTTTATATGCCACGCATACTAAAAAAAACATTACCGACTATATAAAACTTTAAACTTAAATCTGTTTTAAAACAAATATCATCGGGGAACCACAATAAAAACGCGCGTTGTTTATAAATTCTGATCTATAAACTCCACCGGGTCCGCGATTTCAACACAAAACAAACAGCAACCAAAAAACTCCGATTCCGATTGACAAACGAGATGTGATGGCGCATAAAACTCTGATATAATAAAACCATCGGGTCCGTGTTATAACAAAACACATGACCAAAAGAAAAGGTTATGATTGCGATTATAAAACGGACGCGATGACCAAATATGTAATCTGGTTCATAAACCAATCGGGTCCGGACTTCAAACACTGTGCGATCAGGCCTCGTAAAAAAGAGGTTCCGATTGCGATTGGGAGACGGATGCGATTGCCCCTCTTAATTCCGTTGCATAAACTGGATTGGGTTTGCCATTGGTTAATGCAATCGGGGGCATAAACAAAATAGTTGCGATTCAAAACTTGCGATTGTTTAATATGATGCCACGTGGTCTGTGGGACCATCGGACCTCGGCTTTGGTGGAGGGCGATTGTAATACAATTGCGATTGTGATTAACTCATCGCATCGCAATGTTTCAATACTACAAAACACATTGCGGTGGTACACAATGCGACTTGCAATTTCGATTGCGATCGCATCGCAATCTTCCATATCAACAAGACACTGCAAGTGAAACTTGTGATTCTGATTGGTAGTGAAGTGGTGGGGACCATTATCACGTGTCTCATTCAAAACTTAAGTCTTGCGTCTTTTAAACAATTTTTTCTTCAATTTTGGTTGTTGAGGGCTTAAAAGCCCGAAAATACTGTCTTAATTAGAACTCTGTTCTTCCATGCTATGAAACCACGAAAGTCTTCATTCCTCTGCAAAAACAATTACGCCCATCAAACATTAACTTCATCTCTGCAAACTCGGCTGCAGCCATAAACAATTAAGTTCATCCTTATAGTTCTTCCCATTCTTCTTTGAATGTGCGGTGTTGTGCATGCAAGCTCCTCTGCTTCCCCTGTACTCTTTCTCTTCTTGCTCTCAAGGCACGCAGATGACTTTAATAATACTCTCCTCTTCAACACAGAGCTTCCTCAATCAAAATAAGGTTTCTAGCACTATCTTCCACTAATTTTTGAAGTTTCTCGCCTTGGCCATTGAAAACTCCTCGCATATATGGAAAGAGTTGAGGGCAATCGAGGAGGGGCCTGAAGATCAACCCTCTCGTCAGTTCGGTTGTCGTCAGAGTGGTGTTGCTAGTGTGGTTCTCTCCTTACCAGAGGACAAACAAACGATGGTGGTGGAGAATGAAACGTGGAGATCGTCGTTTTGTAATGCACAATAGAGCTAGTGAACTACCACTCCATACTCCTTCGCTACAGAGCCGTATATGGGGGACTAAGATGAAGGATATTTTGGGCATATTCACCCCATAAGTTAATTTTGACAATCCAATAATATTTTAAAAGAAAATTCAACTACCCTACCTCCACCTAAAGTTGAAATTTGAATCCTTCAACTAGCTCAGAGGAAATCTTGTGCTGGGGCACATAAGCATACCCAATGGCATAAGAGGTGGGCATGCACAACTAGTGTAAGAGTGATATATTTTTTTATTATTTATATTTTATCACATATAGAGTATGGTGATATTATAAGTTACTAAAATAAGAATTTTGAAGAGAAAACTGTCAGATTTCAAATAGAAAAATAATACATTTAGGTGTTCTCATTAAAATATTTTCAACAAGACACCAAACACAAAGGAACTTGAAAATTCAATTTTTATTTATATTATTAATTAAAGAAATGAGTACATGTCCATAAAAAAGAATTGGAACCCTTATAATGGTATGTCTGACTGCTCATTAAAAGAGAAAACAAAAGACTGAAGCACAATCATGAACCTTGGATGGATCCACCAGAAAAAATAACACCCACGGGGTTTTCGTTCCTAGGATCAAACTAGAACTGGCCACACCAAGTTCTACAAAAAAAAAAACATGGATAAACCAGAATGAATCCAAATGCCTAGCTTCCATCCCCTTTTCTAGGCTTTATGGACTCTTTAGAGACCTTATTTTATTATTTTCCCTCGAAAACCAAAAGCAAATAACATGGGTTGGTACCATGGGAAAATACTATGGTAACTACCATGGATAGATTCTGTCCATTTTGACTAGATCAAGAAAGGGAATATTACAAATCTTCTCTCTCAAAGATTGCTTTCCCTTAAGAAATTCACTGCTATCCACAAGAGAAGCATTGATTCTAGGATCCCATACAACCCAATGTGATATTCCATACCTCCATGCTAAATGATCTTGAATTGATCCTTTGATACTTGGATCCCAAACAATCCTTTGACCAATCTTTCCCTTGATAGATTCGTCTCGATCCCAAACAATCCTCTGGTCAATCATGGCCCCAATGGATTCTCCTAGATCCCAATGCCACCTAAGTCTTAAGATCTGTGGGTTATGGTACCATATCAGCCCTCCATCACTATCCATTCCAAACGGCCCAAGATGCAATATTCCCTTGGCTGTGAGTATCCTCCTAGAATTCAACCCATCAATAGAGTACCAACTCATAATAGCTCACCAATCCATGTCTTGGGAAGGATGAATACCTGCAAATCTACTATGTTGATGTTGCTCGATGCTCAACTCGTGCTACTCCACTCAGTCACCCAACATGATCCTCTTGGAGAACTCTTCCCAATGTATAAAGGTGGGTTGGTAGTGTTGCAAGCCTTATCTATGTACTCCTGTAGAGGGCTGCTCTGGAACTCCCAACTGTAATCCTCTTGCTACCTTATGAGGGACTTAAGTTGTTCCTCAACACTATACAACTTGGTCATTGATTCAGTACATACCCCTATGGGCTCCTCAATTTTCCTATTCTCGTGTAAGGTAGTGTCTCGAAATTTCCACACTCTCTACTTCAACATCATAAGATCTGTCTTGAAATGAATGATATTTTCTCAAAATTCCTATATTGGAAATTTTGGTGCCCAGTTGAATGCTTCGGTATCTTTCTGCACCAGATGCTCAACTATCATAGCTCCAGTTTGAACCTTTGATCGACTCTCCAAAAATGGCTCATCCTTCATAATATATTTGTCATGCTGCCCCTCATGATTATTCTTATCATGCCGAATTATGAATACTGGATCCTGACTAGATTCTCCTTGAATGCCTTTTTCCTCGCCTTCTTCACGCGTGGGGACAATTTGGCTTTCACACGGATGTATTCGTGGATGGTTTTCTACACTTGATTGCCCATACTCTTTATGGATGTCCTCTTGGATATCTATGGACTCAATTTTACAAGAGTATACCACATCGTTAGGAGGAATTACTTCCTTCCTTTCCCCATGTGCTTTTTTAGGCTCACTAATTATCGTTTGCTTGTGTTGCAAGTTTTTATGTAAAACATGGTGTTTTTGCTCACAATCTGTACTTGATTGCTTGGATCCTTCATAGGTTCACTTATGAATACTAGTGAACCCAACTATGGATGAATCCCCATGATCTGAAGAAATATCTAATTGTTATGCCCTTGTTGCCTCCTTATCATGTGGACGTGAATGGTTAAGGGCCAAAGGTCACTTGCAGATAAAGCATAGTTGTCTCCTCCTTAGTTCATTTTTGTTGCAGATTTTGTTCGTACTTCCTCCATCATTAATTCTCAACTCCTTCTTAGTAAACACCCTTCTAAGAAATTTTATGTTTTTCCTGACCAACTTCTCGACTAGATCATAGGCAACTGGTGATACTTGTGGTTCCTTCCTCCAAATGGTCAGCAATTTGGATCTTATTATCTTGCAGATGTCAACATCTCCTTTAAGAACATGGACACAACATTTTTCATGCATGTTTTGACATGGTATGAATGAGCTGATGTAATTTTGGTGTAAAATTTTTGGAGCAACTGAAAGATAAACTTGTCACATTCCAGATTCAGCATGAATTTGCCAAAGCTAAACTTTGTCATTAGTTCTAGAATTTTGTGTTGTTGTTGAAAGGTAGGAAGCATGATGTTGTTCAACCCTTGAAGTTTTTCTACTATTAGTTACAATATCCCCCTCATGATATCATTGTTGAAAAGTGGTAGTGGTTATGTTAAAGCTATGATCTTACTACGACAAGAGGCAACTCTGAGTCTAACATTTTCACAAGAATGCATAGTTTATAGTCGGATGTTTAAATTTTCAGATGGTTAAGTCAGAGTGTAAAAATCCACATGGACTGCTACAACAGATTGTGATACCATAGTGGAAATGGGAAGTCATTTTTATGGACTTCATCACATTTTTTCCTAAGACAACTAGACAACACGATTCCATTATGGTTGTGGTGGACAGGTTGATAAAAGTTTCAGATTTCATTCCAATGAAAACTATTTATTCAACTAGAAATGTAACACACACATTTATCAGAGACATAGTCAAATTGCATGGTGTTCCAAAGAAGATTGTGTCTAACAGGGATGTAAAATTCACTTTCAATTTTTGGAAGGATTTGTTCGCGGGTTTGGACATTGAGTTGGCCTTCAACAAAACTTATCATCCATAGACATATGGACAGACCGAGAGGGTAAACATGATACTAGAGGATATGTTGAGGATGTATGTGATGCATCAACAACGCAAGTGGGAAGAATATCTTCCATTGGTAGAGTTCACCTATAACAATGAGTATCAAGAGTCATTGAAGACGAGTTTGTTTGAGGTAGAGTTGTAACATTCACATCAATTAGAGTGATCGAGTTAACATGGTATTGATTGGATGAGAGATGTTGGCAGAAATGGAACATGAAATGCAGATGATGAAGAAGAACTTGAAGGAAACACATGATAGTAAGAAGACTTATGCAGACAATAATAAGTTTCTCAAGGATTTTCAGGATGGAGATTAGGTGTACTTATGCCCAAGAAAATCTCTTTGCGGATTGGATCATGTGCCAAGTTGGCACCACAATTTTGTGGACCCTTCAGGATCATTGAGAGGATCAGAGCAGTGGCCTATCGACTTGCACTGCCTTCCATAGTGAAATTCCATGATGTTTTTAATATATCATATTTCAAAAAAAGATATCGTACTAATATAAATGATCAATCATTGTCCAACATAAAAGTGAAATTGAAGAGATATGAATATACTCATACATGGATTGGTTCAAGTAGTATTACAAGTGCTAAGAGAATTGATTTACAAGAAGAATAAATTTTTGTGATAAAGTTTTTGAGAAATTTTGAGGTAGAAATTTATAAATACACCAAGCATTCCCAAAGATTTCGATGACAGGACTTGCAATTCAAAAAATCCCGTGAAGTTTTTCCACCAGAGACCATTTTGTCAACAGTTGATTTTTTAGAGAACTATACATTAGTTCCACAAAAATAAATACAGGGTGAATAGTATCATTCTGATCAAGTCTCCATGTTTGTCAATATTCTATATAGACATGCTGAACAAAATTTTGATCATATAGAAAGCACTAATCAAAATCGACATGATATTAAAGAATATCACTTTTATATCAGTGATGATCGTACACATGATACATATTTTGTACAACATTGTTTTGAAATGATTTATGAATCCTTCAAAATTCATGAAATGAAATTCAATGAACATTGGATATGGTCAGATGGATGCACAGGTCAATTCAAATTTTCACGATCATTATTTTGGTTGTGTCGTCTTCATATGAAAACCTGCATTAAAAATTGTTGGAATTTCTTTGAGACTGGTCATGTAAAAGGAGAACATGATGGTGCAGTGGCATGTAGAAAATGAGCACTTCGAAGATATCAAATGGACCACTCTGCAAACCGACTTGTCTCAGCTAAACAAGTTGTTCAATGGTGCATCGTTTCAGTAAGCCATGAGAATAAATGGTCAAGGGAAGTACGAAGGTACATGAACATATATATATATGTGTGTGTGTGTGTGTGTGTGTGTGTATAACTTTAATATGTACATGATCTAATTTTTATTGGATTTCTAATTTTAAACATTATTTATCACAATGATTATCTTTGATGGTATTTTGAATAACATATTAATATTCTTGTTTGAATTTTCCATACAGGTTTTTTTTGACATATTAGGGAACAAGATGTAGACAGATCGATTAGAGATGACGTTGAAACAATAAAAGGGACTCGAAAATTTCATTCTATTAAAACAAAGCAGTACCAAAATGTGTTTGCATCTGATAAAAGAAAATATTCTTGTTTTGTCATGTTTGCATAGACAACATAGAATCTGATGATGTTTGTGAAAACAAAATGTATGTAAAATATTGGAAGCATACTAAACTAAATACAAAGGGGAAAATTTCCATTGCAAACTTTGAAGAAATGTAATTAGAGGAGACTATAGTATCATCTGAAGGTGATTGAGTTTATAATATTGTTAGAGAAGGTAAAATTTCAATTATTTCAAATGATAGAGATCTAGAAATAGATAATAAAATCAAGTACACATGTTAATTATTTAAAGTTAATTTTTCATGTTAATTATGATCTAAATTTATGTAAGTTTGTTTTCTTGTGCAGGAGATGTTTTTGCTGTAGTTACACCTACTACCAACACAAAAAATGTGAAGTATTATTTGATGCGTTACACGAAAGATGAAATTATTGAAAACTATGATGATAATGAGTTTATATATGACAAAGGGTCTATTATACTGAAAGGTTATTTTTTCTAACAAACTCATGAAAGTCGGGATTTTTTTTTACTTTCAAGACTACGAACATGATGTCATAAGTTATCAATATAGTAACTTGGTGTGTGCAACACGCATAAAGTTGATAGAAGTTCAATCAAAGAAAAAATTGAAAATTAAGAAATGGAAAATGTCAAAAGTCGATCATGAACGGATCATTGAAGATGAAATTCTATTAGAATTTTTTTGATTGAACTTCCCAACGATTTCTTCTCCTTGGATTCACTTTTAGAACTTATAGAACTCAACTAGAAATTGTTAGCCTTTTTTTGTGCATTCTTAAGTTTTACAATTATTATAATATGTATATTTTATGTTATATGTACAAGTGTTTGCACACGTACATTTTTTTTGTACATGCACACAAGTAATTTATACACGTGTACACATACACATATAGATTATCTGGTCTTAAACGATTTCATACATTCTCTAGTACAATTTATGTCATAATGCCATTAATGCAAAATGTACATGTGTATCTAGAATAGTTGATATAATGCAGATTTTAGGTTGTGATTTTGTTTTAGACATCTATTAAGAAAATTATAATATTCATTCTTGAATGCAAAATGTGTGGTACATGTTTTTTAAATTTCCAGTTTACTATCAAATGACATACATAGTAGCACTTCTATGTACATTAATGAAAAATGTTGTGTACTGGATATATGTTTTAATGCAATTTTAAAATTTTATGATTGTTTGACACATCTATGAACATCTGAATTTTGAGATTATTTTTAGATATATGCATATCTTACTTCAATCATTTTTACATATATATTCATGAACTTAAATATGTAAAACCATCTATGTTTGTTTTAAATGACATGTATGATTATGCAAAATGTACCTAAATATAACCTTTAATAGACATCCTATAATTATAGGACATTCACACATGTTCAAATGCATAACATGTGCCACATGTGTTTTGTAATTTGAAATTTCCATTTAGATTCATTTAATATTTAACAAATAAAAAAACAACTTGAGTTTTAAAAACAAAACATTATATCACAACATGTGATCACATGCCAAATGTAACAACTATTCAAAATTTAAAATCATTCTTGATAAAAGTAAATGTAGTTCAACTATCCAAAATGTAAAATATGTTCAAAATTTATATCATGAATAATAAAAGTATATATATATATATATATATATATATATATATATATATATATATATATATATATATAGTGTTATTGTTTTTAGATATATACATTGATATGTATTTTAC
This sequence comes from Pinus albicaulis, assembly GCA_034641835.2. Classification (NCBI taxonomy): domain Eukaryota; kingdom Viridiplantae; phylum Streptophyta; class Pinopsida; order Pinales; family Pinaceae; genus Pinus; species Pinus albicaulis. The sequence goes on from CM076576.1 coordinate 205,097,624, forward strand.
TTCAATCATTTTTACATATATTCATGAACTTAAATATGTAAAACCATCTATGATTGTTTTAAATGACACATGTGATTGAATGCAAAATGTACTTAAATATCACTTTTAATAGAAATCCTAATTATATAATATTCACACATGTTCAAATGCATAACATGTACCACATGTATTTTGTAATTTGAAATTTCCATCTAGATTCATTTTATATTTAACAAATAACAAAACAAATTGAGTTTTAAAAACAAAACATTATATCACAACATGTGATCACATGCCAAATGTAGTTCAACTATCCAAAATTTAAAATTATTCTTGATAAAAGTAAATGTAATTCAACTATATCCAAAATGTAAAATATGTCCAAAATTTAAATCATGAACAATAAAAGTAAATATATAACAATGTATAGTGTTACAAGTATCAAGTTATATAGAAAAGTAAATATGACTGCATACATATGACTATCTATATAGAAAAGTAAATTTAAGACTATATATCAAATAAAATGTTGCATTTTCATCATCAATCAAATAGAGGTAGATGCAATGTATTTTCCTGCAGCGCCTTGAGCCTCCTTGTGTTATCATCTAAAGAATAGGAAACCTGTACACAATGTGTAAACATTAAAATTAAATGTTTTAAAATTGAATGAGAGTGTAGAACTTCATAAAAAAAAATGAAAAAAAATCATGCAATACCTCATGTAGTTCCCTCTCCACTGTCCTGTGTTGGTCATCCATCAATACATCCTCCACGGTAAACTGTACAATATACATGTACAACTATATATATATAGATAGATAAATAGATAGATAGATAGATTAAAAATTTTCAAATGAAAATGCATAAACTAATTTGCAATAATATTAAAAAAAATTTAGACAACTTCTTGTTCAAATTGTTTGGATGTTCCTATCTCCATCATACACTCCATTGCTACAGTCCTTGGAGAACGGAAATCATCTCCACAAACCTAAAATTCAAAAATTTTAAAACTGTAAAATAACTCAAGATGTAGATCTTATTTTTTAATGAAACTTTTGAACTTCAATTTATAACTTAAACATAAGTGAAAAATTGAATACTTGTGATGGTGGATTTGGCACGTATCCTAATAGGGAAGAACATGGTGGCTCGGAATGAAAATCATCTCCACAAACCTAAAATTAAAAAAATTTAAAACTGTAAAATAAATCAAGATCTAGATCTCATTTTTTAATGAAGATTTCACTTCAATTTATAACTTAGAAACATAGGCGAAAAATTGAATACTTGTGACGGTGGATTAGGCACATCTCCTAACAAGGAAGAAGAGGGTGGCTCCGAACGCAAATCATATCCAAAAACCTAAAATGAAACAATTTTAAAACTGTAAAATAACTCAAGATTTATATTTCATTTTTTTATGAAAATTTCACTTCAATTTATAACTTAAAAACATATTTAAGTGAAAATTTATTCATACTTGTGACGGTGGATTTGGCACATCTCCTAATAGGGAAGAAGAGGGTGGCTCCATTGCTAAAACATCAGACGGAATTGGAATATGTTAACATTTTATTATATACATACATGTGTACACAATTATTTATTTTAAAAATATGTCATCATGATACTGATATAATAATAAATTAATAATTGTACATCAACATCATGAACACTTAAAAAACACTAACATTTGCCAATATATCATCTTGATTGGGATAACTATCTTGATTGTGAGAACTTGAAGCTTCAACCGTGATATTATCAAAATATTTGTTCATCAAGCTTGTTAACTGCAAATGATGTTCACATATGATACATTTTTTTTAGATTAACATTTACAACTAAACATGTATATCTATTTATTACAAATTGTACATGTTAAAATATTCACCCTAACCATTAACACATACCGATCCCATGCCCTCTTCCTCATGACTAATTAAGTCCTGCCAACCATTGTGAAAATTATTTGCATATGTTCTAAGCTCTTAAGTACGCATGTTGTCTATCTCATCATCTGTATAATACACAAAATCAGCACGTGCATTCTCTTGTGGTCTTTTTCGATTCAGAAAAACATCAATTCCACCAAGTCCGATATGAGCATTGTCTATGATGGCATCCCTTGCTTCTCGAATAATTTGAGAAGTGGCATCCATCTCTGACCACAAAGTTTCCACACGATCTGGTTGGCTTACCAATGGTGGCTCGGGGCAACGCAACTCACCATCACGCTTAGATCTCCTACGGTTACATAATCGACCTTTATGAGAACCAAAAAATTCAGAAAGAAGGTCAATAATTTGGTTTCATTCTCAAAAATAATTTTGCATAAAACAATTTTTCAAAATAAAGAGGAACCTCATCGTTCCATGGTAGTCTTCCATAGGCAGCAAGGTGCCTATCATACAAATGGAAAGCTACACTAGGGTGCTTGAAATATTGCACTTTTAACATCTTTTTTTCGGCCCTTCCTTGAAATTAAACGTAGGTTTTTCCATTTCCTTTGTAACTCTGTGTTTAACATCCTCCCATGTATCTGGACCCATTATTATTTCATTTATTTTCCTCATCACTTCTACAAAAGTATCAGTGGTTGGCCCAAGCTTTTAGTAGACATCTACAAGTGTGTGTAAAGAGTGCGTAACTACTTCTAAGATTTCTCGACTCTCAACAAGGAGTTTCAAAGACAGAATATCTTTCTTCAATTTTAAATAAAAATGTTCACACCTTTGTAATGTGCATTGTTGGATGTTTGTTTCCTAAGGTAAATTGGAAATGTCAAAAGGATAAATCGTGGTTGGTGTACAACCATCTTCTTGAATAACACGGCCTGGCCTACGTCTTTTTTGAGCGCATTTTCACCCTCTACATCAATATATAAAATTACATGTATAATAAAAAAACATGTGAACAAATTTGTACAAATTTGATTTTTTACCATAAAAAAATTATATAAATAATTTAAAACAAATTAATAATTTAATGAAAATAAAAATTAGATTGATGGCCACCTTGAGATGGCTCGGCAACATCATGCCCACCCTGAAATCGTTGAGAACCAACATGACCACCCATTGATTGGCCACCACCCACTGGTTGAGAACCAACATGAACACCCATTGATTGGCCACCGAGGGAATTCATACCACGATCCTTACGCAATTGGCCACCAGGGGAATGTGTACCACCACCACTCACACACGACGAGAGGGAGGCTTCATAAAAAAATATGAATTTATAATCGATTTAAAAATGCATACATACATATAAATACATGCACATATGATTGATTAGATTGCGTGAACCATACCACAATTGTGTGAACCATGACTAGGCTCCATTGATGGAAGAGATACTCTTATCCTCTGAACTCCTAAACAATAAAAAATGAAATTTATTAAAAACTAATTTAACTCGCAAAATTGATTAAAAAAAATCAATTCCATATGTATGCTTATATGTAGATGGGGATAGCATTATATATATTCAATAAAAAAACAATTCCACATGTATACATGTATGTATGGACATAAGATTATATATTCAAATTTCATTTAAAAACATGCACATTTAATATAAATACCATGAACATCCCTCGATCCATGACCCTCCTCTCTAGTAGAGGCATGGGATTCTACTGATGTTTGCCTTTCATCCTCTGTGATATATATATATATATATATATATATATATATATATATATACAATGGACATTTACAATTATTTTTAAAATTACTATTTAAAATAAATTCAAAATAATTAAAAAAATTAATGTAATTTAGTACACAAATGTTGAACACAAACACAAATTATGTAAAACACAAAACTTTCAAAGCACAAATTAATGTGTAAAACTAACTTTAAATAAAAATTTGTTAAAGTCCTGCACATTTTAATTTTATAAAACATGAAGTTTACCAAGTTGTGCTTATATGGTGGGAGCACACTTGGTATATAATTGAAAAAAACACATGGTCATTAAAAATGATGCATTTATAAGTAAAAAACACACACATAACAAAGATATGTTACAATGTCCATCAATAAATTTTGAAGGAGAGCGTCTCAACACTAATTCATCTTTGAGAGATGAATATTGAATTGGCATTGCCCCATATAATACTAATTTATATACTAATTCATCTTTGACAAATGAATCTTGAATTGGCATTGCCCCACACAATAGATCACCAGACATCTTATTAAAATTTGCACAATGTATTATACTAAAAAATTGAAATTGTCTAACAATATTGTTTTCTTTTACAAGCTGTTGTTTTAATCTCTCCTTTTTAACTTGGTACACACCTTTCATTTGGCTGCATACAAGTTCAGAATTGGTGAAAACTACAATTCCATTTGATCCATACTCCCTAGTTGTTCCCAAGCCTTCTATCAATGCAATATAATATGCTTCATTATTTTTTGTTCTTCTCATTATATTCATTTTCCTTTGGAGAACCTTGTTAGTCACAATATTGTAAAGCACATATGTAATCACTGTTTTCTCTGGATTGGGATAGAAAGAAACATCTATGCATAATGTCCATTTTTCAACCATATTTAGTGGGATTTTTTATCCCTGAAAGAAAAAAAAAATTCAATAAAATATATTAAATATTGAGTATTTATGGTTGGTCGGCCTTCATCATGCACTCTTTTGTATATTTATGATATATATCCTCCTCTCTTTTTCAACAAGATTTTTCCTGATGATGGGTCTTGTTCTAGACCCGAAACGTAGATCCAAAAATGATCATTGTGGAGATTCTGAACCTAGCAACTCAAAAATCACACCACAAAAATCTGAGATCTATAATATTAAATGAACATTTATTGCAAATGCCTTAAATTTTATAGTATAAATGACATGTACATGGCTTGCCTTAAATTTTATGGGAGAAATTACATGTACATGGTTCCCAAATGAAATGACATGTACATAGTTCATGGGAGTTAGGCTAAAAAAGAAACAACAAAGCCAAAACTAAAGTTTAAATCAATATAAGATGTTTAAAACAACAAGACATTAACTGCACAAAACAATTATACATATGCAGCTGGTGGCACTGTTGATGTCAACAATGTCAATGGTGTTGCTGGGCATAGGAGGTGATGAGTTGTTAGGTCCCTATATTACTGGTATAGTCCCTTATTTTTGTTAGTGTAACCCCCTTATTGTTATTATTGTACCCCTGTAACCCCCATATTATTATTATTACTGTGCCCTTAAATTATTATTGTTAGGTTGGCTAGGATTACATTGTGGCCCCATGGACTCCTATATATAAAAATGAGGTTTTGTAATTTGTCTCGTCCAAGAATTTTCCATTCATGTAATGTATTGGAGGTTGCCCTCTCGAATTGGGTTATTCTAAGGTGTTGATATCTCTTTTATTCTATTTTTGGAGCTGGTTTCACAACATTTGGTATCAGAGCTTTGGATTCTAGGGTTTCATTGCTCCAAACAGGTCATCGTGGAATTTTCGCTATAACTTTTTTTCTACGAAGGTTCAAAAGCTGAAATTTTTAGTGTGTGAATCCAAAGTCCTGAGGAACATCGTCACAAAATTTCAGAGCTTGGTTCGCAATATTTTTGGAGATATAATCTGTGGAATTTAGGTCATTTTGCAGGCTCCTGAATTTAACATAAACATGTCATCATGGCATTGTCACTATAACCTTTTTTATACGAAGGTTCAAAAGCTAAAATTTTTAGAGTGCGAAGTCTAAATTTTGAGAAACATTGTCGAAAAATTTTAGATCTTGGTTCATAATATTTTTGGCGATATGATCTATGGAAGTTAGGTCTTTTTCAGGCCTTTGAATTTCATCTCAAAGAGGTGACCCTGGAAAAATATTCATAGCTCTCTCTCTGAGCATCAGATTAGAATTTTGTAAAGAGTGGCCTCAAGTAAATGAATTGTAGTTTTATTTATATCAATTGCAAAGCCAAAGGAGGAAACAGTGACATGTGGCAAGTAATACAAGTTCGCGCTACTGAACCAGTCCATAATTGGGTCATTGTGGGAGATTAGACATAAATTTTCCTTGAAGAATCCAAATTAGATCAGACCTGTGGAATTTGAAAGAAGCTTCAGAGGTCTACTACAAGGCTGAATTTTAGATATTGAGGATCCACAGTTATAGAAATAATTCAATTTCAATATCGAGCTCCTCAAAAGAAAGTAAAAGGTGTGTATTTTTGTTTCCGAATTGCATAAGTCTTGTTTGAAGAATCAAGTTGAATTGATTACAAGGGCATATTGTAGAATAGAAATCAGTATTGGATTCTAAAATGGCCCCTAAAAAGAATTCAACACCCATTAAGCCTTTATAAGTCTCTACTATGACTCATGAAGACGAAAAATGGCAACATGACGTATCAAAATTACAAGAGCAAGTGCAACAAATTTCGCTCTCACAAAGATAAAAACAAAATGAAATGTAAGTTTTAAAGAAAGGCATGGAAACTAAGATGGATGGTTTGAAGAAAGGCATGGAAGCTAAGATGAATTGTTTGGAAGCTAAGATGAATGGCATAGAAGTGGCGTGGAAGCTAAGATGGATGACATGGAAGCTAAGATCGATGAAAAAATGAAAGACAACATGGAAAACATGAAGAATGATCTAAAAATAGACATAGAAGGTTTGGCAAAGTTGATACAAGAATTTTTTCCTAATGGTGAAAAGATAGCAGAGGAAACTTGTGATGAGAACAAAATAAATATTAATCGTGATTTCATAAACTTTAATGTTGGAGGGAAGAACCACCATATTCCAAAAATGGATATAAGGAAGTTTGATGGAAAAGATCGTGTAACATGGATACTATAGATGGAGCAATATTTTGATCTCAATAATGTGCAAAACACACAAAAGGTACGCATTGCAACTTTACATTTAGAACAAAATACATTTGTATGGTATCGATGGCTTTGCTCCCATATAAAAATTGTCACTTGGTCAATTTTTACGGAGGAAATGATAGCACATTATGAGGATACAAAGAGCAACACCTTCTTTAGCCAATTGATAAATCTCAAACAAAAGGGTTCAGTGGGGGAGCACATTAAGGACTTTCAAAAATTGAATATAAGGGTAACTGATATTTCAGAGGAACACAGGATTGATCTCTTCATAGGTAATTTAATGGATAAATCCAACATGAAGCTCGTATTTTGGAACCTGATTCATTGGAGAAGGCATTCAAGTTGGCCAGAAAAAATGAATGTAAAATTATGGCGACAAGGAAGCCTACCACTCACTTCTATAAAGAGGGAAGTGTTGCTACTCCTAGATTTGCACAACCTACATGGTTGACACCACAACAATTGGAAGAAAAAAGAGCAAAAGGGCTTTGCTACAGTTGTGATAGAAAATACACTAAAGGTCATAAGTGTGTTGAGAAGAAATTATTTTACATATATTGTGAATGGGAAGAAGAAAATGAACAAGAATATTCAAAAGAAGAGGGTATACACCATGAACCAACCCTAGAAGAGGAAGAAATGAGTCTGACCATATCGTGTAATGCATTGGCAGGAATTACCACTCCTCAAACTCTGAAGATAGAAGGACATATCAAGAAGAAAAAGGTAATAGTGTTGATTGATTCAGGTAGTACTCATAATTTTATTCATTGTAAGGTAGCCAAGGAATTGAATTGTTTCCTATACCCAGCACCAGAATGTCAAGTTATGGTTGCAAATGGAGGAAATATAAATTGCTCTGGAAAATGCCATAATATCAAGCTAACCATGGGGGAATATGTATTGAATAGTCCAATGCTTTCCATTCCTATGGGAGGTGCTGATGTTGTACTAGGAGTACAATGGTTGCAATCTTTGGGGATGGTAGCTTTTAATTTTCAAGAACTTTTCTTGAAATTTTTTTTAGAAGGAAAGGAAGTCGAATTACGGGGTATTGTAGGGAAGCCGGGAAAGATAATAAGCTCTAATGTCATGAAAAATCTTATAAAGAAAGAACAATGAGGCGTAATTGCACAATTTTTCTCACTATAAGTTCCAACATCAAAATCATCTATTTCTTCAGATCTCCAAAAAGTCTTGGACAATCATTCCAAGGTGTCTGAAACTCCCAAAGGACTCCCACCTATTCGTATCATGATCATGCTATTCATTTGATTCCAGGAATTGTTCCTCCAAACATCATGCCTTATAGATATCCTTATGTCCAAAAGAGCGAACTTGAACGTATGATTGCAGAAATGTTAGAGGCTGGTATAATTCAACCTAGTCAAAGTTCTTTCTCTGCTCCTGTAGTATTTGTACACAAGAAGGATGGATCATGGCGCATGTGTCCGGATTATAGGGAGCTCAATAATCTCACCATTAAAGATAAATTTCCCATTCCTATGATTGATGAATTATTGGATGAATTACATGGAACAATTTTTTTACCAAGTTGGATCTTTGTTTAGGATATCATCAAATTAGAATGAAGACTGAAGATATTCTGAAAACAACATTTCAAACTCATGAGGGTCATTATGAATTTTTGGTCATGCCTTTTGGCATTACCAATGCACCTTCTACATTTCAAGGGTTGATGAATTCCATTTTCAAACCATTCCTTAGAAAATTTGTACTAGTATTTTTTGATGATATACTAATCTACAACAGGTCTTGGAAGGATCATGTTCAACATGTTGACAGGGTGCTCAAACTATTGCAGGAGAAACAATTGTATGCAAAAACATCCAAACGTTTCTTTGGAGTACAAGAGGTGGAATATCTAGGTCATATTGTATCTCATGAGGGTGTTAAGGTAGAACCTAAAAAAATTAAATTCATTAAGGAATGGAAAGTCCCCACAACCATAAAGCAGTTTCGAGGATTTCTTGAGTTAACAAGGTATTATCGCAAGTTTGTTAAGAATTGTGGGAGAATAGTAGCATCTCTAACAACATTATTGAAGAAAGATGCATTTTCATGGATTCCTGAAGCAACTAAGGCCTTTGAACATCTTAAATAATAAATGTGCATAACACTGGTCTTGGCTACGCCAGATTTCACAAAAACCTTTATTGTGGAATGTGATGCCTCAGGAAATGGAATTGGTGTTGTTTTAATGCAAGAAGGAAGACCCATTACCTTTGAAAGTCGTCCAATCAAAGGAAAGTATTTACAGAAAGATATTTACGAGAAGGAAATGTTAGCAATACTGCATGCACTAAAGAAATGGAAAACTTACCTAATGGGAAGACACTTCAAGGCAAAAACTGATCATGATAGTCTTAAACACTTTTTGGAACAAAGACTTTCTTCATAAGAGGAGCAAAAATGGGTCACAAAGACGTTGGGTTATGAATTTGAAATAATTTACAAAAAATGGAAGCTAAATGTTGTTGCAGATGCACTCTCAAGAAAGAATGAATAGGTGGAAGAATTGCTTTGTGCTATATCTATTATCCAACTAGATTGGATAACCAATGAAATGGATGAATGGAAGAAGGATGAAGAAGTGTGGACACTCATTCAAAAGTTGCAGCAAGATCCTAGTACATCTGATACATTTAGTTGGAAAAATTATTCCTTATGGTACAAAGATCACTTATATCTTTGTAAGATTTCCCAACTAAAACAAAATATTCTTTTGGAATTGCACACTTCTCCTTTAGGAGGACACTCGGGATTTTTAAAAACTTACCACAGGGTGAAGAAAGAATTTTTTTGGGATGGCCTTAAATCTGATATTCAAAAATTTGTGGTATAATTTTTGGTTTGCCAGCAGAATAAAGTTGAGACAATTAAAACCCTGGGTCTTCTATAACCTTTATCCATTCCAAGTCAACATTAGGAGGAGATTTCAATGGATTTTATCACAGGTTTACCTAAGTCCGAAGGAAAGAGTGTCATCATGGTGGTAGTTGATATACTTACCAAGTATGCACACTTTTGTGAATTATCTCATCCATTTAAAGCACATACAATTGCTACTACATTTATGGACACAATTCAAAAGCTACATGGAAACCTAAGGGTTATTTTGAGCGACATAGATCCCAGTTTTACTGGAAATTTTTGGTCGGAGTTATTTTCTTGTTTGGGTACTCAATTAGCTCATAGCTCATCTTATCATCCTCAATCCGATGGTCAAACTAAGATAGTAAATAAATGTTTGGAAGTATATATTCATTGTTTTGTATCTGATAAAAAAACACAATGGTTCAAGTCGTTACCTCTCACTGAATGGTGGTATAACACTTCCTTCCATACTGCAGCAAAAATGACCCCATTTATGGCACTTTATGGATATCATCCACGGTCCATCACATCATCTTTAAGAGAAAATTTGAAGGTTCAAGCAGTGGAAGATCACATCGAGCATCAACAAGAATTTCTCCAACTCTTAAAGGATAACCTAAATTTGGCACAAAATCAAATGAAACAATAGGCAGATCAACATTGTAGCGAGAGAAGTTTTGATGTAGGAGACTAGGTATTCTTACGGTTACAACCATACAAACAAATGTCCCTCAAGCAAGCTAAGAAGGATAATAAATTATCGCCAAAGTACTATGGTCCTTACAAGGTGTTGCAAAATATTGGTACTATGGCATACAAATTGTAGCTTCCTGCTTCTTCATGAGTGTATCCATTTTTCCATGTTTCATGCTTAAAGAAGGTTATAGGTGAAAATCTTCTAGTTCAAAAAATATTGCCAGAACTTGATGAGGAAGGAAAAATCATATTGGAACCTGAAGAATTCATGGAAATAAGAACTCGACAGCTAAAAAATCGATCAATTTCAGAGTATCTCATCAAGTGGAAGAACTTACCCACTCAAGATTCTACATGGGAGGATGAGAATTTTACACAGAAGCACCCAGAGCTACTCAAGCATTGAGGACAACACATTTTTGAATGAGAGGGGCATGTTAGGTCCCTATATTACTATTATAGTCCCTTATTATTGTTATTGTAACCCCCTTGTTGTTATTGTACCCCTGTAACCCCCATATTATTATTATTGCGCCAAAAAATAATTATTGTTAGTTCAGCTAGGATTACATTGTGGCCCCTCTAGGATTACATTGTGGCCCCATGGACTCCTATATATAGAAAGGAGGTTTTGTAATTTGTATCATCCAAGAATTTTTCATTCATGTAATGTATTGGTGGTTGCCCCCTCGAAGTGCTTATTTTTGAGGTGTTGATATCTCTTTTCTTCTATTTTTCGAGCTGGTTTCACAACATGAGTTTCCTGAGGCAGAGGATGGAATTTTATAGTCACCCATTGACACAACTGTTGAAAATATAGGTTTTTGCCTACAATTATGATAGGGTATCAAAGCTTCCAACAAAATGGAGTTGCCACCAAAGAGGAGGGTCCAAAATAACCTGCAATGTATAAAGGGAAGGTTACAAGGAAAATGATTATATTGAATATCGTGAAACTTTTACCTTCTGTGAAATGGAAATTAAATATGTCAACTTCCAATGTTTCTAAGAGTCCAAATAATGTTTTGAAAGGGATGATAAGCAAGCGAAAATGAAAAGTTGTATTATATGTCAATTGTGTAAATTCAGGCATTGTAAACAGTAGTATGGTCTGGACGATATGAGAATAAAAATGCCACTGGTTGATATCGTCCAAAAAAAATGCCACTGGTTGATGGTAAAATTTTAAACAACAATATGTGAATTATTTGTGAAAAATAATAAAAGTTAATTCACAATTTTAAACACGTAATTTAACAATTTAATAGAGTTCAATTTTAAAGAAAAACAATTTACCATTTAACAAAAATCAAAACAATTTAACAAAAACAAAAATGCATACATGTATAAATTAAATCTTTGAACAACAGAATAATAGACTTTAATTGTAATTTTTTTTTTCAAATTCCACAGTTAATTCTGATTTTTTCTGTCAAAAAATAGAAGCAGAAGAATAGGGTGGTTTGGCATAACACTGAATACTTCTCAACTTGGTGACTATGAGGATGAAAAAATGTAACAAAGTACCAAAATTCGTTGGTTTGTTAGTGGATTATGTTTTTTAAGTCGTCATTAATGGGGTACTTATTCAATTTTTTCAATTCCAAATGCAATCGAACCTATTGGGCAAAGGCCTATCAATTTAGTAGGTAGTTGAATTTGTCAATTCCAAGCACAATCGATGTTGTAAAGTGAAGGTTGTCGATTTAGTGTCTCGTATAATTTTCATTACAATGTGATATTAGTTTTTCAACCAATGAAATGATAACATTATCAAAAAAATTTAGAGTAAAAAAATCTATAGACTCTAAGTTGTTATATAATGACGTAGGAATGGAATTTAGAAAAAAATATTTAACTTCAGGAAAACATTTGTCCATTGTCCATTGATAAAAAAAGGGGCATTAGTTGATCAGGTAACATTAGATATATTGATGGAAACCATACAGGTATGAATTGTTCATGCCAATATATCAAGTGAGCTAAAAGGAATTGGGTAAGAATTCCTTGAGTTATTCTTCAATATATCAATTGATATATATGCGATGACATCTAAATGCATGTATGTGAATTGATTCCTAGGTAGGGGTATCGTAAAGGAAGGAACCCTAGAGGACATTTCAAAATTGTGACAAAATATTTTTTATGCATTCATATGATAATATGTCATGTTGAGTTGGTTAAGAGAAGGAAGAGTTTCCCGAGGGGCTGTTCAGTAGTGAAAGGAAGGGATCTTTAGGGATTGTTGAGAAATGAAGGGAGGGTAAATTCCTTGTGTGTGGTGATTGAAGAAGGTGTCAAAATGTGTTGAAGAGTTGAGTGAATTTTGAAGTTGGTCAAGGAGGATGGTATGACATGGGATATATTGTAATTATTATAGCAGATGTAATTCTAGATGCTTGGAGGATGTGTAAAATTTATATGAAGTGAAGATGATGAAGAAAATGATACATATATGTACGTCTAGATTCCTGGAGGATGTATAAAATCTATAGGAAGTGAAGAATATGAAAACAATGATACAGAGATGTATGTCTAGATGCCTGGAGGATGTGTAAAATTTATAGCAAGTGAAGATGATTATGAAAATGATAAAGAGTTATCCAGGATTCATATATCAAGATGGATTGAGTATGAATGCAACATGGGATGGTATTCAATGTCGTGCAAGGGTGTAGTGAGTGAATGTGGTGAATGTGAAAGAAGTATGAATGTGCATGAAGTATAATATGCGGATGTGAAATGTTTGATTGTGTATAAATGAGTATTAGTGCATATGTTTGAATGCATTATGTGAATTATTTTCTATTATAGTAATGCAAATATAGTTAATGAAAGTTATTAGCATTTATTTTATTTATATCTTAAAATAATGGAATGATCGGTATGTCATAATTCTAAGATAATTTCAAAAGCTACTGGAAATATGGCAATGAAAGTTTATATGCTTGAATACTCACAGTTGTTTGGCTGAATGAAAATTCTGTGAGGTAGGATAAATTGCAAGTAGAAATTGATTGTATATGTAATCCCATAATGAATATTGGTTTCTACTACATACAAGCGCCAAGCATTATTATAATAATCACATAGTTGTTCAATCTAGTTTCTAAATTATATAGAGTTCAAATTTTTATTTGAACATCTCGTGGTGACTTTATGTTTATGATACAAGTGAGATGATGGATCTGTATAGTATGGACAGATGATGGATGCTATAAACTAGGAAGCACATGAAGAATGCTACTATGATGAAACTATAACCCTATGATATGCCTTGATTTCAATGAGTTGTTGAGTGACTAGAGGCTGCTAGTGGGATGACTTGGCAGTAAGAGTCTATAGGTGCCTACACTTCATGAAAGGGTAAATAGCATGCCTTCCCCTACTCTTCTTGGCTGAAGCAATAGGATTTCAAAGGTAGACAAAAACACTCTTTTGTAAAGGTAGTTTTATGCACATTTTAAAATATTTTAGGAATATCATAAATATTAAAAAAATTTAACTATTTATTTAACTTCACTTATAAATCAAATTCTTTAAATATTCTAGAATTTAGGATAAAATTAAATAAATACTATGTAAGAAAAGCTACATAGGAGTTATAAGAAGGTTCTTGTTGTAAATAAAATATGTAAATGTACTTTGGATGTTAGAAATCCTATTATTACTTTAAAAAATCACCAATAAAATTAAATGAGGAAACATAATTATGCTAAATTCATTTTCTAAGTGGCACAATTTTATTCAAAGCTAGATCATCTATTTATAATCACTTGGAATCCACTTTACTCCCATCAATCAAACCATCCATATATATTACCATTCATGGGCTAAACAAAATCACACTTTGATTATGTACCCATCCAATCCAAACCTTTGAAAATTAATTTGTTTTGGAGATAGCTAAAATGTTTCTAAAAACAAAGTGTTGGGCCTCTTCCTATACATTTATGTACCATCATTTTACCTCTTAAAGGGTTAGAAAGTTGAAAGAAAGGAGGCTGACATGGTCTTGAGTTCCCTTGAGGGTCTTTTCCACCATGTGAAAACAAAAGTTGAGAAAAGTAAGAGCTCCCCTCATATATAGAATGGTTTTGTCATAAACCAAGGCCACTTCTGTAATTGCCTCAAACATTCCAAACCACATCCATGCTTCTTGTTAAGAAGAATATATTTTACAAATTCCTCCCATGGATGCCTCTACACCCCTATATAATGTGCCTTTGTAGGCAAAGAAGTGTCTGGTTCTCTTTTTGAATCTTTTGTAGTTCAACAATCATTTACTAGAGTCTGAAATGTCTATAGTAGATACTATTCCATTAGTTTGTTCTTTAATTGCATGTTGATGTTTGGCATGCCATGGAGCATTGAATGGAAATGGATGGGTTGTATGGGTTATATTCCACAAATAAAGGGATTTAAATGGCCACATGTTTATCCAAGTATTTAATCTGAATTGGGTGTGACTTATCTATCTACAACTTATTCATCATGGTTGGGAATTGAAATCTATAATTTGTAAGCAAGAATACGTCACTGACAAGGCCACCCACTAGAGTAGCATCGAAAAAACAAAACATGTGATTAATATAAAGATAAGAATCCCCATTTAAAACAAATAGAAACATCTACATTTTCAAGCCTCGATGTGGTTATTTATGGTTTAGATTTATGAAAAGTATGTAATTGAGGGGAAATAGGATAAGGTCAAGGGAAAAGACGAGAATTGAAATTTTGGAGATAGAGTTAAGATGGAGCCTTCACTACTATTCCTTATAGAAAACCACCACCAAGGTTCAAAGTTAAAATCTCATCCTGACAATGTGCGCTTATATTTTGTCTTAGAATAATTTCTTCGCTTACACATAAGGTGTTTGGTGCTCATTTTAATCCATGGTTTCATATCTATTTTTGAATTTCAATAGTGATCCATGAAAATGTCATGATATGTAATGATGCTTTATCTCCTTGTACTCCAATAGTCATTGTAAGTTTTTATATATATATATCTTCATTTTATTGTTCTTGAGAGCTCCATTAGAAAAACTAATTGGGGTTGACTTAACGAAAAACAGGTAACTCAAGAACTCCTGCATCCTTCCATTTTATGTGCATTCACATTTACCCATACTAAAAGCCCTTTTGAGGATTCATTTTTCTCAAAAAACAAATCCTCCAATATTTGAATAATGTCACTAATATTTAATAATGTAACTATTAGGCATTCCTTTCCCCTGCTTAAGAGGTACACTAGTTTTAATTTTGAATCTTTTAACTTAAAGATGACCACATTATTAACTAAAAATTCAAAAAAAATATATTGTGTTAGCACACATAAATATCACATCATATAACTGTAAGTTTTACATATTAAATAATCTATATATAACTTAATATATTATTTATTTATTTTGAAATTAATATATATATATATATATATAGATATTATTGACATTTAATTTTTAATATTTAATTTTTAATTAATTCCAATTCTCACTTCCAAAAAAATTTCCACCCTTAACCCCAACCTCTTAATTCCAACTTGCAAAAAATCCACCCTTCAATAGTCGGGGCAAGTGGAACCTTGCGGTGGGTATTCTGTGGGATTTCGAGAAGGGATGTTCTACTCCTTTGTATCATTTGTGGTAGCTGGTTGACGCCATGGTTGTGTTGATGGAAACATGATTGGCCTGTGAGGGGGAAGTATCAAGATGCTGCTCACTTTCGTCAACAACTTGCTGACCGAGTATTTATAAAATGAACCACGAGAAATGACCAGGTTGAATATTTTTCTATTTTCTGATAGTGTTTAGCTCGTCAAAACCCCAGATTTTAATGCATGGGAAGCGAATTTATTGAGCTTGTTTGATTTCAATTCTTGAATCCTTGAATCTGAGTTTCATGTGGGGTTGGCAGTTGCCAGTAGTGTCTACCCTATCTTAGTATTTTTCTGGTTGAAACACCATATTTGATGTGTCTGCATTCTGTCAACTTATTTTTTGAGATATTTAAACTCCTGAGGCCTTTGAGAAACCCAAACTGTGAAGTAATTCTACCGCTTCGCATATTGTTTGAGAAGTCGATGAAACCCTTATATAACTAAAGAATTTAAAGTTGAAAATTTTGTTCCTGGCCCTTGAAATTGAACATAACATCAGTCTTGTCGAAGCTAGTGAAACCATTAGCATACAACACATCAAAACTTCCCCACATACTTTCTTCCTAATAGCTTGCCTCTGATGGATCAGGTGTAGTCCAGAGAGCTTGCATTTCAGATACTTGGGTGGGAATCTCTCCATAAAAAAATATTGGAGAAGTGAAAATACGTTAAACCATTAGTAGACATCTCATAAAAAATTCCCCATAGAGTTTCATCCTGAGAGTCTACCTCTGATGGATCAGGTATAGTCCAAAGATCTTGCAATTTAGATACTTGGGTGGGAATATCTCCATAAAACAAATTATTGGAGAAACTAAACATATGAAAATCCTTGAATTTCCAGATCCATTCTGGAAGAAACCCTATCAACTGGTTATGTTCCAATGATAACAAGTGAAAAATCTGTATGCCCTTCCAAATTGTAGGTATTGTACCAATTAAACGATTGTGACCTAAGTCGAGATACAATAAACTACTCAGATTTCCAAATGAAGTTGGAAGAGTTCCTATGAGGTAGTTAGTTGAGAGAGAAAATACAAAAAGTTTTTTCAATAACCCAATCTCAGGAGGGATTTGTCCTTCCAATAAATTATTGTCAATAGCTACATAAGTCAAGATGGAGCAATTGGCCAATACTGGTGGAAACATACCACATAATCTATTTCTTGATAGATCAAAATAACTTAGGCCGCTAAGATGTGACAAGGACAAAGGTATTGAGCCACTTAGATTATTTTTCTATAAGATTAGTGACTGGAGATTGGGAATCTGCACAGAAATCCTTTCTGGTATCTCACAAGACAATTTATCTCTACTCAATCATTTAAGTAGCGAGCGATCCTCTCATCCAACCAGCAAGTCAACACAGTTTCTTCCTTATTCGGGTTGATTAATATATCCATAAAAACAAGACCAACTCCATCTGAGTTTAATAAGTCAACTAATGTCGACCACTTAGCCGTTTGACCAACCACCCTGGGTTAGACACTGGTCGACGTAGATCCTAACCTTCGCTGCAACAAAATTTACAATTCATATCGACTTTCAATAAATTTTAAGCGTAGGAAATGACAGGTAAAATAAGGGTTCATGATTATTCATATTATGAACTGATACATTGGTGATTCTAATAAAGTTGGGTGGGCCCTGCACTAAAAGGTTGATTCTTGTTGGCTGTCGATTGATGGAAAATTGACTAGCGGCTCTATATTTTAGGTTTTCAATAGATTCTAATGGAGTAGTCAAGGTCGACCATGCACAAAGCATAAGAAGAGTTCGATATCTTCTCCTAAAAAATTACAAGCATAATGGTGATATTGATCAGTTGTACAAGAAAACATGCAGATGCCCTTAAAAATTCATCGACCTCTTTCTCAGGATAAAACAAATTGTAGGGAATTTTTGACCAATGGATAGATGATCGCTCGTTTCTTAAACAATCAGAGCAGAGATAAATTTATCTCTGGTAGTTATTTCCAAGAGACAATTCAACGATATTGTCTTTCATTCAGCTATGATAAATTATGCAATTCAATACACCTAAGGCTGACTAAAGAGCGGCCCCACCCATTCTTGCCACCGAGCGTGGAGAAAAAACAATAGTATTATAGGAAAGCAAGAAGAAAACTAGCGTGGTTTTAGTAATATAGGATTGAAGCATCTCAGAGATTGTTCATGTTTGTAGTACACATGAACCTGATGGTTTCTACATTTCCATGGTAGCCCATCTGAATGGAGGTGTAGGCATTGGCCATGGTGTTGAAAAAACCAACTGGAAGATGTTTCCATTAGTTAGTTATGTTTTCATAGAGGAGGTTTTCATTTAACTCCATGCTATCTCACATTGGTGTCCTTTCCAACATCACTTTTCACATTGGAAATTGAGACACAGATATATCCTCAACATAATACATCCCCGGAGGTAAATGATATTTGAAAAGTGGAATATTTATAGATCATTTATTCATTTACAATAGTATGTAAGCATAATAGTGTCCTACAACTGTATGTAAGAAGAATAGTTTCCTTTTAATGGGGTCTTCACAAGTCATCTGGAAACTGTTGCACTCAATGTGAAGTAGAAGGTTTCCTCAAAATAACTTTCTGTCCAGTGTGTTATAATGTTTTATGGTACTTGTGATTTTTTCTTTTATCTTCTTAATTTTACTGTGTATGGTTCTATGGAGAAACATATATGTCCTGAAAAATATAGATTCTTGATGGCACTTCAAATTTCCATTTATATTGTTGTTTGAGTACAAATTTTCATCCATATTCCTTCACAAGATGGTGTTTTTAATTTGTTTTTTGTATTTTTTAGCTACATTTTCTTTTGTGTGATATTTCATCAAAAAATTTATTTTTTTGGCAAAGGTTTGTCACTGGTGAAATTTAATGATTCTTTATCTGCATTAATTTTTTGGTCTATATTCCATAGCTATTCACAATGTTATGTCACTTATTTTAGGTTCTTTCCATGTTTTCTACTACAAGTATTTTTTAAAATGCTTGAATGGAAATTTCCATGATACAATTTATGTAATTCATATTGATTATTTTAAATCAAAATAGAAAATATTTGTGGATGTGGGTGTGTGGATGTTATTTTTGAAAATTAGGCTAAAGGGTATTTGGAGGGTGATCTACTACTCATAAAAGACTTCAAAAAATTGAAATCAACCAGACATAACTTAAAATGTAGAATATTATGATAATCACAACCTTATGCTGTATAAATTCTTTCCAACTTGATTTCAAGAGTTGAACCACCTTAATTTCTTTTAATAATTCAGTTGGAAGGTGTTGCTTGTGTTCCTCCAAGTTTATGGAATGCAAAAGTGAAAGAGAATGTGGAAAAAAACCCCAAATTTTAGGGAGATTAAATGATATGTAAAAATAAATATACATCTAATTATATTTGATAATAAAAAGTTTGATAATGGAAGGAAACATAGGTTAGCCTCATGGATTTTAATCCATAACCTTGGAGACCCAATTTACATATTTGAAATTTCCCTCATTAAAATAAAAATGTTTTTCATCACATTTCACTATTTTTGGGACATTACGAATTTTTCACTTAAAGTTTCAATTTCATGGAAGTGTGGGGAGTGTGCCCCAAACCTTGGTGAGCGTTTCACTGTGTCACATTGGGTTGTACTCAACAGTGGATCAATTTTATGAGTGTTGATGATTCCTTGGAATAGGGATTTGCCTATTATGTGGGGTTTAAAATATTGTGAGAAGGATTTGTCACAAGTGGAGACATCCCCATAATCGAGATTCATTATAGGGGTTGATAGCCCTATATCAAGGATTTTTTACCTCAGTTAGCATTGTTGTAATAAGGAACTAGGGATGTCCCTAAAATAGAGGAGGAAACCTAAATCATATTAAAGGATGTTTGTGCCACCTCCAATTTTGTGCACAATATTGTATGACAATCAAGTCCACACCATAAGTAGTGTATGGGCCACTTGAATAGGTACATGCAACCTAGAAGTAGATGTGTGCACCTTGGATACCCAATCTACAATTTACACATTTCTTTCAAAGGTTGAATTAGCATTTTGACATGCCATAGAGTTGGTTGTGTTACCATGAGATCACAAAGTATTATCACCACTCAAAAAAGGCTTGCTCGTTGACCTAACTTGGGCCATGCCATGATCATGAGTTTTTTTCCCTAGGGCTTGTGTTTTAGGAGAATCTATGCTATTGGTGTTGTAACTTCTGTTAAGGTCACCAAAAAATGTTCTCCTAGACATGGGCCTTTTCCTTCTTGATGGTGGATGTAGCAAGGCATACTTCCTCCTCACTTTCTTATTCCTCATTGTAGTATAATAACAATTTGCAGTGTGTTATTTATTTCTTTCTTTCTCCTTATCCTTTCTTAATCTTGGATGTTTTTCGCAGTTTCAATATTTTATCTATTTTATCCTTATTTTGGAGCAGCCTCTTGCATTTTCACATATTATCATCACTAATTGTACTTCATTGACCCTTGATTAACTCTAATTGATTATGGTTCAGTTAAACATCATTTTTCTTGTGGAAAGTATGTCTAACTTTGGAATTCATACCATGTAAAGTTTCTATTTGGGATATTTTATGTCTAATTAATTCAAAATTGTTATAACACAACATACATGGTGTTTTAGAAGTCCAATTATTAAGACATTAACCTATTCTGAAATAGGAACTATTTTTCCATTCTTAGATGGAATTCACATTGAATGTATTTTATGTCTATATAATGTTGGATCGTCTAGATATATTGGAAAATTTTACGGCTTAGGATTGAAGTAGATAAAACATTGTTTGATGTACTATTTTATAATGGAAATATAATAGAGAAGGGGTTTAAATATAAATGGCATGGTATTTAAATACAATTTGGTGGTGTTGTTAGCATCTAACCACAAAGTTTTTTTTAGTGGTGCAAGATGGAAGACATGACTATGTTGTCTAGGAAGATCCTTTCAAGAAGCCTTTCTATCTATTTGTTTTGGTTGCTATCCAATTAGTCAATAGAAATAATACATTCATTACACTATTAGGATGCTAGGTTTCACTTCATATTTGGTCTCCTACAAATGATATATCAAATACTGCTCATGCCATGTATTCCCTGAAGGCGACCATGAAATGGGATGAGAATGTATTTCACTTTGATCATCCAATTTTCCTCTTATCTTCTTAGGCACATGTGCATAGGCTACACATCCAAAAACTCTGAAATAAGATACATTTCATGACATACCTGACCATGCTTCTTCTGGTACTCTTTTCATCACACTCTTTGTAGGATATCTGTTGATCACATGAACAACACATGCAAATGCTTCTACCGAATACTCATTAGACATGTTTCTTGCTTTCAACATGCTCCTTTTCATGTTCATGATTGTTCTGTTATTTCTCTCTTCTACACCATTATGCTGTGGTATGTATCTCGTTGTAAACTATATTTTGATTCCATGTTGTTTGCAGTAATCATGGAATGCTTTCGAATCATATTCTCCACCATGATCTGATATTAGTACCTTGATATGCTGATCACTTTGATTCTCTGATAAGGCTTTGCACTCTTCGAACTTTGCAAAAGTTTCAGACTTCTTCTTAAATAAGTAAACCCAAGTCTTTCTAATATATTCATCAATAAAAGTGAGGAAGTAACAACTTCCACCAATCGACTTTGTCCTAGGTCCACACAAGTCTGTATGAACCAACTCAAGTGGTTTCTTTGCTCTGTATGAAACTCCCTTCGGAAAAATTTCACCTTTTTTCTTTCCCAAGATGCAACACTCACAAGTGCTAGCAGGTTCATTGATGGGAGTTAATCCTCTGGCCATATGTTTCTGCTTCAACGATCTTAAACCGAAAAAATGAAAGTGTCCAAACTGAAAGTGCCATAACCTGTAATCATTATAACATGAAACTATAAAGGAACTAACCTAATCATTGTAGTTCATAATTAGATGAAAGAGTTTGTTCCTCGTCATCTGCACCTTTTCTATCAGCTGCTTGCTTGGGGGTTTGTCATAAATAACACACTCTTGCCCCTGAAAGATAACTATGTATCCTTTCTGTGTCAATTGACCAACACTTATCAGATTATTTTTAAGTCCAAGAACATAATATACCTATGATATTGTCTTTGGCTCCCCCTTCTTGGTCAGAATGTTGACCACTCCTTTGCCATCTACATCCCTTTACCTCTGTCTTCACAGATTGATCCAAATTTGCAACCAAATTCTTGTTTCATGTCATGTAGTTACTGCAACCACTATCTAATATGCACACCTTATCAAACAGTTCATGCATGGTGGTGCATACTAGGAACATGGAGTTAGTATTCTCTGTACTAACATTAGCTCTCTGATTTCCTTGATCATCTATATTCTTCCTGCAATCACAAGCATAATGACCAAATGTATTGCAATAATAACATTTCACCTTTGATTTGTCAAACCTTTGATTATTATGAAATCTTCTACTACTGTTGCTTCCACTTTGATGTTCATGCTCTTCTTGGCCATCTCTCTGATCACCATAGCTTCCGCCTCATCCTTTTCCTCTCGATCGAGCTCCGCCTCGACCTCTTGAAATAGAAACACAAATTTTGAAAGCTGTTTCTGAAGTGGAATCCTTGCTTCTGTCTATACTTGCCTCATGCGATAGAAGTGATCCCATCAACTCATCAATTGTCAGTTTTTCCAAATCTTTGGCTTCTTCTATGGCTCCTACCACAACATAAAACTTGGTAAACAAAGATCTAAGGACCTTCTCAATCACTGTTCAATTTTTAATATCTTCACCATAAATTTTTAATTGATTTATGACATACATGACACGATTCATGAAATAATCAATGTCCTCTGTCTCCTTCATCTGCAGACTTTCAAAATCTCTCCTAGTATTTTGCAATTTAACAATATTGAATTTTTCCATACCTTGATAGCTTGTCGCCAAAGTTTCCCATGCTTCCTTTGCTGAAGACGTGATCATTATCTTCTTGAACACTTCTTGGTCCACTCATTTTTGGAAAAGAAGCAACGCTTGTGCATTCTTCCTTTTGTCTTTCTTCCATTGTTCCCTATCTGCAGTACTGAGGGCTTCTTCTTTTGTGTCATCCTGAGGTTCTGCAAACCCAAACTTGACATGCTCCCAAACATCATGCGCTTTTAATATGGTCTCTATTTTAATGGCCCACACATCATAATCTCTTCTTGTGAAAGAAGGAAGTTGTGGCTGGAAACTCAATGTGGCCATCTTACTTCAAAAAAAATCCTCTCTGATAAAACCCTAAATTTCTCTTTTATATACTTTGCAAACCTCCTTTAAGAATTTTTATGTATTTATAAGAAAAGTTTATAAAAACGTATAAATAACCCTTGATTAATTTTTTTTTACATAAAGAATCTTATAAAAAAAACTTTATATAAAAAAATCTCTAAAAACCTTTAAAAAAGAAATATTATAAAAAATTATATTTAAATAAACTTCTTTATAAAAGCCCATTTTCAATGCAATACTCCGTTAAAATCCTTAAAAAATCATACATATATGAAATCTAATATGTATATGAAATCCATTTTAAAAAATCACAAGTATATGGCTTTTTTAAAAAGAATGAAATCCTCCAACCAATAAATTTGGTGACAACGCCAGGTTTACGTAGTTGTTGAACTTTTGAATATTGTAGGCTTTATTAACGTAAAACCCGATTACGCACCCGGTGAACAGAAAAAACTACAGAATAAAATGGATTTTGATAAAATCGTAAGTTTCACGACTCTTGCGCAGTTTTCAACCAAAATGGTGCGGACCCGCGCACTTGTTAATTAACTATTTTAACAAAAACTGACAACTTAGCTGATGTAAAAAAATAATTCCTCCAATAAATGTTGTGATTGTTCATGGAAAAGAAAGTGTGGAATATGAGAATGTAACATATACTCTTGTTAAAATAGCCTTGCGAGATGCATGCAAGTTAGCTTCCACCTCCAATAAATATATGGGAAAGAAAGCTGAAAATAAAAACTTGTATGTATCTAGTTGGCTTCACTTAGAATAATCAATCAATTGTATAACAATTAGGATTTTTTAGTTCTACCTGTAGTTTCATATCCAATCTATTGTTTTGTAATATTGACCATCTCTATTAAGATGTTTTTTCTATTCGAATTATGCAAGTTTTCCTTTTAGCATGAAGTATTATAAGAAATATTGTACATAATTTTTTACTTTCTTGACTTGTCTATCAGATGGTCAAACTATATTTTTTTTTCAGTATCAGAATCATTTTATGAAAATCAATGAAATTCACTGCTTCATTTAGCAAGGCCTTTGGGCAGCTTCAGAAACCTAAAAGATTGAAAGTGAATTTTATTTTGAGGATATAAAAAATCTTCATGGAAAGAGAAAATAATTTGGAAGATGAGTTCTCCAGGTAGTATTTCTCTTTGAACAACACCACTAGTTATAGTGGATTGTCAATATTTATAGTTGTTTATCAAGCTTCAACAAAAATCTTATCCCTTTTTATTGATTATTAATTGATGGATTTTTTATTTATACTTGTTGATCTTTCTTGAAGTTTTTGTGCTAAGTATTTTGAACTAATTGAGGATCAAACATTGGTGGTATTTTTGTAATATGTTAAATTCTTGTTTGTATTGAATCAAGTATTTACTGTAAAATATCAATCAATTTGTTATATCTTGGAAATTAGATTTATGGTAAATATGGGGAAACTATTAGTTCTTTGCATGTAAATCTGCAAAATCTATCAAAACTACTCTTTTTAGCTTTTCATTATAATGATCACTGATGTTTTGAGTTTGAGTGACTGAGGATGGCCACAATTGTTCCCTCAAATTGGAATTTTGGTGTTGGAATTCAGTGTGGATTTTCCATTCAAGAATCATATAGCAACTAGAGTCTGAAAGTTACATTCCAAAATAATCCTTTTTGGGGGATTACTAGTGGTGATTGCTACATATTTTCGATGTTGGAAATTTTCTCCAAATCATAGCTAATATATTGTACCACATGTGAGGAATACAATGGAAAGGGAGTTGTCTTTGCAATTTATCCACTTATATTGTAGTGATCCATAAATATAAACAAAATATTACTAATTCGATATAGAATGGTTTGCTTATTCATATGCGATAATGGACCCAAATAGTTGTTCTTATATAAAGAAATTCTCATCATACTTATTCACTTAGCCTTCTAAATTATTTGGTTATATAGATGTATACGAGGCTATCCTATTATTGTATACTTTTTACTTCATTTCATTTTATTCTATACTTAGCTTTGGCATTTTCTAGGAGTTTTTTTTTCACTCCCACATTGTATAAGTAATTTACAACTTGCTATATTTATCATGTAACTTAGTTGGCATGATTGTGCCTAATCGTTCTTTGAATGTTGAACACTAATTTTACAAAGGTGTTATTTTCTATGGTGATTTTTTATTTTCTTTGTTTATACAGGTCATCTTGCCACATAGAATCCATTATTTCCCAACTGAAGAAAACTTATTCGAGTTTCTTTCTTTTATAGGGAAAAATGGAATTAACAATATTGTTGATGTTGAGGTATATATCATATAAATCCTTTATAGTCTAATTTAGTTTATATTATAGTGTTAATAATCTTTCATGTCTTATACTATGCATTATATCTTTTTTCTTTTTCAGAAAATGAACTAAGTATTGATGGAAAGAAGCAGGAATTGAATAGAGAGGAGAAAAATAACACTGGAGCGACAAAATGAAAATTAAAGAGAGAGAGAGAGAAGAGAACTGATTTAGTGGTACCTATAAATCCAGTATCCCGCATAAGAAACAAACATAGAGATTGATGGTCAAGTCTTCAGAGTTGGTGAATTCACCTGCAATGCCTTGGAAACAAAATGATAATTTTTTGAAGTGATGAAACAATATCTCATGTGTAAATTGTACTCCCACCAATATTAAGTTGGAAACTCATATTGTAATACTTGATATTTTATATAATATAATTTATGTGGTTGAAATTATTTATAGTTGCATTTGATATTATTTAGTATTGTAATTAACATATGTAACTTTGTGTTTTCATATTAGATGAACATGTACATTGTATGCCATTTTTTTTAATTTAGTTTCAAAATCATACTAATTAATTTATGTCGATTGATAATGAACACATAAAATGAATCTAAAACTATTAAATTAGTAGTTTATGTTTATTAATAATAAAGACAAATAAAATGAATATGTGACTAAATTAGTTTCTTATAATGATTGTTAATGAAAGTAAATGAAATGAATATAAACTACTAAAGTAGTCATTTACATAATGAATATGAAACTACCAACAAAATATAAATGACTACTACAAATGACAAAATTGTAATTATAAATGGCAACTAAATTTTACATATATACGACTATTAGTAGCTAATTTACAGTGTCTTATAACACAACCAAAATTTAGTCATTAATTGGTTTCAAATGATGACTAAAATTTACATATATATGACTATTAGTAGCTAATTTATAGTATCTTATAACACAACCAAAATTTAGTCATATTTCTTTGGTCATTAATTGGTTTCAAACGATGACTAAAATTTGCATATATATGACCATTAGTAGCTAATTTATAGTATCTTATAACATGACCAACATTTTGGTCATATTTATTTGGTCATTAATTGGTTTTCTCAGGTGATCATTTAGCAATATATTTTGTTGTATATTTTATCATTAATTTTGGCATTTAATAACTAAATCAATGACTAAATTAATCACCAAATAAATAACTAAATATACCACTAGACAATAAAGTTGAGACAACTAATTAATGACTAAGCTAAAAAAGACTAAAAGTTGGTCGTGTTATAAGATACTATAAATTAGCTACTATTAGTCACCAACCGAAAAATAGTCATTTATACGCAAATTTAAGTCGTTTTTTTAGTAACTAATTAGCCATTTTTTAATAGTTTAAACAAACTATCCTTGTGTACGACCATCAAGATAGTTTTGAATTCCTACCACATTTTTGTTTTGTTATTTTTTCGGAGGCTTGACAACTAAATTTCTAAGTTGAAGCTTGTATAATGACATATAAGTTGATGAGTGTTGAGGAGGTAAATCCCCTCTGCGGACAAAGGCGATCCCTACTAGCCCAGCAGGGGTCTAGCAACAATCAAACAATGTTACGATGCAAGTTCCTAGTTACGAATGAAAAGACTAGGGATAGAAGCCTACCTGGATTCCAACGCTATGATCTGAAGAAGAAGCGTCCCCGTTCCTCAGCCTCGGCAGATCACAATCCCTCCACGATCTCCGCGGATGAACACCTGCACATGGAAGAAACGAACAGATACAAGCATAAAATCCGGCATACGTAACTAAACATCAGTCAGAAAGGATGTTACTCACATTAACATGATGGAAAACAGAGTGGAACCATAATCATAATCATCTATTAAATAACAAACGAAGAGAGATTACAACCAAGTTCTGACGTCGCGGTCTCCTTCGGATGGGTCTCCAGTCGTCCACGTCTCGCAAAGCTCGCCAAGGAAAGGGAAAGCCTCTCTGGAGTCTCTCGACGATGGTCTCCTTACTTGAGTCGGCCTTAAGGGAAAAAGAGGGCTCTTTACAGCACAAAGGCTCTTGGGAATATGGAGATTCAAAGCTTAGGCACTTCAAGACTAGCTTGCCATGGGATTGAGCAGTCTTTTATAGATGGGGAAGGAGGGAGTTGGGATCCCTATTATTATGGGATTGGCCCTATCAACAAGGAAGGTTCCATGGGAGGTGGCAAAACCACTTCCCTTCCATAGAACTCCCGCAGCCAAACCTCCCAACTCAAGATAGGAAATGGTTTCTGAGTTTGTTGGAACTCAACTTCTGCCATCTTTATTTAAAAAACAGTCCCTAAATTGGGTGGCGCGACTACTGCTCTATGACAGAGCGCTAGTTGGCGCGACCTCTTTGCAGGATTTTCCCCATTGGTGCGAGTACTGAACTGACTGCCCGCGCCAATGCAAAAAAGGATGTTTTTCATGATTTTTGCAAGGAGATGTCTCAAGGGCAAATGAAGCTCATGCTTAGAGGAATGCATTGATGATGTTTTCAAGGCATGAAAATGTTCACAAGTCACAAAATGGGTCCTCCATTGTGCGGGACGGGGAATGGTAACTCTATCTCTTTCAGATTTGACGCAAGCGTGAAAGGACAAGCGCTTGACGGTATTTTCAAGTTTAGGGAGTCAGAAAATACCAAATGACTGCTCAGGAAATACTAGGCACAAAGGGTGTACCAAATATCTGTGAACTGCAATATACACCTTGGTTTCAATAATGAAACAGAAATCGACCAAGGACTTTCCGTACGTGCAGGTAGTCTCCCCGAATGCTGTGTTCGGTGTATCACGGGTATAGGGCGGTAGACTCGGCTTCTTGTGGATAAAGGATTTAAAACCTAGAGGGGTCTCCTTTTATATACGCGACGGTACGGGGAGCGCAAGTCCGTACTAGCGCTGTCTAAAGCCAACAGGCGAACGACAGCTGCTAGGTTTAACGACGCCGGAACACGTCTCTAGCCTAGACCTTCTAAATGTGTTTCGTTAAGTTCCAATGCTGCCTTAGGTTAATTGAATAAATTTTATAGTTGATCTTCAATTAAGTTTCAATTTTCAGGCCCTATCGTATGTAGTGTCTCGAAAGACTCCTAAATGCAAAGCTATATGCCACAGTTCAACATTTCGTTCGATGAAAACTAGTTAGAGAAGAGTTGAGAGCTTTTACACAAACGAAATGAACGGAAGACAAACAATGAGATCTCTAATGCAACTAATGAAATTGAAAACTTTTCATTCAAAACACTAATCACTAGCAAGATGGAAAAGATCACAATTTGCACTAATCAACAAAAGAAAAAGATTTTTATTTTTTTTTATTTTCAATGTTTAATAGCTAATATGCACTAAACAATCTTGAAAACAAATGGAACAACTTGAGAAACGATATTCGAGAGAGCGAAACAAACAAATTTCACTCACCAACACAAGCAATCAGATCCCCAAATCGACCAAAGTCTCTCAAAATGAAGAAAAGACTCAAAAGTTTCCAATGGACCATGTGATCTAGGTCCAAGGCAAGACCAAACGAATTTCGAATGAAGGAATGAACAATCACCCAAAAATCACAACAAAACAATGAACAACTACTTAGAGGATGCGGAGAATCAATCAGATAGTTGACAGGACAATCAAAACACCAAAACTCCCAAGGAGGGCTCGATACACTAAGCCACTAGATGCCCTAGGGCTTAAAACGTGAAATCGGTAGATAATAGCAAACAACCAAAGGACAGAGGTGAATTCCCAGTCAAACAGGACTCCAACACACTCAGGCAGTCGAGAAATCAAGAAGAAAAACACTGAACAAATCCAGAGAGATCAAAAATGAGGAAACTCAAAAACCTTACAGGAGTGGTGCGACTGTAAGGATGAAACTGGCGCCAGAAAGCAATTGGCGCGGGCTAAACAAAAGCAACATGCGCCAATTGGCGCGACTGTCGGGTTAAAAACCGTGCCAGTCGAGTTTCTCAGCCAAAATTTAAAAAAAAAACTACTCCAGAAGCAGATCAATGCAAGCTAAGCAAACCAAGAAGAAAAAAAAGTGAAAGAACCCAACCCAGAAGGTTCATCAAGCAAGGAAAAACATAAAATAATCAAAGCGAGACAACACAAACGAGACAGTGAAATCCGGACGATCCCCAGCGGAGTCGCCAAATTGTTGAGGAGGTAAATCCCCTCTACGGACAGAGGCGATCCCTACTAGCCTAGCAGGGGTCTAGCAACAATCAAACAATGTTACGACGCAAGTTCCTAGTTACGAATGAAAAGACTAGGGATAGAAGCCTACCTGGATTCCAATGCTATGATCTGAAGGAGAAGCATCCCCGTTCCTCAGCCTCGGCAGATCACAATCCCTCCACGATCTCCGCGGATGAACACCTGCACATGGAAGAAACAAACAGATACAAGCATAAAATCCAGCATACGTAACTAAACATCAGTCAGAAAGGATGTTACTCATATTAACATGATGGAAAACAGAGTGGAACCATAATCATAATCATCTATTAAATAACAAACGAAGAGAGATTACAACCAAGTTCTGACGTCGCGGTCTCCTTCGGATGGGTCTCCAGTCGTCCACGTCTCGCAAATCTCTCCAAGGAAAGGGAAAGCCTCTCCGGAGTCTCTCGACGATGGTCTCCTTACTTAAGTCGGCCTTAAGGGAAAAATAGGGCTCTTTACAGCACAAAGGCTCTTGGGAATATGGAGATTCAAAGCTTAGGCACTTCAAGACTAGCTTGCCATGGGATTGAGCAGGCTTTTATAGATGGGGAAGGAGGGAGTTGGGATCCCTATTATTATGGAATTGGCCCTATCAACAAGGAAGGTTCCATGGGAGGTGGCAAAACCACTTCCCTTCCATAGAACTCCCGCAGCCAAACCTCCCAACTCAAGATAGGCAATGGTTTCTGAGTTTGTTGGAACTCAACTTCCGCCATCTTTATTTAAAAAATAGTCCTTAAATTGGGTGGCGCGACTACTGCTCTGGGACAGAGCGCCAGTTGGCGCGACCTCTTTGCAGGATTTTCCCCATTGGCGCGAGTACTGAACTGTCTGCCCGCGCCAATGCAAAAAGGGATGTTTTTCATGATTTTGCAAGGAGATGTCTTTAGGGAAAATGAAGCTCATGCTTAGAGGAATGCATTGATGATGTTTTCAAGGCATGACAATGTTCACAGGTCACGAAATGGGTCCTCCATTGTGCGGGACGGGGAATGGTAAGGACGGTGACAAATTACTGTGTAACAATGAGCTAATAAAAAACAACTATGCGTCGACGCAATGCTACTTGTTCATATCTCTCTTGAAACAATTTTATATCATAGTGGGTAAAAGAATCTCAAAAAATTATTTTACTCGGGGATTTCTTCTCGATAGAGAAATCTATTTCTTACAACTAGGTTTGATAATCATTTAAACTAATAAATTATTATACAAAAGTTCTTATTCTAAAATAATATTTCAATTCAGGAAAAAAATTCTTTTCAAAAAATCAATCCAATTATTACAACCATATCTAATAATCATTTAAACTAATAAATTATTATACAAAAGTTCTCATTCTAAAATAATATTACAATTCAGGGAAAAATAATTAAATTAAAATGAACTCAAAAATACCTGCTCTTAATACCAAGTAACTGAAGACCAAGTCACACTGAAAAAGCAGAGAACAGAGATAACAATTCTAGTTCCAAGTGTCCCATATTTTTACTATTCTCGGTGAGTGTTTCTTTGAATTTTATGTTATTTCCAGTACTTAGAAGAATTCATTCTTCAAAAAATGCCCTTATTTCAAGACTAACATCTAAACGCTAACATCTAACCTTTGTATATAAGTCTATAAAATAGAAAGTGATTCTATGTGTTGTACAACAAATGTAGTAAAAGAAAGGTAGAAGAGATACAATGCTGAATATGTTTTTTCAAAAAAATTAACTCATAAACGAGAAAAAGAGGAGGAATCCACTATGAGTAGCTGCAGGAGCTGGTGTGATAACAACAATGCTCAAGAAAAAGATACCAACAACAATAAACAAGAAGAGGAAGAAACTAATCACAACAACGTGCGAGAATCAGAAGGTGGACAGAGTGAGGAAACTGAGAATTATGTGGGACAGAGCACAAGTAACAAGACACGGGAAGAAGAGACATAATTAATTCTACAAAAAATGCCCTTAGTTCAAGACTAACATCTAACCTTTGTATATAAGTCTATAAAATAGAAAGTGATTCTATGTATTGTACAACAAATGTAGTAAAATAAAGGAAGTAGAGATACAATATTGAATATGTTTTTCAGAAAAAATTAACTCAGCAATGAGTAGAAGAGGAGGAGGTCACTACAAGTAGCTGCAGGAGCTAGAGTGATGACAACAATGCTGAAGAAGAAGAGACCAACAACAATAAACAAGAAGAGGAAGAAACTAATCACAACAATGTGCAAGAATTAGAAGGTGGATAGAGTGGGGAAACTGAGAATATTGTGGGACTAAACACAAGTTACAAGACAAAATTCAAGACACAAGTTTAATTTAGATATTTTCTACTTGGTTTCAAATTTTACACTTCACCTTTGTGGTTGTAGTTGAAGAAAGAAAGGCAATGGATTACATTTTAACAAACATTGAGAAATTTGTTATCCGGTTGTAAAAGAACCCAGTGTTTCACACTCAGAGAAAGCATATTGAAGTTCATCATCACTATATTGGGGAGCTCATAACTGAAAGACAAGTGGAAGTCCGATTTTTTAGCACAAAGGAACAAACTATTGATATCTTGACTAAGTCAGTAATTAAAGACAAATTAAGAAAGTAAAGACGGTAATGCTTGAACTTGTTGCTAGAGAGGCTTTGAGCAAGCATATTGAAGTTCATCATTACTATATTCGGGAGCTCATAGCCTAAGGACAAGTGGAAGTCCGATTTTGTAGCACAGAGGAATAGAATGCTGACACCTTGACCAATTCATTAAATTAAGAAAGAAAAGATAGTAATTCTTACACTGTTAGAAATTTTGTTTCTTGTTAGTACACAAATTCTGTGTGTATTTAGATTAATGAAGTAATTTTGTATGTGTGATGGCAGTAAAAGAATGAGTAGGTGTTGTGAGATAATATGTGTTAAATTTGAATTTTGTTTACACATAAATTGGATGCTACTATGTAGTTAGTCAATTCCATGAAAATGAAAATTTTCACATGTGATGAATATGTTTATAACATCCTTGTCGATGGTTACTTGAAAATAGGCCAGTTGGAGAAATCATTTGAAAAAATGCATATCATGAAAGAACTAGGTTGAATTCCTACTGTTTCGACGTAAACTGCATTGGTTCAACATATTTTCAGGGAAAATAAATATAAAGAGGCTATTAATATCTTTGAGGAAATGCAAAAATGTGGTCGTGAACCTGATGTTGTAATGATCACAGCAATGGTTGTTGGGGAGGTAATCTAGGGCCACATTTCTGAAGCCTGGGAGATTTTCAATGCCATGAAAAGCAAGGGAATAAACCCCACCTGGAAATCCTAATCTATATTCATTAAAGAGATTTGTAAAGTTGGTACGTCGAAGGTAGCTTGCAAGCTTTTGCTAGAGATGAAGGACAAAAGTATAAATCCCAGTGCCAGGAATTTCCAACAGGTTGTTTACTTTCTATATATTGAGCAAATCTTATTAGAAATACAAGTGGAATGCAATCCCATCCTAGATCATGAATTTCAACAACAAAATCATTAAAAACACAACAACGAAATCATTAAAAGCACAACAAATATTTACACATAGAACCCTAATCATGACAATGAAATAATTAAAAACACAACAGATCTTTACACAGAGAACGTGAATCATAACTTTACACAGAGATCAATTAAACAGAGAATGTGAACGATGAATTTACATAGAAAACAATGCTTCTGAATCACGACTTTACACAGAGATTAATTACAGAGAGAAATATGCTTCCGAAGAATACCTGGATGAGAATGATGCTTCTGAAGAATACCCGAAGCAAAGACGCAGAGCGAATGAGAGGATGAGCACAAATGCAAAGCGGATGAGGAAAGATGCACCAACGGTCACAAACGAGAAAATGATATAAATCTTCTTCCAAGATGAGAGCCACTACATTTATAAAAAAAAAGTTAGGCCGAAATTTTTAAAAGTTCGTCCGGACTAAAATTTCGGCAGAAATTTTAACGTCAGTTTCTTTTCCTTCGGCCAAAAATCGGGTTATCGTTGTTGTCAATGTAAACAACAGAATAATTTTGATTAATGACATAATAAGTTTGGCCATAGTAATTTAAAAAGTTTGGCTGAACTTTTTAAAAGTTCAGCCGAACTTCTGGGAGAGTGAAATTTTCGGGCACATTTCTCACGAAAGTGTAACACACCTTCATACATTCACCCTTTAAGAAGTATGTTAAATATCCTGATTATGTGTTTGACTTGTTTGTATTACAGGTGGAACCCGATGGATAATTCCAGCCGGAGCGTCAATGTATGTTGTAGAAAAATGTGCTCATGTTCTAGAACTAAGAAATAGAGCAAGTTAAAGTTAAATGGAAGCACTTTGGGCCTAATGAATCTAGATGGGAGATGGCGGATCAGATGCAGGCCATGTATCCTTCCTTGTTTTCTGGTTGAGCAAAATAAGTTTTGGTGTGATATTGGTATATGTTTTGATATATTTTTTGATGTGATGGTTGGATGTATGTACATATGTATATGGATGTAAATACTGCAATGAGCTATATTATAAAGCTCCAATAAGTGGTATGGTGTCATGTCATTATAGTCATCATGTTGTTATGAAGTCATGTTGGTTTTCTTTTCAGTAGGGTGATCATTGTAAATAATAAATCGAGCTATGTTATAAAGATCCATGGGAAGTATGGTTTCTTTTCAGTAGTTTTTTTGAGGTATATGTGTGGTTGAACACCAAGGATGATGTCCCCCAATGGGGAGGATTCTGTAATAGCCCTGGTAAAAATTCCATGTAATAAAGTTAAAAATAATAAACATGATTGATGAGACACTTATTCCAAGTTTAGTGTTGGGAAAAAAATCCTAGTGTGGGTGTTCACATGGTTTATTATGGCTTAGGAAATTGGCAAAGGAAAAGGAAAAGGTTTTGGAAAGGAAAAATGGAATTTTGGGCACATTTATTTATGAAAATAATGGAAAATAGGAGAAAAGGGAGATGAAAGGTCACAGGTTGCATGTGAGGAGGAAAATTGAGGAAAATAATGGAAAATGAATAAAATAGATGCCTCTTCTATAAAAAATGATTTTGAGGCTCAGTTGGTACCTTTTGTCAATGAATTTTTTGATCTCTCTCATTATTCTCTCTCTCTCTCATACTCTTGGATACTTAGAGTTTCCTTGGAGCACTCTTGGAGATTATGGATACTTGGTGATTTCGAGCAAGAATGAAAAGTAAGAGGAGGAAATCATAGGTGAACATCGGGATCAACAGCTACAACGAAATTTGATTGCAGGTACTCAGTTGCAAGTATGTTTTCCTCACTAGTTTTGGCATGCATGGGTATGCATGTGGATTTTCATAGCCTTTCAATTTCCTAGATAACCATGATGTTTTGGGATTATTTTCATTGATTGTTTATGGTTTGTGTTCTCATGATTCCTTTAACTGTTAGGTTGAGTTATTACTTCTTGGAGCCTTGGTTGGAAAAACACTTTGGAGCCCGACAGACAGTTGTTGGGTTGAGTTACTAGTCTTGGAGTCTTGGTTTGAAAAACGCTCTAGAGCCCGAAAATAGCAGGGGTTGAGTTACTATTCCTAGAGCCTTGGTTGGAAAAAACACTCTAGATCATTGGAGCAACTTGGATAGAGACCAATCCCTGATGGTTTTGATGTTATACCATTATGTGGAGTAACTAGTTGAGGGTTAAGGCGTTTTTTCCTTTGGAAGCCTTGGATTGAATGTTATTGATGTGTTTTATGAGAGCCCTCATTCGTGCTTGGAATATGGCACGTGGGTGATTGGCTGAAGTGTGACTTGGCTCAACCAATATATGGTCACGTGGAACGTAGAAGTCCCATCTCTAGTTGGTTTTTACATTTGGTAATGAAGAGCTCATTCCTTTGGTATTTGGCATGAAAATATAGTGTTTATTATGTGGATTCTATTGTTGTTGTATCCATGGTATTTATGTTGTTATTGTGCTGGTTATAAGCATGTATTTTATTAATGATGATGTATGTCTCTATCCATGTTTTTACCTGTAAATGAATACACAATGTATCTATGGTCAAATAGATTTTATTGAAGCCTATGATGCAGGGGATCAATGTTTCTTAGTGATTCTCAAATAAGTATGAGACCCATATGTTTAAATCTGTTGTTTACACCTATAGATGAAATTTTTGTGACAGGTTTGATGAAATTATTTTCATGGCTAGGAGGGGTCTAGATGAGTTCTTGATGATGTGATTCCTTATGTACCTTTTTTTAATGTTATTTATCTTCTCCTAAAGTATCATGAATTTTTGGGTAGTGACCAGGGCGTTGAGGCTGAAAAGGTGGCACAAATCCCAGAGTTGCAGGCACAAAACTGACCATTTGGGGCCCTAGTTGCATGGTTGTTGTGTTTTGATTGCGTATATAGGCTCCCAACCTCTACCTTGCCTTGGCATGCCTGCGTCTATGGTCCAAAAGGGTCAAAAATTCAATCTCCCTCCGGGTTCGGGGCCCTATAAGGTTGGGTTATGTCCTAGGGATGTTGTTGATATTTTTCTTAGGTGTGTTTGTCTTGTTTCTGTTGATTCCAATTCCTTAAGGTCATTTAGGAGGTTTAATCTCATATTGGTAGCTTCTCATCGCATGTTTACCTCGGTTGGCCAGTTACTCAGGTAAATGAAGGGGGGGGGGGTTTACAAAGTGTACCTATAAATGTAGCCAATAATCCTTCACTCTTGACTCTCCTAGATAGATTGTAAATGATCCTTCCAATCCAGCTTCCTACAATTCTCATGATATTGAGTCCCATCTTCAAGTAAATTTCCATAGAGGGAGTAACCTTTTCTTCCAGGACTATTTTTCCCTTCTTCAAATGATAGCCAACAAAGTGATCTTCAACATTCTTTGACCTTAGCTCTGATACCATAATGAGAAATCAATTCTTATAGGAATTAGGGTTTTATTCCTCTTTCTTGATAATTACTTGTGAGTTATGTTTGCCTCTTTCAATGCTTAATTTGTTTATCTTTAATGTATATCAATACCACAAGAACAAGAGACACAAGATGTAGGCACTTGGCTAAGGAAAAACCAAATCCAACTCTTCCACCAGTAGATTTAAATCAAGATGATACAATCCAAGACCCTTTATACATATACAAATACCTACTCCAATCACCAAGTCAACTCTTCCTCCTCATTGACGACCCCTTCCAAATTCTCCAAGTGCCAGCTTCCTAGTAGCAACTTTAATCCAAAATTTTGGTCTCCCGTCTACATATTTTCAGCCCCTAGCTAAAAAATTTCAGCCTTGAAGTAGATACAGAATTTCGACCCTAGTAAAAACCTAGAAACTTCGCACATGTGAGAGATAGATAGCCCAAGAACTCATTTTTGGTATTCCAAACTTCTTCCTTCCTTCTCCAGCTACATTTTTCTTCTTTTATGATTCTTCTTCTTGTAGATCAAACTTGATGAGTGAACGCTCCAAATAGGTCGAGTTTCTTCTCTATATATAACCTTTTTTCTAGATCAAATTGCCCTAATTTAGGCAAACTTCATGGGGATAGGGCTGACTTGGTGTTGAGGTGAAAAATGATCTTTTTGACTAAAAAATAATTATATTTACATGATACAAAAGCCCAAGATGGGTCTAATAAAAGTGACAATGACTCTATTGACTTGAGACAAAACCTAGGAGCCTTCAATGGAGGCTTTGACCTAGAAAAAAATGACCCAAGCATGAAACCTATGCTTTAGTGATTCATTTTCTTTAATAATAAAATTTCTTTCAAAAAATACAGTTATGAAGATTGACACTAGTTACATTCTTCGACACATCTACCCTCTTTGCTAATTTATTCCTCAACTCATCCAAATTTATTCCTAACAACCTATAAGGAGCACACGCTAGTGCTGGAGCAATAGGCTTAGCCTCAATGTGATGGTCCATTCCTCTTCTTAGTGGTAACACTTTCAACAAATAATCTGGCATCCTATTTGCATATGTCTCTAGCAATTCAGAAAGTTTTTATGGAATAAGCATCCCAACTCCATCACCTCCCACTTTCTTGATCATTGTTGCATATATCTAGGTTGGATTCCATGATGGTCTCTTCATGCTTATTTCAAAAACAAGCTACACACTCTCCTTCTGCTACTCTTGTCCAATTGTGCACACAACCCACACCTTGTTGTCATCAATGATAAGGAGTCGATCCATCCATGCTACCAAAACCACCCAACTTCGTCTTAGGAAATATTTTCCCAACATCACCTCAAAATCACTATGAAATCCAAAATTCCCTTCCAACTATCAATATGGATTGGCATATTCTCCACCACCCTCGTCATTACCTTAGCCTTGGAGTTGACTGCTTTCATCGTTGTCTTGCTCATGGTTACTTTTAATCCCAGCTACTCTTCCAAACTTTCCTTCAAGAAATTGTTTGAGGCACTTGTGTCAACAATTGAAATTTCTTCCTTCTTGTCGATTTCAGAGAAAATTTTAAGGATGGAAAATTATCTTGAAGTTTAAAACATTGGCGAATCTCACTAGTCCCTAATATGTAAATTATAAAATATTTATTAATATATCTGTAAAATTATTCAAATTTATAACGATTTTATATATAGTATCTATATAATGTTGGCGATTTTTAAGGTAAAATAATTTTATATTGTAAAATTTGGGTGAATCATTTTTAGAAAAAATGGAAATTGGCGAATCTTTTTTTTGGAAAAATCATGGAAAAGTAGCCCACCTACGAATATTAGCCCCTAAAATTTTCCATGGTCGATTTCCATTTTTTAAAAGCTTAACTTGTGCCTTCGATTGTCTTGTTCCTTGTCCAATATACTTATCCTCTCAACAAAATATTCAAATGAACATGAAAAATGAAAACTCGACACACCTCTTAGCTTGCACATTTCCATCTTGGTTTCACTATTGAACTGCACAATTTTGATATGAATTTATGAAGGGAATGAAATTATATACATACTTGTAACCAAAACAAAGAGATACAATGAAACTTTCTTTCATCATTGTCTTTCTCATGGTTATTTTCAACCCATGTTGCTCTGCCAAACTTTCCTTCAAGAAATTGTGTGAGGCACCTATGTCAAAAAGTGCAAGTAATTCCTTCTTGCCACTTTCCATGTTTAAAAAGCACAACTTGTGCGTTCGATTGTCTTTTTCCTTTGGGCCCAAGACACCTATCCTCTTAAGATAATATTTAAATGAACACGAATCACAAAAACTAGACATATTTCTTGGCTTGCACATTTCCAACTTGGTTGCACTATTGAATTTCCCAAATTTGATCTAAATTTATGAAGGGAATGAAATTATATACATGTTTATAACCAAAACACAAAGATACAATGAAACTTGACTTATATTAATAAATGAAAATTGGTGAAATTGTATACATTCATAATGAAGACAAACTAGCTTGAAGAGTGGTAGCTTATCTCTAAGAATAAATGTGATGGCTACACCCCTTTGTAAAACTATATTAAAATGAGACTCATAGGCCTTTTTATCATAAAGAAGCAATGAGAAACACTAAACATCCAAAAACCTAACACTAGGAGATGAAGCGCCAATGGGGCCCCAATGGGGTAAATTGGAATTTCAAATTATTAGGATCGTAACTTTGGTATATGACATTTGTTTGGAACACATGATAGCATGTTGGAAAGGACTATACGAGAAGTACAATTTTCAATTTTCATCATAACGTTTGCATGTTTACCCAAAAAACATCGTTTAGGGCCTCAAAATGGCTCGAGAAGTTCATGACCTAAAAAGTCTAGAAAAAAATGCTAAATAGAAAATTGTGTTGTAATCCAGTGGAATAGGTAGGTGGCCACTTATATCCACCTAGATTATTCCTCCCTCCTTAGGAAGCATTGGTATCTATTACAATGAGCATCTCCATGAGATGGAAAAATTTTGCTGAACTTGGCCCTTGGTGAGCCACTTGCCTTGGTGCACAAGCTAGTCTAATTTGACAACCTAACACTGTTGGATCCTCTATTGGAAAGTGTTCTTAATATATTTTTCTATGCTCTCATCAATTGTGGCATGTTCAATGTAATTTGGGTTGAGCTCTATCGATGCCAGCATGTTTGTGATTTTTGATGTGTCCAACAAAGGTGGAAAGTATGGCCAAAGGTTGTCCACATTGTAGACAGAAAAGTTGTGCACCAAACAAAAAAAAGTTTAAAAAAAATGTAAAAAATACTTCCGCATTTAGCCTATTTTATAATTTTGAATTTAATACTTCCAGATACCCTTTCTGAATGAAAATCTGATGGTGGTACTCGTAGACCTGGCGTTCCAGCTGTTTAGAAATTTTCCAAATGAATTTCCTCCTATATATATATAATATATATATATAACCTTTTGATTTTAAATCAAAATTATGTTTTTTTATTTTGACTGTACTAATTTTTGTTATATTATTAATGGTCAAAGTTGTAATATTAAATAATTTATAATTTTAACTCAGAAATAAAATTAAATTAAATAAATTTCACAAATGGTTAAAAATTACATTTAAAACAATGAATATATAAGTATTAAGTTCTATTATTTTTTTATTCATAATATTTGGTTTTAATACCTTGGTTGAAAAATATTTGAATTTTAACCCTGAAAAAAAAATAAAAAATGTTACATCGCAACTTTTGCATTTCAATATGTGTTTTTTTAATGTCTTTGGTAATAGGATAATAATATTATTATTAATAATTATTATTGTTTGGAATAATAAAATTGTTTTCAAATATTAATGTCTCTCATTTGTTCAATCATTTATTCAATAGGTTTTTTTGTTCAATCATTTATTTAGTCCGTCTTTTCTTTATATTTAGTGATCTATGTTTTTTCTTTATATTTAGTGATATCTCTTTCTCGGAATTACCATTATATATTAGTTAGGTTCTTTCTTTTCACGTATGTTTTTGCTTATTATTCTCGATGATGGGTGAAATGTTGAACTTGTTAGAAATCAAAGGGAAGCAAGC
Source organism: Pinus albicaulis (assembly GCA_034641835.2). Taxonomy (NCBI): domain Eukaryota; kingdom Viridiplantae; phylum Streptophyta; class Pinopsida; order Pinales; family Pinaceae; genus Pinus; species Pinus albicaulis. Next base: position 205,138,647 of record CM076576.1, read on the forward strand.
TTACAACCTGTTTTCCTTGATGTCACAAGCCTCTTCCAATGGTCTCCTTTCCTTCCCTTCATGGCAAGCTCTTCAAACACAAAACCAACAACATGAGTTTACAAATCCTAGTCTTAATATTTTCAAAAGTCTCAAAATTCTCCCATTCCTTTAGTCCTATGTTGAATATATAGGAAGGATGAGGAGGCTTCTAGTTCCACTTCTCAAGGGATATGATCCTTAAGAAAAGGATTTTGGTTCCATATACCAAGGAATGAGTCACATGTATGTAGTGGTTTGATATTTCTAATTTGGATAACATTCCTCAACCAAATATTCTAGAACCTACTTTTTTACTTTTACCTATGTGGACAGACCTGTGCAATTTTTAGTGGAAGAACATGCATAGATCTGCACAATTTACAGTTTACAGTTTACAGTTTTTGTCCAGGAAATCTGCGTAGATGCTCAAAAAGGGGTTTTAAGCAGTGAAAACCAAAATTCCTTTTATGCCTGGAATTTTTTAATTCAAGCTTCATAGGGGATTCACTTGAGACACTCCATCGGATGGCAAGATATATGAATCGACAACCATGGTGATAAATTTTAGTGTAACATATTTCCCCTTAAAGTGCAAAGCCAGAAAATATGTTTGAATATTGAAGCGATTTATCATATCAAAGGTTCGGATCAGAGACCAATTGGTTGAGGACCTAAAAAAATCAATCAAGCATTACCATATCATGCTTTCATATAGACATCACTAAGGTAGGAATTTCCATACTCAGAGTCAACATAAATCGATGAAATAGTAGGGAAATACTCAAAGATCCATGTCAACATTAGACATAGTATGGATGTAACCATCAATGGATCTATATTTACAATCATGAATATGTAATAACTCCACATAGCTTGGATGGATGAAACTATATCCAGGGTCTTGATCTCCATCTCTCGATCCATAGTACAAATGTAACCATGTGAGTGAATGTCTCGAAGTTGAACATGGTAGAAACCACTTGATTACTGGTCAATGATGAAAACCATTAACAAGTGCGAGAGAAACCACCAATAATGAAAATGGTCCTCAAGGTACTCCTAGTACAATCTATGTAGTGTGATTAAATGTTTTGAATTTGAACACTCATAGAATCATTCAATCGAAGGCCAATGATGAGACCTTGTTGTCAAAAGCGAAAAACCTGCCATTAAGGTATGCATGCCTCAAGGTAATGAAAATGGTTTCTAAATCAACTTCCTAGATAATGAGCTAAAGTTGATAGGAAGCGATCCGTCATAGGAGGGCCTATGACACAAAAATTCATGTCATGTTTTGAAGAAAAATATTTGAAGTGATTCAGGATTGACTCAAGGATGATCGACACAATTGAAGGTTATGAATAAAAAGGTAATTTTTATTGGGGTTGGACTTCTCTTAAACATATTAGCAACACGACACATGACTTGGAAACGTTTGAATCAACAATAATACCCAAAACCAGTTGAATACTTTCAATGAGGTTTGATTAATTGTGAGAGAAATGGATTAGCCAACCTGGACACAAATGTGATGGAGTGTCATGGTCAAGAGTGACATACTTCCTTTAGTGAAATACAAAAATGAATGTTCTTTCCAAAATTTACCCCAACATTACTGGCAAGTACCTCTTTATTTTTTCCAATATTGAGGAGGATAAAATTTGCTATTCATATAAGCTCATCCTTCGGATGAGTCCTCTGAATTATTTTTAACAAAATCTAGGAAGGAGTGGTTTGGTCTTGTTGTAATCGACTAGTCTTGCATTTTCTAAGTTTTACGAGTTCAGTGTAGGGTTAACTCGATGTCGTTTTCATGTTTAAAGAGTTTGAAATGACACAATAAGACAAATCATGTTGTCTTTCAATGCAAAATTTTAATGGGCCCAGAGAAAGTAAAACTAGGTGTTTTTCAGTTTTAGGGAGTTAGAATAAAAACATAAGTAAACTCCATAGTGTTATTTTTCGTGACTTTAGTCCCTCAAGCCCGAAAAAGGATAAAATAATACATGATAGAGCTCTATTGACCATGCTTAGTCAACGTATACCTTTTTTGTAAATATTCTAGTTCAGTCCGGAAAAGTGGTTAACTTATACTGAATAGATGATTTTTCATTTATTTTAACGAGTTTGAATAGTCAAGTGCTCGAAAATATTTTCATATTTAGAGAGACTGAAAGGGGCTTAAAATAAAACTCCAAGGGTTTTTATTTTTCTTAAGTTTTCATGTGTTTTATGGGCATGAAAGATAACAAAAGAGCTCAATATTTTCATGATTTTAACGAGTCTTAAAGATAATGGTCGAAAAATAGACTCGAGATAGGTTTCATTTTTATACAAGCTTGAAAATAGAGAAAAAAATATGCTTGATAATGGTTTCATTTTTACAAAATCTTGAAACAGAGAAAATTATTCTTGAGATAAGTTTGTTTCGTTTTTACACAAGCTTGAAAAAGAGAAAAGTGTGCTTGAGATAAGTTCAATTCCCCCCAAGCGTAACCTGCAAGGGAACATGCCCTCCGAGATTCATTTAAATCACCTAAGTAGACTACTAGTTACTAATAGGTGGATGAATGAAGATCCATTTACGAGATTAGATGAAAGACTTGACTCAATTAGGGGAGGATTTGGTTCATTTTTTAACGAGCTTGACACAAGAAAAGAACTATGCTCATGGAACCTTGTTTCATTTTTTAACGAGCTTGACACAAGAAAAGGAATTATTCTCATAAGGACTTATTTCATTTTTTAAGGAGCTTAACACAAGAAAAGAAACTATGCTCATAAGGACCTCATTCATTTTTTAACGAGGTTGACACAGTAAAAGAACTATCCTTGGGGAAATTTGCTTCATTTTTTAACGAGGTTGACACAGTAAAATGAACTATCCTCATGGGAACCTATTTCATTTTTTAACGAGGTTGACACAGTAAAATAATTATCCTCATGGGAACCTATTTAATTTTAAATGAGGTTGAAAAAGTAAAAGAACCATCCTCATGATAGCATGTTTCATTTTTAAATGAGGTTGACATAGTAAAAGGAACTATCCTCATGAAAACTTGTTTCATTTTTTAACGAGTTGTCATCGTAAAATAACTATTCCCATGGGAACCTGTTTCATTTTTTAACGAGGTTGACATAGTAAAATAACCATCCTCATGATAACATGTTTAATTTTTTAATGAGGTTGACACAGTAAAAGGAACTATCCTCATGGAAAATTGTTTCATTTTTTAATGAGGTTGACACAGTAAAAGGACTATCCTCATGGGAACCTGTTTCATTTTTTAACGAGGTTGACACAGTAAAAGGAAATATCCTCATAAGGATATGTTTCATTTTTTTAATGAGGTTGACACAGTAAAAGAACCATCCTCATAGGGACATGTTCCATTTTTTAACGATGTTGACACAGTAAAAGGAACTATCCTCATGAAACTTGTTTGATTTTTTAATGAGGTTGACAGAATAAAATAACTATCCTCATTTGGATCTAGATCATGGCTTTCAACTAGAACGAATACATGTCAAGGGACATACCTCGACCATGGCTTCTAAGAGGTATTTTTCAGATGGAATAACAATTATCTGAAAGGAACACATGTCAAGGGTCTGAATAGGTATAAGAACATCACGTTCAAATATCCCCATAAGGTTAACGTTTTCAATTACTGGATCTAAGTAAAAAGAAGTCGAGCAAACATTGAGAGGCCTGCTTACATAGGTAACTGAAAACATGGGACTAGTTGCCACATAATTAACCTGTGGAAAGGTGGATACCACTTCCAGATAAGGAACATTTAGGGATGTCCGATGGTTGGTAGTCAAATCAAGACTAACAAACGAAAGTCGGTCAATAGTCACAATGTTTCCACTATGAGGGAAATACATCACACGAAAGAGTGTTGATATGACAACATTCATGGCATAGACATAGTCTCGCCCAAGGAGTAAATTGAAATCCAAGGGGACTTAAACTACCATAAGATCAATACATACAATTTTACCTTCCAGGGTAATAGGAAACTTAGGAAGTATCCTTAAAGTTTCACTAATGGTCTTGTTAAAAGCTGACAGATTCAGTGTAACAAGAACAAGTTAAGGGGAACTCAAATCTTGCCAAGGAGTTGAGGATAAAATGCTGACAGAAGTACCCTCTTCTACATTTGTGTGATGCACATTATTACCACAAGCTTTCACAATGATTTGGAAAGGGATGGAAGAAGGAAGACGAGGTTCTTCCAGTCTACTCTAATCAAAGGAAAATACCTCAGTACTTGGAGGGGGTTATGTGGGAACAAATAAAATGCCCCTTGGTGTAGAAGAATATGAAGTAACAAGAAGAACCTGAGTGATATGAATTTAACTCTCTACAGGGAGAGTGGGATCAACTGACAGTGATATCAAGTCGACCGCTTGATCAACTAATGGATCATCAACCCGAGTGATATGATTTTCACTGTCCAATGGAAGAGTGGAATTTACTGTACTTGGAATTAGATCAATCACTTCATCAACTGATGGTAGATTTGGTGAAAGTTTATGGTAACCAGTTGGAAGTTGTTGTTGTGGAACAATAATGTTTTCCAACTATCTTGAGGCTTCATCCATGTGAGGGAAATGCGAGTTTGATGACTCCCTTTGCATAACGTACAAGGAAACCAAAATTTACCATTTTTCCCAGGAACCTGACAATCACTAGTTGATGGATCAATAGTAAGTTGATAGGATTTTTCTGACCATGCTTCCAAGACCTTAGGAATACCAGGAAAATTGGTAAGGAAGTGGTCACCCTTACCAAGCTTGCAAGTATATTTGGGTTTGCGATGCATGTTGGAGGTTTCGTCAACATTACCAATACTTACAACTATGGTTGGTTGGTTGAATTATTTCTTATCTCGCTTCTTATTCTTTTTCCCTTTCTTATTCTTCTTAGCCACCTGGTCACTAGCATCAAGGCTTTTACCAAGTGAAGAAAAAGAAATGGAGGAAGACATGTTGGGCGAAGAAGGTAAAGGGTCGACATGAGGTTGGTGATGTTGAGATGGTGAATTTTGTTGAGGTGGAACAATTTGAGTATCCAACGAAGTTGAAAATAAACATATCGGTAAAACTATGGTAAATCCAGGTAATGAAAATGTATTCATGTAAGGAGGACCAACATTTCCAAAGCAAGCAAAAGGACTAGGATTCTCATTAAGAGGGGTTCCTTAGTTGGTGAATTTCAGAAAATTTTCCATTAGATTCAACTTCAGTGAATTTTATTAACAATTCAAATTAACAATCTACACCTAAGGTCTATAAAAAGTAAAAACAAACAAATGAACATGCGCTATGAAATATTCGAGTTAAACCACACACAGATATTTTGTTTTCACGACGAAATCACTAGTTGGTGATGAAATCCAACATTTCAGAGAATAATGTGAAAAACTAGTAGATGGAAGCAGTTACCCTGACAACCTTCTTAATGAAACAATTTGGTGCAAGCAACTCCACTATATCATCTCGATTGAATATTTCCCTCCAAAAATTCCAAGCGAGTCTAGTAAACGTCTGTTCTAGGTACAGTGGGACCTTCCCTCCACCGTCACCTTGGGAAAAATATTAATATTATAGCCACTAAGGTTACCAACTGAGACAATCAAAACTGGGGGAACAATCTATGGCCCGATATACACGCAAGGGCCGCGTAACAAAGCTCAATCCCCTTGAAAGATCCTCGACATGGTAAATAAAATGTTTACTGACAAGTGATCCCAGGATCCTCGAAAATGGATGAGGTTTACCATTTGCAGTGCATGCACATATTCTATCTTTACCAATGAAGTAGGTACAATTACTCCACTGGGTCCGATATGACCTCGTGCTTGACTCTTTTAAGAAGATCTTCCCGGAGAAAAATTGCAATAATTGGATTTTTTCCCTACCGCGAGATACTATTTTTTTGTTTTAAATTCTTTGGAAAGTTAACTACTTCCCTATTCCAAAGCACTAACCTGATCTAAGTTGGTGGAATTAGCCCTAGAAAACATAAAAATTTCTAGATTAATTTTAATTATTGGTGTGTTATTTTGGTTGTTGTTTACTCAGTAGGTAAATGGAGGTGAAACTTATAGTGTTATGACTCGACTCAAAATTCTAATGCATTCAACCATGAAAATGTAATCTTTTATTTTCAATGAAATCGTAGTTAAGGGAAAGTAAGAGGTTCTTTGAACTTGAAAGTGAAAAACTTCTAAAAATCCCAAAACATTATTTTTCATGAAATGCAAATTCACTTCCAACAATGCAAAAATTGTAAATAAGAGAACTAAAACAAATTCTCTAATGCACTAATTTTCAACAAGAAAATAATAATGCTAATAAATCCAGACCAATTTTTTTTTTTTTTTTTTAATGTTTAAAACAAGCATAAAAACTTGAAAATTCAAATCAGGATTATCTTTAAATGAGAAACATTATCTTTTCAATCGATGAAATAACTCTTTTCAACATGCATAAATGAATATATGATGATATTCACTGAAATAAAATAGATTCCCACAACCAATTCCAGATATGAAAGATTATTTTTGATAGATCAGCAAACCAATACAAACTCAAAACCCAAAAATGTAAAGATAAGTGATTTTTCTCAAAAAGACAATCAAAGAAATTGATCTAAATCTACGATTGATTTTTCTATAATGTAAACTATGTAGTTGTAATATATGCACAATTCACTTGAAAACTATGCAAATGTAATCTATGCACACTTTTTGTTCATATTATGAAGATAATTCTAACTATGAAAATGTAATCTATGCAAGAGAATTCTCAAACAAAAGATGTTTTCAAATAAGTGAAAGAACAAAAAAACTATTTTCCTTCACTAATGTAATATAAGGAACCAGTCAAGTGTAAGTAAAGAAAATTGGGTTAAAAATCCAAAGTTCAAAAGTAATAAACTCAAAGGCGTTTAACACTCAGACAAAATTTAGCAAAAAAACATGCAAAAATCATTAAGAAACTGAGACAAACCTTGGAGTAATGACCAAAGGAAATCAAATTAAGAATTTATCAAAAACAAAAAATCAAAATGCCCAATCAACTTAACAGAGACTTAATGAGACCGTAAACAAGACAAAGGATCATAAAAACCAAAAAATCTGGACTTAAATCAAAGAAACCTTAAATTTTCCAAAACTTTTACAGGGTTGCGCAAGTAGACAATAGATTTTAGTGCACATGCACATAGTTGCTGAAGAATTTTTTTTCAAATCTGAGCTCTGTGTTTGAACAAAAATCGCACAGATAGAGAAAATTAAGAAAAATAAAAAAACAAAGGTCTCAAACCAGAAATCTCAATTCTTAAAAGGGTCTAAAGGCATCAAAGGTCACAAAAGGACACAAAGGAGAACTCTCGTTACCCATTACGATCACTAATTTATTATTTGGATAAATCCCTCTTACGGACAAGAGCAATCTCCCTAAGAATCCTAAAGGAAAACTAGAAACAAAGAGACAAAACAATATCTCTTTTCTTAGCCTATAATTTAAACATGAAACATGTAGTATGCGAAGGATCACTTACCTATTAATGAAATGCTTATAGAAGTCCTTTGAGCGCTTCCACAACCAACTTTTCCTCAATGCTTTAAAGTCTTTCCAAATTCTTTCCACAGCTTCTCCATGAGGTGCCAAGAGAGATCTGCATGGAAAAAAACATTCAAAGAGATCAAAGTATCTCACATATAAAATAAAAGGTAAATGAAATCCTTAATTTAGCATACAAAATATAAAAAAGTCAATAATTAGTTATAAACCATGTGAGTGATCAAGGAATCCCACAAATAACATCAACAACAAATGAAATTAGGAAAGATCAATTAATTTGTATTAGAAATCAAAAGGAAGCAATATTACAACCTATTTTCCTTGATGTGACAAGCCTCTTCCAAAGGTATCCTTTCCTTCCCTTGATGACAAGCTCTTCAGACCCAAAACCAACATCGTGAGTTTACAAATTCAAGTCTTAATAGTCTCAAAATTCTCTAAAGTCTCCCATTCCTTTAGTCCTATGCTCAATTTATAGGAAGGATGAGGAGGTTTCTAATTCCACTTCTCAAGGGATATGATCTTTAAGAAAAGGATTTTAGTTCCATATACCAAGGGATGAGGCGCAGGTATGTAGTGGTTCGAGGTTTCTAATTTGGATAAGGTTCCTCAACCAAATCTTCTAGAACTTACTTTTTTATTTTTACCTGCATGAATAGACCTTCACAGTTTTTATTGGAAGAATGTGCACAGATATACACAGTTTATAGTGGAATAAAATGTGCACGCACAGGTTTTTGTTCAGGAAAAATGCACAGATGCTCAAAACGAGGTTTTAAGCAGTGAAAACCAAAATTCCTTTTGTCCTTGGTATTTTTTACTTCAAGCTTCATTGGGGATTCACTTGAGACACTCCATTGGATGGAAAGATATCTGAAACGACAACCACGGTGAAAAAATTTAGTGTAGAAGATTTCCCCCTAAAGTGAAAACCCATAAAAGATGTTTGATGACTGAAGTGCTTTATCATGTCAAAGGTTCAGATTAGAGACCAATTGGTTGAGGACATGAAACAAAAAAATCAAGGATTACCATATCATGCTTTCATATAAAAATCATTGAGGTAGGCATTCCCATACTCAGAGTAAACGTAACTCGATGAACTAGTAGGGAAATACTCAAAGATCCATGTCAACAGTGGACATAGTTTGGACACAACCATCAATGGATCTATATTTAAAATCATGAATATTTAATAACTCCACGCAACATGGATGGATGGAACTAGATCCAGGGTCTTTATCTCCATCTCTCGATCCATATTATGAATCTAACCATGCGAGTGAATGTCTTGAAGTCAAACATGGTAGAAACCACTTGATTACCAGCCAATGATGAAAATTGTTAACAAGTGCAAGAGAAACCAACAATAATGGCAATGATCCTCAAGGTACTCCCAGTACAATCTATGAAGTGTGATTAAATGTTTTTAATTTGAACACTCATAGAATCATTTGATCGAAGGACAATGATGAGAACCTATCGTCAAAAGAAATAAACCTACCATTAATGCATGCAGGCCTCAAGGTACTGAAAAGGGATTTCTAAATCAACTTCCTAGATAATGAGCTGAAGTCGATAGGAAGCGATCCATCGTAGAAGGGCCTACAACATGAAAATTCATGTCAAGTTTTTGAAGAACAATATTGGAATTGATTTAGGATTGACTCAAGGATGACCAAAACGATTAAAGGTTATGAATAGCGAGGTAATTTTTACTGGGGTTGGAATTCTCTTCAACATATTGGTGACACGACACGTAACTTGGCAACATTTGAATCAAAAATAATACCCAAAAGGAGCTGAATAATTTCAATGAGGTTTGATTACTGTGAGAAAAGTGTATTACGCAACCAAGACACAAATTTCACAGAGTGTCATGTTCAAGAGTGACATATTAACTTTAATGAAATAAAAAAATGAATGTTCTTTCCAAAATTCCCCCCACCATTACTAGCAAGTACCTCTTTATTTTTTTCAAGCTTGAGGAGGATACAATTTTCTTGTCATATAAGCTCATCCTTTGGATGAGTCCCCGGAAGTATTTTTAAAGAACCCTAGGAAGGAGTGGTTCAGCCCCATTGTAATCGACAGGTCCTGCACTATTTAAGTTTTACGAGTCTAGTGTAGGGTTAAATTGATGTCATTTTCATGTTTAAAGAGTTTGAAAAGACGCAAAAGGAAAAATCATGTTGTTATTCAATGTAGAATTTTAATGAGCCCAGAGAAAGTAAATCTCGGTGCTTTTCAGTATAGGGAGTCAGAAGGAAAACATTAGTAAAATCCATAGTGTTATTTTTCATGAATTTAGTCCCTCAAACCCGAAAAAGGATAAAATAATGCAAGAGAAAACTCTATTGACCATGCTTAGCCAACATATACCTTTTTTGTAAATATTCTAGCTCAATCCGGAAAAGGGGTAAACTTATACTGAATAGATGACTGTTCATGTATATCAATAAGTTCGAATAATCAAGTGCTTAGAAATATTTTCATGTTTAGAGAGTCTGAAAAGGGTTTAAAAGATAACTCCAAGGGTTTTTCTTTTTTCGTAATTTTTAATGAGTCTGAAAAAGTGATAAAAATGTACTCATATCACTGAATGTAAATTTAATTAACGAGTAAGAAAAGATGGAAAGAACTCAACATTTTAATGTGTTTTATGAGCATGAAAGATAACAAAAGAAGCTCATTATTTTCATGAGTTTAATGAGTCTTGAAAATAATGGACAAAATGGACTCAAGATAGGTTTCATTTTTGTACAAGCTTGAAAATAGAGAAAAAATATGCTTGAGAATGGTTTCATTTTTACAGAAGCTTGAAACAAAGAAAATTATGCGTGAGATAATTTTGTTTCACTTTTACATGACAATCTTGAAAAAGAGAAAAATTTGTGCTTGAGATAAGTTCAATGGCCCCCAAGTGTAACCTACAAGAGAACATGCCCATCGAGCTTCATTTCATTCACCTAAGTAGACTACTAGTTACTAATAGGTGAATGAAATGAAGATCCATTTATGAGATCAGATGAAAGACTCAACTCAATTAGGGGAGGATTTGCTTCATTTTTTAACGAGCTTGACACAGGAAAAGAACTATTCTCATGGAACCTATCTCAAATATAAAATTCTAGTGCTATTATTCTTATTAGAAATTTTCATATCTCGACTGTATAATGAAATACCATGTATGAAATACAATACTTTCCTTAGAAACCAAAAAATTTGTACTTACATGCACTATACGTAATAATTCGAACAGTAAATAATATAAACATTCCAATGATTATCAAAATTACATCCATTTCCTATTGTAACGAAAGGTCCAATTATTTCTTCAAGGAGTTTAATACTTATCTGTCTTCTCCAACCTTTCTATAGGAATTAATCTGAATGACTTGTTGTCCACCCAACCAACGAGGTTTTAAATCACATCCAAGCATCCCCCCCGAGTCTCTTGGCTTCCAGAGTAGTTTAAAACCTTAACCATTCTGGAACCTCGAGACTCCAGTCCTGTCCACATGGTTTTCATGGAGAGTTTTGATCCAGGTGGATATCGGTGGCCACCCACCTATTCCATTTGAACCCCCACCATCAATTCTTTCTGTTTTTAATTTTAAGCACAACTTACTATTTTTTGCAGTATTTTGAGTCCTGAATTCCGGAGCCATTTTGAGGCCCTAAACGAAGATTTTGGGAAAACCAGGAGCAATATGGGTCCATGGACTGATGTTTCTCACACCAAAAGTTGTAGTCCTTGGACATATCTTTCTAACGCTCTATTGAGTACGTTAAATGGAGATCGGATGCCAAAGTTACGTGCCTGAGAAGTTGAAACACCAATTTACCCAAATGGGGCCCACAATTTTGGCGCTTCATCTCCTAGGGTTAGGTTTTTGGACGTTTTAGATTTTACATTGTTTCTCAACAATAAATAGGCCTTCGAGCCTCATTGTAACATAGTTCAGGGACTGGTAGTTGACACATCTCTTCTCAAAGATAAGCGCTACCAGTACCCTAGCTCATCTATTTCCATTATGTATGTAATAAGCCTTTGAGCCTCAATGTAACACAGTTCATAGGCCTGCGTACACCACATCTGTTCTCAAAGATATGCTACCAACACCCTAGCTTATTTCCATTATGTTTGTAAGCTTATTTCAGTCATTCTTTTATTAATAAAAGGAAGCATTATTTCTGCTGCATCTATGTGCTTATGGTTATTGTTATGAAGGTAAATCCTCTCTATGGACAAAGACAATCCCTCTAGCCCTAGGGTGGGTCTAGTAACAAAAGGACACACTAAAGTGTTGTTTCCTAGTTAATGAATGAACAAAAGGCATGGTAGATTGACCTACCTTGAATCCAATGCTGTCGATGTTGCAAAAAGAGTAGTGGTCTCTCGCTCCTGCCTTGACAAGTCACGATCTGTTCGTTGTCATGCCCAGATACATGCACATAGGACAAAGAACAAGAACGACATATAGCAGCGTATTTTCACTCGCAAATATTAGCCAGTCAAAGAGGGCTAAACATATCATATCATATAAACATCATAACACAATAGTGGAACCAAACAGTAGTCATGTATATTAATGAGTAGAAGGAAGAGTACAACCGATGCTTTGACATCGTGATCTCCTCCAGTGGGGTTCAGAAGAAACGCATCTCAACTATTTTTCAGGGAATTTGAACTCAAGCTCTCTTAGAAGTCATCGACTCGAGCTCTCTCAACACTATCTTTCTTACTCTATCTCCTCTAGCAGCTTAGCTATAGTATAATTCTCTAGTTCAGCTATTCAACCATTTTCCTATAATGTGTTCATCTAGCTTCTACTAAAGGAGATAATTTCTTATATAGAGGGAAAAGAGGAGGTTGGGATCCCTAAAAAGATGGGAGGGAGTCCTATCCTTTAGGAGAGTTCCAAGGGAGGTGGAAACTACTAACTAAAGGAAGGAGTTCGTGGTTGTTTTAGTTCAACCACTCCCAATGACTCATCCTCGAGGTGGTTGGAATGGAACCTCTGTCTCTATTTTTTTAAAACATTCCATAAATAGCTTGGCGCGGGTGTCTAACTAGAATAGAGTGCCAAGTGGCATGGGCTTAGTGTTAAACTTCTAGGTCGGCGTGAGGATGTAACAGGATACTCGCAACAAGGAAAAAATAGGGATTTTCACAGCTTTTCTTAGGGAAAGGTCAACAAGAAGAATGTTGCTTTCATAAAAATGGATGCAAGGATGGTATTTGAAAAGCATGACACTGCATATTGGTCACAGAAATGACCCTCCAATGTGCGAGTTGGGGATTGCAAGGACAGTGACAAAATGTTGTGTAACAATTATATGTGTATTCTGTTGTGTTCCTACATAAATCCGGATCAGTGGTATCAGAGCAATCTGCTCTTTATCTATTTTTATTTGCATGTCCCCAACACGGTCAGGGTATAAGGAGTTCATGCTCGATCTGGTTTCACCCTTCCAAGATTAGCCTCACAAACCCCGACGACCCTCGATGGCGGAAGGAAAGAAAGATGAGGGAGCAGAAGATCCTATCAAAATATTTTTCAAGGAGGCCCTTGAGAAACATAGGAATGCGATGACGGACAACTTTTCCTAGATCCTTCAACAACTGCCCACAAAAGGCACATATACATCTAGCATGTCCACCAACAAATCCATGACATCCTGGACAAATCCAATACCAAGTTCAGCAGAATTCATGCCCCCCCCCCCCCCCCCCCTTGGAGGAACTTAACACAATGGAGACCATTGCTTCCTAAGGAGGGAGGAATGATCCAGGTGGATATCGATGGCCACCCACCTATTCCATTTGAACCCTCACCATCAATTCTTTCTATTTTTAAGTTTCAGCACAACTTACTACTTTTAGTAGTATTTCGGGTCTTGAATTTTTGGAGCCGTTTTGAGGCCTTAAACAACATTTTTTGGGAAACCCGAGAGCAACATGGGTCCATGTACTGATGTTTCTCACACCAAAAGTTGTAGTCTCAGAAATATCTTTCTAACAACCTATTGAGCACGTCAAATGGAGATCGGATGCCAAAGTTACATCCCCGGGAAGTTGAAACACAAATTTACCCAAAAGGGGCCCACAGTTTTGGCGCTTAATTTCCTAGGGTTAGGTTTTTGGATGTTTCAGATTTTACATTGTTTCTCAACAATAATTAGGCATTCAAACCTCATTGTAACACAGTTCAGGGACTGGTAGACGACACATCTCTTCTCAGAGATAAGCGCTGCCAATACCCTAGCTCTTCTATTTCCATTATGTCTATAATAGGCCTTCGAGCCTCAATGTAACATAGTTTAGAGGCCTGCGTACGCCACATCTCTTCTCAGAGATACGCTACCAGTGCCCTAGATTGTTTCCATTATTTTTGTAAGCTTATTTCAGTCATTCTTTTATTAATAAAATGAAGCATTATTTTTGCTGCATCTCTATGCTTATGGTTATATGTGTATTCTGTTGCGTCCCTACATAAATCCGGATATGTGGTATCAGAGAAATCTTCTATTTCTCTATTTTTCTTTGCATTCCCACAACGCGGTCAAGGTATAAGGAGTTTAGGATCGATCCAGTTGCACCCTTCCAATATCAGCCTCGCAAACCCCAAAGACTCCCCATCGTGGAAGGAAAGAAAGATGAGGGAGTAGAAGATCCTATCAAAATATTATTCGAGGAGGCCCTTGGGAAACAAAGGAATGCGATGATGGAAAATTTTTCCCAGATCATTCAACAGCTGCCCACGGATAGCACATCTACATCCAGCACGTCCACCAACAGGTTCGCGACATCCCGAACAAATCTAATACCAAGTTCAACAGAATTTTCCCCTCCATGGAGGAACTTAACGCAATGGATACCATTGTTTCCTAAGGAGGGAGGAATGATCCAGGTGGATATTGGTGGCCACTTTGTGAAACCAGCTCCAAAAATAGAAGAAAAGAGATATCAATGCCTTAGAAATAAGCCACTTTGAGGAAGCAACCTCCAATACATTACATGAATGAACAATTCTTGGATGATACAAATGACAAAACCTCCTTTCTATATATAGGAGTCCATGGGGCCACAATATAATCCTAGCTCACCTAACAATAATAATTTAAGGGCACAATAATAAAAATATGGGGTTATAGGGGTAAAAAAATAACAATAAAGGGGGCTACACTAACATAATAAGGGACTACACTAGTAATATAGGGACCTAACATGACCCTCTCCTTCAAACAAGTGTTGTCGTCAAAGTTGTGAGAAATTTTGTTAGCTTTCTATTACTTATTTTTTGAAATTTTTTTATGCAGATTTGATATGTCAACTTAGCATTTCTTTGAGTGTGTGTTTCTTAACAATCAAAGGATTCATAAGAATTCATGTTATGACGCAATGTTGTATTCATTGAAAATTTGTGTTTTTGAGAAAAAAAAATGTGTTACAACAATCTAGACAGAGTCTACTTTGGTTTCGTCATATTTACAAAGCCAATGGATGCATATCATAATTACTAGAATTTTTTGAACTGGTCTAATACAAAAAACTGCGTATTTTTTATATGTTTCGTGTGGCAACAAATTTCTTAACATATAAGTTATAAACTAAAAACCTAAAAGCTACCCATTAGAGTCAACGGACCAATGTAATGCCCCATAATTTTTTCAATTTTTTTTACAATGTATTTTGGGAGATACAAAATTTTGATTTCACTGAATCACAATGACCCTTAGAAATTGTTTGCACCCATTTTATTAGAAAAATAATTAAAATTAGTAAACGTTTATGAAATTCCATAAAAGTTATATTTCCTGGAAGTAGATTCAATTCTGAAAATGTTTGTCTTGGTTCCAACAATTAATTAACAAACTTTCATGGAATTTAATCAGTCCAAAGTTGCAGAACCGTATTCAGAGCTTGGTTTTTGCGTAATTGGTGGCGCGTTAGTTCGGCCGAACTTTTAATCTAATTTCAGCCGAACTATGTTTTCCGTCGACGGCTCATTAAATCTAAAGACTTAATAGTTCATCCGAAATTTTAATCAAAAGTTTGGCCGAACTATGGTATAACTTTCCGTCGGCCGGAAATTTTTGCATAGCCCCTACTAAAACACATTTCGTGGCAATATAATTACCGCGAAATCATTCACAATTTTCACACATTTCACACATTTCATCTCATTTTACAAAGATCTTAGTTTGGGTTCAAAAAAATTTCTTCAAAGTTTGGATTTAAGAGCATTTCTTGGAAGCAAACTGATTTTACAAAGAATTGTTTTGGGTTTAAAGAATTTTTTTGGAAGACATTTCTTGGAGGCGGCTTGATTTTGGCAAAAATTGTTTTGAACTTAAAAAAATTTCTTGGACGTACATTCAAAAGACATTTCTTGGAGGTATGTACATGTTTTGAGTTGAAGTAAATCTTTTGAGCTTCGTTTCATTTTTATAAGACATTTTTCTCTCGAATTTTTTAAAGTAAGTGTTTTGGATTGGAGTAAGTATTTTTTGCAAAAAATTTAAACTGAATTTTTTTAAATTAAATCTTTTGTGATATTTTTTGTAATTGAGTTATTGTCTAATTTTTGAAGGAAATTTTTTGAACTTCATACCCTATTATCATGGGAAATCGAAGAACTTGTGCGAGAAAATATGATCGAAAAAGAGACCTTGAGGAACGTAGAGAAGAGACGAGACAATCTCGCAAAAGAAAGTTAGAAGCCCTCTCAAATATTGAAGAGGAAAATCAACCTCAAGCAGAAATTGAAGCAGGTATGTAAAAGTAAATATTATGATCTATTGATATATTTAAAATTTTCCTAATGTAAAATGTGAAGCTTAATTTTTATTTGATGAACTAATTTGAAAAATATTTTGTTTAATGTAAACAGACAGAGATATTCCTCAAAATATTGAAGAAGAAAATCAACCTCAAGCAAAAATTGAAGCAGGCATGTAAATGAAATATTATGATCTATTGATATATTTAAAATTTTCCTAATGTAAAATGTGAAGCTTAATGTAAAATTTTCCTAATGTAAAATGTGAAGCTTAATATTATAATCTATTGATATACCCTAGCTCTTCTATTTCCATTATGTCTGTAATAGGCCATCGAGCCTCAATGTAACATAGTTCAGAGGCCTGCGTATGCCACATATCTTCTTAGAGATATGTTACCAGTGCCCTAGATTGTTTCCATTATGTTTGTAGGATTATTTCAGTCATTCTTTTATTAATAAAATGAAGCATTATTTCTGCTGCATCTCTATGCTTATGGTTATATGTGTATTTTGTTGCGTCCCTACATAAATCTGGATCAGTGGTATCAGATAAATATTCTCTTGCTCTATTTTTCTTTGCATGTCCACAACACGGTCAGGGTATAAGGAGTTCAGGATCGATCCGGTTGCACCCTTCCAAGATCAGCCTCGTAAACCCCAACGACCCCCCATCGTGGAAGGAAAGAAAGATGAGGGAGCAAAAGATCCTATCAAAATCTTATTCGAGGAGGCCCTCGGGAAACAAAGGAATGCGATGATGGACAAATTTTCCCAGATCCTTCACTGGCTACCCACCAATGACACATCTACATCTAGCACGTCCGCCAACATGTTTGTGACATCCAAAACAAATCGAATACCAAATTCGGCAGAATTTTCCCCTCCATGGAGGAACTTAACGCAATGGAGACCATTGTTTCCTAAGGAGGGAGGAATGATCCAGGTGGATATTGGTGGCCACTTTGTGAAAATAGCTCCAAAAAAAGAAGAAAATAGATATCAACGCCTTAGAAATAAGCCACTTTTAGGGGGCAACCTCCAATACATTACATGAATGAACAATTATTGAATGATACAAATGACAAAACCTCCTTTATATATATAGGAGTCTATGGGGCCATAATATAATCCTATCCGACCTAACAATAATAATGTATGGGCACACAAATAACAATATGGGGGTTATAGGGGTAAGACAATAACATAAGGGGGGCTACACTAACATAATAAGGGACTATACTAGTAATATAGGGACCTAACATGCCCCTCTCCTTCAAACAAGTGTTGTCCTCAACACTTGATTATTTCTTGATGCTTCTATATAAAATTCTCATCCTCCCATGTGGAATCTTCTACAAGAAAGTTCTTCCACTTGCTGAGAAACTTTGAAATTGATCTTACTTGTCGAGTTCTTGTTTCTATGACTGCTTCAGAACTTCTTTCGATGTGATGTTGATCTTCCTGTTGTTTCATTAGATTCAACACCAAAGTTAGGTTGTCCATGGAGACTTGGAGAACTTGTTGTTTATGCTTGATGTGATCTTCCACTAATTTATCATCCATATTAGCTATTATTTGATCCTTCAAACCATCCAACGTAGCCTCCATTTCTCCTTTTAAACCATCTATATCATCTTCGGTTGCTCTTCGTATGATCGAAATTTGTTGCACTTGGTACCGTAATTTTGATATCTCATACTGCAATTCTTCCTCTTCATGTGTCATAGTATAGCTTTTTGAGGGATTAATGGGCATGGAATTATTTTTTGGAGGCATTATAGAACCCAATACTGATAAAAATTCTAAAATATGCCCTTAGAATCACTTCAAACTTATTTTTCAAGAAAACATTATGCAATTTTAAAAACCAAATACACACCTTTCTCTTGCTTTTTAGGAGCTCGATATTGAAAAAATTATCTCTGTGATTTCAGATATTCAATATCTAAAAATTGGTCCTAAGGTATCCCTCTGAATCATCTTTCTAATGCCATAGGTCTGACCTGATTTGGATTCTTCAAGGCAAAGTTATGTCCAATCTCCCACAATGACCTAATTATGGACTAGTTCAGTAGAGCGAAATTGTATGACTTGCCACGTGCCACTATTTTCTCCTTTGGCTCTGAAATTGATAGACAGGAAACTACAGTCTCTTTAATTCAAGCCACTTTTTACAGAATTCCAATCTGATGCTCAGAGACAGAGTTATGAAGATTTTCCCATGATCACCTCTTTGAGATGAAATTCGGGAGCTTGAAAAATACCTAACTTCCACAGATAATATCCCCGAAAATATTGTGAACCAAGATCTAAAATTTTGTGATGATGTTCCTCCAGATTTTGGATTTTATCTCTAAAAATTTCAGCTTCAGAATATTCGTATAAAAAACATTAGCGCGAAAATTCCGCGATGACCTGTTTAGGTTAAATTCAGGAGCCTGCAAAAAGACCTAGCTTCCATAGATCATATCTCTGAAAATATTGCGAACCAAGATCTAAAATGTTGCGAAAGTGTTCCTCAGAATTTTTTCTTCTCACTCTAAAAATTTCAGCTTCTGAACCTTCGTAGAAAAATAGTTATAGCGAAAATTCCACGATGACCTGTTTGGAGGAGCAAAACCCTAGAATCCAAAGCTCTAATACCAAATGTTGTGAAACCAGCTACAAAAATAGAAGAAAAGAGATATCAACGCCTTAGAAATAAGCCACTTCGAGGGGGAAAACTCCAATACATTACATGAATGAAAAATTCTTAGATGATTCAAATGACAAAAACTCCTTTCTATATATAGGAGTCCATGGGGCCACAATATAATCCTAGCTAACCTAACAATAATAATGTAAGGGCACAATAATAACAATATGGGGGTTATAGGGGTAAAACAATAACAATAAGGGGGGCTAACTAACATAATAAGGAACCACACTAGTAATATAGGGACCTAATAGCCACCCACCTATTCCATTTGAACCCCCGCCATCAGTTCTTTCCGTTTTTAAGTTTCAACACAACTTACTATTTTTAGCAGTATATCGGGTCCTGAACTTCCGGATTTGTTTTGAGGCCCTAAATGGCGTTTTTTGGGAAAACCGAGAGAAACATGGGTCCATGAACTGATGTTGCTCACACCAAAAGTTGTAGTCCTCAGACAGATTTTTCTAATGAGCTATTGAACGCGTCAAATGGAGATCACATGCCAAAGTTACGTCCCCTGGAAGTTGAAAAACCAATTTACCCAAATGGGGCCCACAGTTTTGGTGCTTCATCTCTTAGAGTTAGGTTTTTGGACGTTTCGGATTTTACATTGTTTTTCAACAACAAATAGGCCTCTAAGCCTCATTGTAACACATTTCAGGGGCTGGTAGCCAACACATCTCTTCTTAGAGATAAGCGCTGCCAGTACCCTAGTTCATCTATTTCCATTATGTCTGTAATGGGCCTTCAATCCTCAATGTAACACAGTTCAGAGGCCTGCGTACGCCACATATCTTCTCATAGATACGCTACTAGCACCCAGCTTGTTTCCATTATGTTTTTAAGATTATTTCAGTTATTCTTTTATTAATAAAATCAAGCATTATTTTTTTGAACTCTTAGTTAAACTGAGAGGCGGGGGGGGGTGAATCAGTTTAAGTGAATGTGAAGCTGGGTTACACTTTTTGCCCTTTTTTGAGAAACAATTTTCATTTTTTTCGGTTCTTCAACTTTCTACAAACTATAACAATTTTTCTGTGTAAAATTTCAGTTTGCGATAAAAATAAAAGTTGTGAGAAATTTTGTTAGATTTCTATTACTTATTTTTTGAAATTTTTTTATGCAGATTTGATATGTCAACTTAGCATTTCTTTGAGTGTGTGTTTCTTAACAATCAAAGGATTCATAAGAAGTCATGTTATGACGCAATGTTGTATTCATTGAAAATTTGTGTTTTTGAGAAAACAAAATGTGTTACAACAATCTAGACAGAGTCTATTTTGGTTTCGTCATATTTACAAAGCCAATGGATGCATATCATAATTACTAGAATTTTTTGAACTGGTCCAATACGAAAAACTACGTATTTTGGATATGTTTCGCGTCGCAAGAAATTTCTTAACATATAAGTTATAAACTAAAAATCTAAAAGCTACCCATTAGAGACGACGGACCAATGTAATGCCCCATAATTTTTTCAATTTTTTTTACAATGTACTTTGGGAGATACAAAATTTTGATTTCACTGAATCACAATGACCCTCAAAAATTGTTTGCACCTATTTTATTAGAAAAATAATTAAAATTAGTAAACGTTTATGAAATTCCATAAAAGTTATATTTCCTGAAAGTAGATTCAGTTCTGAAAATGTTTGTCTTGGTTCCGACAGTTAATTAACAACCTTTCATGGAATTTAATTAGTCCAAAGTTGCATAACCGTATTCAGAGCCTAGTTTTTGCGTAATTGGTGACGCGTTAGTTCGGCCGAACTATGTTTTCTGCCAACGGCTCGTTAAATCTAATGAATTAATAGTTTGGCCAAACTTTTAATCAAAAGTTCGGCCGAAATATGGTATAACTTTCCGTCGGCCGGAAAGTTTTGCGGAGCCCCTACTAAAACACATTTCGCAACAATATAAATTGCCGCGAAATCATTCACAATTTTCGCACATTTCACACATTTCATCTCATTTTACAAAGATCTTAGTTTGGGTTCAAAAAAATTTCTTCAAATTTTGGATTTAATAGCATTTATTGGAAGAAAACTGATTTTACAAAGAATTGTTTTGGGTTTAAAAAATTTTTTTGGAAGACATTTCTTGGAGGCGGCCTGATTTTGGCAAAAATTGTTTTGAACTTAAAAAAAATTCTTGGACGTACATTCAAAATACATTTATTGGAGGTATGTACGTGTTTTGAGTTGAAGTAAATCTTTTGAGCTTCGTTTCATTTTTATAAGACATTTTTCTCTCGAATTTTTTAAAGTAAGTGTTTTGGATTGGAATATGTATTTTTTGCAAAAAATTTACACTGAATTTTTTTAAATTAAATATTTTGTGATATTTTTTGTAATTGAGTTATTGTCCAATTTTTTGAAGGAAATTTTTTGAACTTCATACCCTATTATCATGGGAAATCGAAGAACTTGTGCAAGAAAATATGATCGAAAAAGAGACCCTGAGACACGTAGAGAAGAGACTAGACAATCTCGCAAAAGAAATTTAGAAGCCCTCTCAAATATTGAAGAGGAAAATCAACCTCAAGCAGAAATTGAAGCAAGTATGTAAATGTAAATATTATGATCTATTGATATATTTTTAAAATTTTCCCAATGTAAAATGTGAAGCTTAATTTTTATTTGATGAACTAGTTTGAAAAATATTTTGTTTAATGTAAACAGACAAAGATATTCCTCAAAATATTGAAGAAAATCAACCTCAAGTAGAAATTGAAGCAGGTATGTAAATGTAAATATTATGATCTATTGATATATTTAAAATTTTCCTAATGTAAAATGTGAAGCTTAATTTTTATTTGATGAACTAGTTTGAAAAATATTTTGTTTAATGTAAATAGACAGAGATATTCCTCAAAATATTGAAGAAGAAAATCAACCTCAAGTAGAAATTGAAGCAGGTATGTACATGTAAATATTATGATCTATTGATATATTTAAAATTTCATAATGTAAAATGTGAAGCTTAAATTTTATTTGATAAAATAGTTTGAAAAATATTTTTTTTATATGTAAACAAACATAGATATTCCTCAAAATATTGAAGAAGAAAATCAGCCTCAAGCAGAAATTGAAGCAGGTATGTAAATGTAAATATTATGATCTATTGATATATTTAAAATTTTCTTAATGTAAAATGTGAAGCTTAATTTTTATTTGATGAACTAATTTGAAAAATATTTGAAATTTTAGATATATTTATTAATTTAGTTATTTAGTGAATATGTATTATTTTTTCGAATATATACATATGAAATCACTATCGATAATGAGATGTTAGAAAATGTTGACACTCACACATATGGAGATAAAAAACCTGACCATGTTATACGATATCGTGTTAACTGCATTTTTGAAAAGTATTTCTTAAATGAGCGGGTGACAGTTCAGGCTCAAATTTTGAAAGGTCTCTTATCATTAAGGAAATTAATGAACTATACGACACTATTGGGTATTCGAAAATCAACCAAAGATAAAAAAATGAAGGGAGAGGTGATAAAAAATATTAGTGCTATAAAGTCAATTAAGAGATCTAGAGAGAAAGATGTTTCAATTGTACGTAGAGGAATACAGATGGCAATGGTTTCCTCAAGTACTCAAGAGAATCGTTTGGTAACATCTATGGCACGAGCACTGGGAACCTCGCGAAAAAATTTGCACAAACATCGGAAATTTTG
This sequence comes from Pinus albicaulis, assembly GCA_034641835.2. Lineage (NCBI taxonomy): Eukaryota > Viridiplantae > Streptophyta > Pinopsida > Pinales > Pinaceae > Pinus > Pinus albicaulis. Next base: position 205,161,448 of record CM076576.1, read on the forward strand.
GTTGCAAATAGATGTAAATGATGAACTCGCTTGTTGGAGAGCTATTTGTAGGCAACCATACAAAGATAGACTTGGAGAAAATGTTAAAAAAATAATATATGAATATTGGAAGAACAATTCGTGTGTTTCACCAAATCCAAGGCATGTGATGCAAAGAAGAATAACATGAAATCAATACAAAGAACATGAAAAACATCTCTTGGAAACCACTTAGATAGAGTTATTCAACAAGTTCAAAGAAGAGAATCATCAAATTCATGTTTCACTTAGTGCTTTTGTTCAACAAAAACCATGGTATGTAAAACCTATCACCGTACGCGACACTTGTTATTGTCGTTATCATGTGGAATTTGAGTTATATTATGACACATTCCTTGATTTCGGTAGAACATTATGGAAGGATTCACCTCCTCCTTCCACTATCCGTGATTTCATATCTCAAACTCTATGTGAAAGAGAAAGCGATGAACTATTTTACAAAAAGAAATGTGTTGGTGGTAAAAAATGCGATGATTGTGGAAATTTGACTATATTTCAAAACAAATATCGTACTAATATAAATGATCAATCATTGTCCAACATGAAAGTGAAATGGAAGAGATATGAATATATCGATACATCGATTCAAGGTGCAAATAGTGTTAAAAGAATTGAATTACTAGAAGACGAAATTTTTCTGATAGACTTTTTGAGAAAGTTTGAGGCATAAATTTACAAATACGCCAAGCATTCCCATAGATCTCAATGGAAAGACTTGCAATTCAAAAAATCTCGTGAAGTTTTTCCACCAGGGACCATTTTGTCAGTGATTGATTTTGCAGAAAACTACACATTTGTTCCACAAAAAGAAATTCAGAGTGAATACTATCATTCTGACCAAGTCTCCATGCTCATCCATATTCTATATAGACATGTTGAACAAAATGTCAATCATATAGAAAGCACGAGTGAAAATAGACATATCATTAAAGAATATCACTTTTATATCAGTGAAGATCGTACACATGATACATGTTTTGTAAAACATTGTTTTGGAAAAATTTATGATTCATTGAAAAATCGTGGAATAACATTCAATGAACATTGGATATGGTCAGATGGATGCGCAGGTCAATTCAAATCTGCACGATCATTCTTTTGGTTGTGTTGTCTTCTTAAGAAAACCTGCATTAAACATTGTTGGAATTTCTTTGAAACTGGCCATGGAAAATGAGAACATGATGGCACAGGAGCATGCATAAAATGAGTACTTCGAAGATATCAAATGAACCACTCTGCAAGCCGAATTGTGAACGCTGAAGAATTTGTTCAATGGTGCATCGCTGCTCTAAGCCATGAGAGAAACCCATCAAGAGAAGTGCGAAGGTACATTAAATTTAATTTATATTGGAAATCTAATTTTAAACATTGTACATTTATCATGCAATGATTATCTTTGATTGTATTTTGATATCATATTTACAAATTCTTCTTCTAATTTTCCATATAAAGGTTTTTCTGGCATATTGGAATCAAAGACGTAGATAGATCAATTGGAAATGACGTTGAAACAATAAAAGGGACTTGAAAATTGCATTCAATTCAAACAAAGTCATCCAGAAATGTGTTTGCATTGGATAAAAGAAAATATTCTTGTTTTTGTGATGTTTGCATAGACAACACAAAATCCAATGACGTTTGTGAAAACAAAATGTATTTGAACGATTGGAAACATACAGAGCTAAATACAAAGGGAAAAATGTTTGTTGCAATGTTTGAAGAAATGCAATCAGAGGAAACTACAATATCATCCGATGGTGATCGAGTTTCTAATCTTGTTAGAGAAGGTAACATTTGAATTACTTTCTAATGATTTAAAAATCTAGAAATAAATTTAAATATGCATAATTTTGTTAAATTTATTTTATTGTGCAGGAGATGTTTTTGTTGTAATTGCACCTATTGACAACGATGAAAATGTGAAGTATTATTTGATGTGTTGCATTGAACAAAAAATGAAATTATTACAAAACTATAATGATCACAGATTTCAGTATGACAGAGGGTCTATTATACTGAAAGGTTATTTTTTCAGACAAACTCATCAAAGTGGAGACTTTGTTTACTTTGAAGACTATGAACCTGATTCCATAAGTTGTCAATATAGTCACTTGGTGTGTGCAGCACGCATAAAGTTGATAGAAGTTCAATCAAAGAAAAATCGAAAATTAAGAAATGGAAAATGTCAAAATCCGATCATGAACGGATTATTGAGGATGGAATTCCATTAGAATTTTTTGAGTGAATTGTCCAAAAAATTATTATCTTTGGATTAAATATGTTTTAGAACTTCCAGTACTCAACTAAAAATTGAGCTGCTTATGTTATTTGTGCAAGTTTTTGCACATGTACAATTTTTTTGGGTACAAGCACGTGCTCTAGTATCAACTGAAAGTAGTTTTTCTATACATGTGCATTGATGAAAAATATTATATGTATTGGATATATATATATATATATATATGTTCTAGAATGAAATTAATTGTTCTAGTTTTACTATGTGCATTGATGAAAAATTATTTATGTACTCAATATATATGTTCTAGAATGCAATTAATTGGAACTAGTTTTTCTATGTGCATTGATGAAAAACTAGTTGGATTTTTTGGTAAAAAGTATGGACACAATGTAAATAATCATCTGCAGTATAGTTTTGTATGAAAATTCCTTTCAAACAAGAGACTCGGAGTACTTCTTCGAATTTTGGTGGGATTTGACCCACATCTCTAATCCTGATTGAAAATCTAGTACAAAATTTGCTTGTCCAATGGTCGGATATGTTCAATGTGCATTGATGAAAAATGTTACTTTTCTTGGATAGATATGTTATAGAATGTTCAATTAATTGTTCCAAGTAGTTTTTCTATGTGCATTGATGAAAAACTAGTTGGATTTTTTGGTAAAAAGTTTCAACAATGTAAATAAATCGACAAGACTACCTATTTGAGTGCATTAACGACATTGACCCAAATTCAAAAAACATATATATGTACTAGACTTATATTTCCAATCAAAATTAAAGGGATAATTTGTACATATATTTACTTATTTAAACTCTTTTTTCAATTAGAGCTCAATTGATACATGGTTAGTTGCATTGAAAAGCTATGTTCTTCCTATTGGAAATTTTTTCATTCAAACAAAACTACATGGAGAGATCAAAAGCAATCTTAAATTCCAAATGTACTTCAACCATCCAAAAGGGATTTGTGCAACATTACTTGACATGCCATGCCAATTATAGTGAACAACTATCCAATAGAAACATTTAACATTATATACCACATGTGCCAAATGTAGATTGAAACCATCCAAAACTTTAAAATTTTAAATTTTTTTGATAATATATCATGCAACATTAAAACATTAAACATCACATGCGAAATGTAGATTGAAATCGTTCAAAACTTGAGTTTAAAAAACTTTTTGATTATATATAGATCGTTACTTCACATGCCATGCCAATTATAGTTCAACTAGATCCAATAGAAACATTTAACATTATATACCACATGTGCAAATGTAGATTGAAACCATCCAAAACTTTAAGTTTTAAAAACCTTTTGATTATATATTGTGCAACATTAAAACATTAAACATTTAAAGTTCATTAAATATCACATGCGAAATGTAGATTGAAACCATCCAAAACTTGAGTTTTAAAAACTTCACATGCCATGCCAATTATAATTCAACTATCCAATAAAAACATTTAACATTATATCACATGCCAAATATAGATTGAAACCATCCAAAACTTTTAACTTTTAATTTAACAAAAAATTATAGATCACAACATTACTTCACATGCCAAATGTACTCCAAGCATCCAAAACTTAAATTTAAAAAAAAAAACAAATTATAACACATGTCATTACATAACATGCCAAATGTAGTTCAGATGACAACATTAATTTATATATGACAACATTACTTCACATTCACATGCCAAAAGTACTAAAACCATCCAAAAATTAAATAAAACAAATTATATAATAACAATGTAATAAAATATGTCAAAAAATTGTAAATCTCACAAGTATCAAATTGTATCAAGTTTAACAAATTTTAAAACCATCTAAATTTTGAAATCAAATCTACTGTAAATCATGTCCATCAAATGGAGACGAATCTAGCATCTTCCCTACTAGGGTCTCAGTCCGTGCCTTACCCTGTGAATGGGAAACCTACATACACAATGCACATGTACTTGAACATTAAAATTTGATGTTTTAAAAATGAATGAGAATATATATATCTAGAACTTCATGTAAAAAACAAAATATAACAAAAAATCATGCAATACCTCATAAGGTTCCCTCTCCATTTGATGAACAAGTTCTCCCATAGGAACATCTGCAGCGGTAAACTGTACAATATACATGTACAGTTAAATATATATATATATATATATTAAAAACTTTCAAATGAAAATGCATGTGTACATATATAAACTTATTTTCAATTTAATATTAAAAAAAGGAACTAAAGACAACTTGTTCAAATGTTGTGGATGTTCCTATCTCCGTCGCTAGAGTCCGCGGATTAAAGAAATCTTCTATAGGAACCTAAATTCAAAAAATTTTAAATAACTCAAAATATAGATCTCTCTCTCTCTCTCTCTCTCTATATATATATATATATATATCTCAATTTTTAATGGAACTTTTTGAGGTAGAATATATATATATATATATATAAATTTTAAACATAAATTTTAAACTTGTGAAAAATTGTCCATACTTGTGGCTCATCTCCCAATGAAGTAGAAGGTATATCTCCTAAGGAAGAAGAAGGTACCGCCATCCCAAAAACATTAGACGGAATCGGTACTTGTTAAAACATTTTATCAAATTATATATATACATACATGTACATGTGTGGCAACAATTATTTATTTTAGAGTCACTTAAAAAACACTAACATTTGCCAACATATCATGATGGTCAGACCCATCTACATTGTTTGAACCAGAGGTCCCGAACGTGATATTTACATTTTCGTCACGCATCATGCCCGAGAACTGCAAATGGTGTTTTAACATATAATCATACATTTTTGTTATATTAATGTACACATACAAATAAATGTATACATGTATATAAACATGTAATTATTACAAATTGTACACATGTATATGTAAAAATAATTTCAAACCCTAAGGTCACTAAAACATGCCATTCCGGTGCCCTCTTCCTCATGAAAAATTAGGTCTTGCAAACCATTGCGACAATTTATTGCATATGTTCGGAGATCTTCAACATTCATGTTGTAAATCTCGTCATCTGTACAATAAACAAAATTGGCACGTGCATTTTCACGTGCTATTTGTCGATTTAAACAAGGATCGACTCCACTCAATCCGCTATGAACATTGTCGATCATAACATTCCTTGCTTCTCGACTTATTTGAGAAGTCGCATCCATCTCTGATCGTAGAGTTTCGACTCGAAACAGTCAACTCACCAATGGCGGCTCAGGGCGAGGAAACTCCACATCTCGCTTAGCGCCCTTATAGTCATATAATCGACCTTTCCCCAGGCCAAAAAATTCTGAATGAAGATCATTGTAGTTGGGTTTCATACCCAAAAAAAATTCTACATAAAACATTTGTGCAAAATAAACAGGAACCTCATCGTTCCATGGAAGCCTTCCATAGGCCGCAAGATGCCTATCATACAAATAACGAGCTTTGCCTGGGTGCTTGAAATACTGCACCTTCAACATTTTTCTTTTTGGCCCTTTCTTATAATTAAACATTGACTTGGCCACTTCTTTTGTAACTTTTTGTTTTACGTCCTCCCATTTATCGGGACCCATCACTGTTTCTTTTCTCTTTCTCATCATTTCTACAAATGAATCAGTCGTTGGCCCAAGATTTCTGTACACATTTACCATTTCACCCAATGAATGTGTAACTATTTCAAGGCTTTGTCGACTCTCAGCAGGTAGAGACAAAGCCACGAGATCTCTTTGCAATTTTGTATGAAGTCTTTCACGCCTTTGTAAGGTGCATTCAGCCATGTTGGTTTCCCATGGTATATCAGTAATATCGGCCGGATAAGTTGTGTTGGGTTGAAAACCTTCTTCTTGAATGTAGCGGGCTGCCCTGCGTCTATTTTGACCACTACTTCGAACATTTTCGGCCTCTGCATCAATATATATAAAATTTTGTATATTAGAAAAAACACGTGCCAAATATGGTTATTTGTTTTTGCATAATTTTGTGTCCTAGTACACTTATATAAACCAAAAGTATTTTTTCCTGCTGAAAAAAAAAAAAAATGCAAATAAGACTCATCAATTTTAAAATGACCAAGACTCATCAAATTGATAAGTGATATATCATTACTAACATTCAGATTTTAATTGATAGTAATGTAAATTACTTTACATGTAATGTAAAAACCACTCAATTTTATCCCCAATATTTCTATTATAATGCTACAATGTGTTTGTCTTTTGCAAAATACGTGTAAATATCTTAGTCAATCAGATATTTTAGAAAAAAATTTCGCCCATTTTTCTTAGGGGTTCTGGAATTAATGTCCAAAAATATGATTTATATTAAAATGTCCAAATGTAAGTGTACAAATTTTAGTCAATCTGATATTATAGAGAAATTTTTCGTCCATTTTTCTTCGGGATTCTGGAATCACAAATTTGATTTCTATTATATTATAGAGGAATTTTTTTATATTATATTATAGAGTATTTTTTCGCCCATTTTTCTTAAGGATTTTGAAATTACAAATTTGATTTATATTAAAACGTCCAGAGATTATTGGAAAATAAGTGTAAATATTGTAGTGATTAGAAAATACATGTTAATACCCTTCAAATGGTCGAAAAAGCATAACATAAAAGTGTGTTATATAAGAACGATTTACTACTCTTATCCTAGATACATACGATTACGAAAATACGTGTTAGTACCCTTCACATGGTCGAAAAAACATAAATAAAAGAGTCTAATAACTATGTGGCTCTAACTACCTTTCTCCTCACGGGTGCATAATGTTTATGAATATTTCATAATGTCTAACTACCTTTTCTCCGGGTGCATAATGTTTATGAATATTGAATAATGTTTATCCAATATTTATAGACTAGATAATATTTACGTATATATAATTTGTCATGCTCCACTTTTATGAAAATAATATTCACCACTGTGACAATTTTCTGAGATGTATTCCACGTTAAAGTGTAAAAGAGTTATTAAATTATATATAGAAATACCACGTTAAAGAGTTATTAAATTATATATAGAAATACCACGTTAAGAGTATGTGAATTATATATCTAATCGCTACGGGACTGAAGCAAGAAGTTAAGACGTGGAAGAGACGGAAGAAGCAAATTTTGAAGTCCCGTTACCTTTCCTTTGCGAGGGAGACTACCTTTCTTATTAAGGAGCTAGAAGATGGTAGTCCAAGAGATGGCCTCTGGATTTTATTGAAGGAAGTGGAACTTGAAAAAGAAATATTCTTTTTATTGAAGAACAGATGTGGTGGCTTAAAAGTAGGGTTGTGTGGTTAAAAGAGGGAGAGAAAAATACTAAATTTTTCCATGCTTTCGCAAAAGGGAGAAGGTATAAAAATTTCATATGGCAGATTGATGTGGAAGGCACGTCTTTAATCTCATCAAAAGATATTATGGGGGAGGTGATTAGACATTTTAAAGGACAGTTTAATGCTGGGAAGATGGTTCATGCCGGGGATTGTATGTGGGCTATAGAAGACTTTCCTCAGATGTTCGATGACAGGGAGAGAATCGAATTTTACAAACCTATATGCAGAGTGGAGATTGTGACCATCCTGAAATCATTATCGGTGGACAAGAGTCCGGGGCCAGATGGTTGGACCCCAGACTTTTTCATTCATTTCTCTGATCTCTTTATCGACCTTATAACGGAGTTGATAGAGGAGGCTAGGGTTTCTGGGAGAGTTAGAGGTGCTTTAAATGCTACATTCCTGGTTCTGATCGCTAAGAAGGAGAATTCTCTGAATTTTAATGACTATAGACCTATATATCTTTGTAATACATTATATAAGGTAGTTTCAAAGACGATTGCAGAGAGACTGAAAAGAGTACTGTCAATTCACATCTCTCCTGAACAATCCGAGTTTCTAAGTAAAAAGAGTATCCATGATGCAGTAGCCACAACACAGAAAGTCATTCACTCTATCCCCTCAAAAAAGATGCAGGCTATGGCAATGAAAATTGATCTAAGCAAGGCATACGACAGACTTGAGTGGAGTTTCCTCAGGATGATCCTATATAAGATCGGATTTGACAGAGCACCAGTGAACTGGATAATGGGCTGTGTAACTGATTCTACTATGGCAGTTATCATAAATGGTAAGGCTTCCAATTTCTTTAAACCTAGTCGTGGATTGAGATAGGAATGTTCTCTTTCCCCTTTACTTTTTATACTGGTTATGGATTCTTTGAGTTTAAAGATTAACAGGGTTGTTATTTCTGGGAGAATTAAGGGTATTAGGTTAACACACAATAGGGAGATAAGTCACAATTTTTTTGTGGATGGCGTTATGTTTTTCGAGATGCTCAATAGACAGGTATGGAAAGTATTCCATGAGATTCTTATTATATTTGGAAAGGCTTCGGGCATAGAAGCCAACATAGGGAAATCGTGTATTTACCACACCGAGGAGGGGATTATTTTAGCAATTGATATAGAAAGTTTGTTTCATGTCAGCACAACCCCTTTAAGCTTGGGTTTCAAATATCTTGGTTTTCATCTAAAACCAAAAAATTATATGAATAAGGATTGGGACTGGATGTTTGAGAAGGTGGGGAAGAAGATCAGGGGCTGGACTTCGAAATATATGAGCAATGGGGAAGACTCATTCTGGTTCAGGCTGTAATCTAAAATATTATGGTTTTCTTGGCTCATCTTTTTGTCATACCAAGATTGGTTCTACACAAAATTAGAAAATTTTTTATGAATTTTATTTGGAATGGAAAGAGGGACAAAGGAAAAATTCATCTTGTGAAATGGGACTTCATTATGAGACCAAAATTATGTGGGGGTAGAAGAGTTAGATATTTTTGGCAGAGGACTCTTACTCAAATCCATGTGGAGAGGGATAATGCCAACCGGGATCTGGAATGAAATTATCAGGTATAAGTACTCGAATATGGAGGATTTGGAGCAATTATTCAGGATTGGGTGGAATAAAAAAAGAAGTGGGTCGGTAATTTGGAACGGTTTTAAAAATTACTAGCTCGTTTTTCATAAATTTCTGTGCTGGAAATTCGGCAACAGAAAAACGATTATGATTGGATGCTCCGGTCTGTGTGGGGAGGAAGAGTTTTCCCGATGCAACAATTAGCTTCTATGCTATTTAAATGGTAGGGGCATTTTCTATTTGAGACAAGTTATTAAGAAGCTTGAAAATGGAATACCAATTTGGTTGTCGAGGGAGGAGTCACAGCTGCCAAATCAGTTGAAAGGGGAATGGGAGATATTTTCGGAGGATATTAGGAGCAAAGGTCTTCTATGGAATAACGCCGGGACAGGGTGGAATGGAATGGTCCAAAAAAGGATGATATGTTGCTAGTGGGGGCGATATATAATGACTTGATCAGAAAATTTTTTATGTATCCTATCCCCGATGAAATCAAAGGATTATGGGAAATCTCGACACCCCTTAAGATGAAAATTTTCTTATGGCTGGTAGTGATGGATAAGAACCTAACTTGGGGAAATCTAAAGCAGAGGGAGATGTGTGGTCCGGGTATTTGTAGACTGTGCTTTTTGGAGAACGAAGACAAAAATCACCTATTTTATAAAGGCACATACACAAGGAAGGTTCAACTTTTGATCTGTGACTTTTTCAAGATGCAGTGTCCAATTTTTTAGAATACAAAGGATTTCATTTCATGGTGGAACTTGAAAAGTAAATTTCATAAATATCCCAGCACTATACCATTGGGCCATTTGGTGGGATCGCAACAAGTGGATTTTGAAAGTGATGGCGAGTAGCCCATGGGGATCCTCCTCCATTATTATTCAGTACTGGGAAATACTTAAAACTTTTAATAAACCTGCTGGAGATCTTTCAAAGAGGATGAGACCTATTGAAATAATCTATGCAATGGGGTTTTTTTTAGTGCCTCACTACAGTGAAATTGTGGGTGTGGGGCATGGCTTATGCTCACGCCTGAGTGTCATTATAAGATTTACTGGCACGGTGGAATTGGGACTAATATGAGAGCTGAAATCCTTGCTCTGTGGGGTTTAATTTGGTTCGCATCACAACTTTGTATCAAGGATTTATGGGTGTATGGTGACTCGAATGTGTTCATTGATCATTTCAACAAAGGAAACACGATGTCCTGTATCGAGGATTTATGGGTGTATGGTGACTCAAAGGTGTTCATTGATCATCTCAAGAAAGATGACAAGTTGTCCCTAGGACATCTCATATCATGGCTGGATCGCATTGACAGGTTAAAGAAGTCATTCATCACTTTACATTTCAATCACTTTTTTCTTTGGTTCGCATCACAACTCTGTATCGAAGATTTATGGGTGTATGCTAACTCAAACGTGTTCATTGATCATCTCAACAAAGGCAACAAATTGCCATGTATCGATAATTTATGGGTGTATGGTGACTCGAAGGTGTTCATTGATCATCTCAGCAAGCTGTCCTGGGACATCTCATAGATACAGGATTTATGGATGTATGGTGACTCGAAAGTGTTCATTAATCATCTCAACAAATATGACAAGATGTCCCTAAGACATCTCATATCATGACTGGATTGCATTGACAGGTTAAAAAAGTCATTCATCACTTCACATTTCAATCACGTTTTTCGTGAGAAGAACTCTTAGACAGATAGACTCTCAAAAAAAGCTTGGAGGGGATGTCATATGAGATTTTTTTATCGAATGGGGAGAGGGGATGTCATATGAACTGTTTTTATTGGATGGGGAGAGAGCCACTGAAATGGTTCAATTATTATAAGTTGTTGGGCTTTTATAGCTACCTATATTTTCTGTATTTACTTTCTTAGGCGTATTTACTTTCTTAGGCGGGGTTTTTATGTTGTTTTATCCACTCTGATCACATCGACTGCAAGGGGTCTTTTACGTCGACTAAAAGGGGTATTTTCTATAATATTTTGAGTTTTTGAGTTTATCTATAGGGATCTTAGTTACTTCTCCTTGTTTGTAAAGGTTTACGGGTTGGATGAGATGGATGGTTTTCACAGGGGAAGTACTTTTACGTCGACTGCAAGGGGTCTTTTCTCTAATATTTTGAGTTTTTGAGTTTATCTATAGGGATCTTAGTTACTTCTCCTTGTTTGTAAAGGTTTACGGGTTGGATGAGATGGATGGTTTTCACAGGGGAAGTACGGGAGGTAGTTAAAATCCAATTCCATTGTTTCGACGCTGCTCTTTCTTTTTTGTTGGAATTTTTTAGAATTCCAGAACAATATGGAGAGAATAATGCTCTCCTCTAAACACAGAGAAATTAAAATTTTTTGCTTCAGAGAGACAGAGATTTCACACTATAAAAATTTCATTAACTGTGAAAAAAAACTATTACAAAAAAAACTTCCTCTGTTGAGGAATTACACACAGTGACTACTACTAACACAATGCACAAAAACTAACACTCTGTCTCCTGTCTAAAAACAAAAGCAACACACTGCTGTGTGTTACATAAACTTAAAAATTTACAATGCGTCTCGGGCCTTTTATGTGGCGCAACACAAATTAAACATAAACTTTAAAACTAAAATAAAAACTTAAACAATGTAATGCCCTTTCGGGCCCACCGTTACAATAGCGCACATGTTATATTGATTTATGTTAAAACATAACATAATCAATAGTTTAACACATTACTTCGTCACGGGATAAGTAAAACACATTACAACATAAAACCTTTACAAACAAAGCTTATCAAACATCCCCTGAACTTCAAAAACTATCAACCAAAATTCATTAAAATATTTCGCATTACAAACTAGAAGCTGTGACATCATCTTTTGTGTGCGCGATGGATTATTAAATCCAGCGCATAAAACCGTATCGCGTCCACCAACTCGTTTTGGATACGGCCATTTTTGGACGCAAGATGAACTATTTCAATCGCGCCTATAAACGTATCGGGTCCGAAACTTAACATTACAAACAGGCCACAAAAAAAACTTGCGATTCAATACTTTTCTGTCGTGTGGTCTGTGGGACCACTGCTCCCGTGGACTTTGGCTTCGGTAGAGGGCGATTAACATTTGCGATTGTGATTGCGCGATCACGCCAATCGCATCGCAACATTTCTTTGGACACAAAACATACGTCGGAGGTAACATATGCAACTTGCGATTGCAATTGTGATCGCATCACAATATTCCATATCAACAAGACACTTAAACGCATAAAAAAAAAAAACTTTGCGATTACAATTCAAAAAGACTAGTGGGGACCACAACGACTTGTCCCATTCAAAACTTGGAAAAATGACTTAGCCGCGTATTAAACGAAAAAACTCTGTTTTTCTTTATAAAGCTCTATATTCAAATACAACGACTGTTCACCAAAAATAACAAGCGGCCCTGTGTATACTCTGTTCTTCAATAAAAAGAAATGCTCTGTTCTGAATGTACAGAGACTGCAGGTTTCAAGGAAGAACTTGACTCTTCAATGCTTTTAGAAAGTGGCTCTGCTGCAGAGCCCTTCAAACAAAATTTGAAAGCAGCTTATAGTACAGTGGGCAGTTGAAAGTAACATTTCAACACTTCCCCTTAATTTCAACTGTTGGGTTATCAGTCATACCAAGACATTTCCTCAAAAACTCAAAACTCTTCTATCCCTATGGCTTGGTCAGAATGTCTGCAAACTGCTTCTGAGTTCTACAGTGTTCTAAAACAATTTCACCATTGTTCACTAGCTCCCTGATGTAGTGAAACTTTGTGTCAATGTGTTTCGTTCTCTTGTGAAACACATAATTCTTTGATAATACGATAGCTGAGCTATTGTCACAGTAAATCACTGTACCTTTTACTTGCTCTTGGCATAAAATCCTTAGCATCCTTCTCATCCAAACTGCTTGACACGCTGCTGCTGTAGCTACCACATATTCTGCCTCTGCTGTAGACAACGCTACAATAGGCTGCTTTTTAGAAGCCCATGAAATGGCTCCTAAACCCATGTGAAAAACATAACCGGATGTGCTTTTCTGATCATCTACACTTCCAGCCCAATCACTGTCAGTGTATCCAATTAAATCTGAACATTCTAAAGTAGTATATAAAATGCCAAACCTTTTGGTTCCCTTAACATACCTTAGAACCCTTTTTGTTGCCTGCCATTGTGCTTCTTTTGGCCTCTCCATGAATCTGGAAATCAAACTAACAGCATGCATTATATCCGGCCTAGTTGCAATCAAATACATGAGGTTGCCAACTATGCTCCTGTACAAACTAGGATCAAAATCCTTGTTGTTGTCTTCTCTGCTGAGTTTTAATCCCATCATTGTGGTGTTATTGCTGCTTTGCAATCCTGCATGTTAAATCTTTCCAAAACCTCATTAACATATTTTGCTTGTGAGATAAAAATCCCATTTTCATTTTTCTCTACTTCTATTCCTAAGAAGTACTTCAGCAAACCCATATTTTTCATTTCAAATTCTTCTTTCATGACCTTTTTAAAATTTTCTACAAGGTAATCATCATTACCTGTAAAAATAACATCATCAACATATAAAACCACAATTAGAATTTTACCATCTTTTTCTTTAATGTAAAGGGTGGGTTCTCCCTCACATTTTTCAAATCCATTTTCCAGTAGATAGGAATATATTCTACTGTACCACGCTCTTGGTGTTTGCTTTAGCCCATAAAGAGCTTTCTTCAATTTGCACACTTTGTGCTCTTGGCCTTTCTTTTCATAGCCTAGAGGTTGTTCAATGTAAACCTCTTCCATTAACGCTCCATTTAGGAATGTTGACTTCACGCCGATTTGGTAAAATTTCTACTTGTTTTGTGTTGCTATGGACAACACTGCCCTCATGGTTTCCATTCTAGCAACCGGTGTGAAAGTTTCCTCATAATCTCTCCCATGCTACTGCTTATACCCTTTGACAACAAGTCTTGCCTTCTGTCTTTCTATTTTTCCTTCAGCATTACTCTTGGTCTTGTAGACCCATTTAACTCCAATAACATCTTTACCTTTTGGGAGTTCAACTAAATCCCATGTCTTATTTCTTTTTATGGCATTAATCTCCTCATCCATAGCTTCTATCCATTTTCTATCTTTAATAGAATCTTCAAAATGAATAGGGTCATCAACATGAAAATATAAAGCAAACAAAGAGTTCATACCTTCATTTGCTTCCTCTTGCTCATAAATGTCATTTAAATTTCTGAACTTTGTTCCTCTTTCATTTGGTGTACAAGTGCTTGAAGAAGCACTTGAATTTCCTCCTTGTGGTGTGCTTGGAGAAGCATTCTCCTTTCTCCTCAAGGGTGTCTCTTGATGCCCTTGTGTTGGTGTTGCTTTTGGAGGATGTATTTCAGCCATCTCTTCATCATTTTCATCATGAGACAAATAGTTTTTAACATTCACTATTTTCTCTATGCTTCCATCCCAAGCTTCCTCTTCAATAAACTGAACATCTCTGCTCATAATAAACTTCTTGGTGGATGGGTTATACAACCTATAAGATTTGGATTTCTCACTGTATCCAATGAAAATACATTTCTCCCCCTTGATATCCAACTTCTTCCTTAGCTGATCTGGAATGTGTGCATAAGCCACACAACCAAAAACTTTCATATGGGTGACTCCTTGCTTTGTTCCACTCCATGCCTATTCCGGAACTTTTTTCATGACTGCTTTTGTTGGGCATCTATTTAAAATGTACGTTGCACAATCTACAGCTTCAGCCCAATAATCATTCGGAAACTTCTTTGCCTTAAGCATACTCCTTACCATATCCATGATTTTCCTATTCTTCCTTTCGACAACTCCATTTTGCTATGGAGTGTATCTAGTTGTAAATTTCTTATGAATCCAATTTTCTCTACAAAAATGTAGAAATTATTTAGAGATATATTCATTTCCTCTATCATTCCTTAGGAATTTGATGTGCAGCCCACTTTGGTTCTCCACACGTGCTTTGAAATTGCAAAATCTTTCAAACACTTTGTTATCACTCAGATTTTCCTTGAAGTTGTTGGGAAGAGGAAAGGGGTCCGAGGTAACCACAAACCAATCTTTTAGGTACAGAATCTAGCCAATCTGTACCCAGAGAGGGCTCTCTATGTAAAACTTAGCTTTGTTTTAGAATATATTAGGCTAGTTATAAAGTCCAAAGGGTTTTGTTTGAATTTGGGTGGTGGAATTTGATAGCTGAGGGCAATATTGAGTAGTTCAAGCCATTGGGCTATGGAGTCAAAAATATGGCTTCATTGGATTAAGTTTCTAGACAAAAGATGGTTTCACGGGGCAAGATAATCAAACAGAGAGCAATTTTAGATTTAAAGTGAATGGAATGGATATAAAATGGATGAAAGGAAATTAAGAATCTTTCAACATATTCATAAGAGGGAAAATTGAGTGATTATTAACAAGAGCAATTAAGAATTCTTTATTAAATAATCAAAATGTTTAAACTAGAAAAACAGGAGCAATTAAGAATTCACTGTTTAAAACCAGTTTAGAAGAAAACATTTAGAATAACAATGATTTAAATCAGATTACACTTAACTACCTTTTGATTTATTCCTTTTCATTAGTCATTCAAAAATGAAACACAGTGATATAATAAACAGATATAAAGACTTTAAAACACAAGAGAAAGATGACTTATTGATCTGTAGTCTGACACATGAATCCTGTAAAAAGTCTTTCGCTTCAATTCATCATCCAGCTTAGCCACAAAAAATTTCTCCAATAGCACTTTATTCCAAAATAGTCAATGTTACAGCAAAGTTTCAAGAATCCACCCCCAATACTCTGATTGAGGGAGTATTTATACAAAAAGTTACAAAAAATATCTCATAACAACTTAAGATATTATCTAGGATGACTCATAAGTAAATTACAATAAAATAGAGACAGATGGTCTCGTAGATAAGAAAGAATGATAACTGATGTTGTGCTTTTTTCTTCTTTTGAGAATGTGTTGGAGGCAGGCCCTATGCTTTGGCTCATTGATGTCCTCTTCAGTAACTCTGTGTTGGTTGATCCGTTTCACTGATACTCTTTAACTGCTCTGATACACTTTGACCTTTATTCATCCTTTTATCCTTTTTATCATGATACAATGTGGTAAATAGGCAAAAATTAATGTAAGGATAAATTTTACAAAAGTTCCATCATTTCTTCCCACCATTGAACTTCTGGCACTCTGGTCCTTTGCAACTTTCTCAGTGTTTCATCAACCTCAGTATATCTGAAGAAACTAGGCTAAACTGGAAACAAATGATTTATTTCATGCTCAAGATAAAATAAATTCTCCAATCTGTCATGAAGATTTTTTCCTGTGGGTAATGCTGCTGTTGATGAACTGGCTGAAGAACTGGCCTGATTGTTAGCAAATTTGTCCAATTTTTCAACATAACTATCAAGGTCCATTAACTTATCTTCTGCAACTATAGGACTGGGTAATCCTCTATTTAACAAAATATGCAATCTTTCTCTGAAGGAAATGATTTCTTCTTGCATATCTGAGCACCTTCGTTCTAAATTCTGTACCAGAGTTCTTTTAGTAAAAACTCTCTTTATTTCCAAAATTGTTCCGGTCCTGTCCTGAATACCAAATTATGCAAGTTGATTCTTAGTATGAGTATTCAAAAAATGTATGAGTCTATTGGCTTCTTCTGGCATATTTCCCAACTCTTCTCTTGCTCTCTCAATCTCATCTAGAGCTAATTTAACTAAGTCATTATGTTCATACATTATTTGAATTGAGGACCAGACGTCCTTTATTGATTGAATCATGTTATCCCAGAGAATTTCATTTATTTCCTTTAAAGGTTTCTCTAATGTAAGATCCTTTTCCAATGCCTTAACTGTTTTTTCTAATTTGTTCACCTCTCTTGTTTTATCAGCAACACTCATTTTTGAAAGATCATATTTGTGTTCTAGAGTGGCCAATTGTTCCTTTGTTTTGTAGAGCTCGATGGCCTGAAGTTTCATTTCTTCCATTGAATTTGTTAATTCATCAGTGTTCAAATTTGCAGTGTTGCCCTGTGACAATTCTGCTCGCTGACCTGTTGTTGTTGTACCTATCACTACTCCTGCTGTAGATACTGTAATATTTGCCTGCTTATCTTTCAATGCAATATCAAGCTCCTTTTCAGTTGCATTAAGTTGCTCATTTTATTTTAAGAGCAAATCCATTAGTTCTTCCTTAGAATTTTGTTTGATGATTTCTGCAGTCTGTGGATGTCTCGAGGCTGGTAACTTCAGTTCTTTTCTCAGAGCTACAATATCATCATCTTTCTTCTTGATTAAAGCTTCAATACCTTTCACATCTTTAGGATTATGACCCAAACTAATGATTATTTCCTCCAAAGTTTTGATTCTATTATCCTTAGCCTGGGAGGAGGCTTTTTCAAGCTGCAACTGTGTATTAGTGTTATCCAAAGAATCCTGCAACTTATGGGCCATCATTGATTTATCCGTCAAAGTAGAATAAATCATCTCACCTGTTTGCTTGTGTAGCTCAATTTGATCTAAAGGATGGATATCCTTTGCTAAGACTTCAAAATTAGTTCTAATGTAATCTGCAGCTGTCTGAGGCTGCTGCACCTTGGGCTTGAAGTGGATCATTATTATCTTACCCTATTGGATGTCATAGGCTGACATCAATCTTTCTTGATTTTTCGGAGCCATTTTCAAATATTGGTTGTACACTTGAAGCCTAAGTGGATCATTCCTGGCCTTTATATTGATGAATGTTCTTTTGATGTCCCAGGCATCTTTTACTGGAGGTTTGAAAGAAGATATCTCTGCACTTTGTTGCCTCTGTAGTTCCTTTCTTTGAAAATTAGTGGACGTCCCACTACCTGTACCTGTTTGTTGATTGTCTTCTCCTCCCTGGCTATCAGGGATTTCCTGAACTGATTCAACTTCTGGGAGAGGAGTTAATTTATGTCTTTTAACACCTTGCTGTTCAGAGGAGCCACCAATAGGAGTAGCTGAATCAACCTCTCTCTTTTTGCCCTTTTCTACATTCAGAGGAGTTTGTAAAATTGAAATTTTTGGCTCATTGATCTGAGTAGGAGGAATATGTACTTGCTCCTGTCCTTTAGAAGTCTGAGGCTGTTCTGTCATTGTAAATTTCTCTGTAATTTGTATGTCAACCTCTTTCTCCTTTCCCTTGGATTCTACTGCCACTGTATTAATCTCCTGCAAATTTCGTTGTGAAGTCCCGGCTGAAGAAGATCCTAGTATCTGCACCTGTCCAAAAGAGTCTAGGTCAAGTATCTTTTCAAGATCTTTCATCACATTTTCAATATTGACCTGCTCAGTATCTTTTTCAATCAATGTCCCTTCCACCCATTCATCTGTATTGGCATATTGTTCTATTTCTGGGATTCTTTGATGGATGTATGGTGATAGTTTATTTTTCATTCTTCTATCACAGATAAAGTTGTTTGGATCATAAGGCACCCAGTAGAAACTCTTTTGTAGTCTGAGATAGTCTTCTAAAATTCTTTCGGCTTCCTTTCCAGCTTCCCTAGAGTTACAAATAAAGGGACCTAATTGGCTTTTGATCCTGAGTTGAGCCTTTTTCTTTGCATTGCAGAAATGAAATATATATGAATTAATCATCTGCCTAAAATACTCTAATGCAAAGAGTCTCATTGGGACATATTTTGGAAATTTAAATGGGCATAACTCACATCCATATATCCTGATCTCTGTGTGGTTTTGATATAGGTACCAGTCGCCTATCTTGTACTGCTTTGAGAGCTGAAGGATTTTCTTGATGTCATTATTTACCCTAGGAGGAGAGACTCCTGTCAACAAGGTGGTTGCAGGATGTACAAAAAGGTCAACAAACTCATTAAAAGAATAAGGAGAATCAGGGGAATTGTGAGTAATGGCAGACCAAAAGATGACTGACCTAGGATTCCCTTTGGCATCAAGTTTCTTAACATAAAAAGGGAAACTCTCTGATTGAAAGTAAATCATGAGGTGATATATGACAGAAGAATACTTGAACACTCTCTCATTCCCAAATCTCATGAATTGATCATGGATTTTGTTACCAATATAAGATGCAAAATCGTACTTGACAGCAGGAGGCTATCCAGGGGTAAAAAAAGATAATAGTACTAGGGTTAATTTGTCAACATACTCACTAGTATTGAAACCCATTATGAAAGATATCATGTTTATAATAATTCTACCTTCTTCAGTGAAAAAAGTATACCCATAAGGGGGAGGGATTTTGGGCTGATGCTCAGGTAACATGAAGGTTTGGCACAGACGGTTTAACTCTTCATGGGATAGATTGGTAGATTTCTCAAGTAATTCAGCCATGGATAGGGGGGTGAGGGCTTGACCAGGTTGGAATTGTAGCATTTCATTTATGGACTGAGTAGTTATTAGGAAAATGACACTTTGACTTGGGGATAAAACTGCTCGTTGGTCAGGATCATAGTTTGCATGGCAGTAATGCACTAACTCAGGAAAAATATGGACTGAGGGGAGAAGGTACATGGGAATATTAGATTCCCAAAGTCCAAAGATGTCAGAACCATTCAAATAATTGTCTCTGCAGCGGCAAAATATTCGAAGAGGATTCTCACTGAGAAGCAAGTCTTTAATTTGAAAATCCATATCGGCTAAAGGCAAATAATCCAATTCCTTGTGAGGGGGATTGAGGGGCATGACATTCAGAGCTACAGGAACTTCCATTTCTGGTTCTTATGGATTCAGAAATGGAAACTCGGGGTTTTTGTGGAAAAGGGGCACAATTACCAGTTTTGGGACTATAATTGCAGTTTTGGAAATTTTGAAAAGACCAAATTGGATTTGTTTTCAGACCATTAGTACGAAATTAAAACCAGAACCAAGACTTCTTAACAAAATTCAGCGGGAAATTGGATTAAATACCTGTTTATGGGAAATTAACAGTGGTTAAACAGGTACTGGCTATGGCGAATGAATTCTGGAGTATTCAGCTTCAATTTTCTTGAGCAAACTAACGGTCGGCAATATTCAATGGTTGATTTTTGAAATTTCGTTGCATGGGAGACTGGTTAGCGCATGAAATAATGAAAAAGACGCGGGCGTATTTGTTTTATTTACAAATTCAAAAGGGTGGCAGGTTTTGATTGATGACATCAGCAGGTATGGAGGATGTGTTATAGAGGACAGGAGGTAAGCGGTTTCCATCGCACCGCTTTTGGGACAGGGCAGTTTTGGATGGAGGGGCAGCGATTCCATACAACAAACGACGCGTGGCTCTGTACGGTTTGGAAAACCACTTGGCCATCGTGCGTTATCGTTCGAACGTGGATGGCTAGCGATATTGTTAATGGCCGTTGATCTCAGATGGGTTGATCGGACGGTGGTCGAGATGTGGAAATGACAGAGGTTTAACAAGCGGGCCCGACGCAATTAAACATTAATTAATCTCATCGGGGGGAATTTAATTTGCGGAGTTAGGTTCTTAATTAATCGTAAGGATTAATTAATCTCTTTGTATGACAGAGGGTCGGGGAGGAAAAATATGCACGGGATGGGTTATTTTGAAGTTTGGTTTGAATTAAACTTCGGGTTTATTTTTGTTTTAAACATATATAAAAAAATATGTTTAGACGTTTTTTCATATATTTTTTATTATATGGTAATTAAACCAACGCGATTTTGCTACCATAGGGGGCGGAGTAGTATTAAATACATATTTTAGTCAAAGGAGATATAACGGGGGTTTTTATTTAAACATGCGGGATTAAATACTTTGACTAAAATTATAATAAGTGGGTTTTTGGGTTCCTATATAAAGGAGTTATATACTATAGGAAAAGGTTATTTCAATAGGGATTTAAATAATAAATTAGAAATTAATATGGAAATGAGTTAAAGCACTAAGTATAAAACATCAGAATAATGTATTTAACTTATGCTTGCACGAAAAAGGGTTTTTATGGAATATTGCATGATTTTCCTAAGTAAAAATGGGATTTTACTTTAGGAAAGGATTTTTAGAGGTGAATGAGTGTGATGATGAATGTTGTTAAGCACCTAGGTTTTTCCAATCATTGGGCCAAGGGTCCGGTCCCTCCAAAAGTCAAGGAAATGCCTTGAGCCCCTTTAATTGTCAAATACCTTCATACTTAAGGGAAATTAGTGAAATGTTTATGGAAAAATGATCAGGGAAGTTAATAATTTGACTTTGCCTTGCTTGTAATGCTTCCAATGTATTGTCTGCCTTTGCACTTGTGATGAAAGTTAAAATTTTAACCATCTAAAAACATCATTCATCACATGTAATTCAGCAACATCATCTACCTACCCTACCTACTTTACCCTACCATTTTTTATTCTTTATTAGGGTGCACTTAGACTGGTAAACCCTCATCAAACTTTTTCTTTTACGTATGAAAATCTATCTAGTTCTAACCTTATTACATCCAAGGGATCAGATTAAACTGTCGAGCTCCTTTTATTTACTCTACCTATCTACTTATCTGCCAAGATTAAACAGTTTGGTCAGATTTTATTCTCTATCTCTAAAACATGAAATTGAAAAATGAATGAGTCAAGTTTAAACAGTTTGACTCTTCAAGAATTGTGGCATAGAATACAAGTTGCACACAATTTGTTTATCACATCAGAGTAAAAAGTAGTGGCATTTAGATTTGCACACTTTCCTTGGACTTTCTTTTAGTGGGGTTCATTTTCTTTCACTTTTTTGGCCGTTTTATTCTTTCACCCTTTGATTTTTCTTTTATGGTATACCCTCTTTACATTTTTTTAATTTTTTGATTTTTTAATTTTTTGAAAATATGGAAAACCTTTGCAACAAGAAAAGGTTATGAACATATTGCATAGGTCATCAAGTCAATCATGAAATATTACACCTATTGGTATAGGATTCTAACACTGGCTCCACTTGGGGATGGCTTTTCCTTGTGAAAAGTCAAGAACAACAGGTCAGATGCCTCAAAATGGATTTAACTGAACCATGAAATCTTCTTCTTTTTGTTGCTTTATTGTATGTAAGATAGGGAAACTTTTGAAGCTTAGGGCCTTCTCTTCGGGCTTCAACTCTAGCAGGTTACCATCCAATAAAAACTGATGCATTACAAAGGATATAGTATGTACAGGTCAAAATTAATAATATCCTAATAAACAGGATCAAAGTAATGCTTAAACATTCGACCATTTGTTGGTCCTTCCTCAGTTTCTGAACCATCCAAATTTTTAAGAAAATATGTATTATTTCCCTGTAAAGCATGAATGATGTAAGGTCCTTTCCATAAGAAGTCAAACTTGCCATGTTTTCCTTTATCCTCTCTTCTGGAACCCCATCTCAAAACTTTATCTTCTAATTGGAAATCCTCTGCTTTGGTCCTTTTATCAAAAATCTTCTTTATTTTTTCCTGTTGAATTTGGGATCTTTGATAAACTTATTCTCTAGTTTGCTGCAAATTGATTGTTTGATTTATTCTTCTCTAAATATCATTTGGTTCAACTTGA
This sequence comes from Pinus albicaulis, assembly GCA_034641835.2. Lineage (NCBI taxonomy): Eukaryota > Viridiplantae > Streptophyta > Pinopsida > Pinales > Pinaceae > Pinus > Pinus albicaulis. The sequence goes on from CM076576.1 coordinate 205,184,198, forward strand.
GCTTCTTGAAGTAACTTCATTATAGGAACTCCTAAAGATGATGGAAATACTACCTCAATACCATAAACTAACTCATAAGGACTGGTCCCAATTGATTTTTTGGTGGTGAGTCTGTCTGCCCATAGTGCATTAACAAGTTTCTTATGCCAATTTTTCTTGTTTTCTTCCAACATTTTCTTAATGATATTAATGAGACTTTTGTTGGAAGATTCAGCCAGTCCATTACCCTAAGGGTAATAGGATATTGAATGGCTTAAAGTGATATGATACTTATTACAGGAACTTATCATCTTTTTTTATTTGAAAGCAGCAGCATTATCAGTTATAATTTTTTCAGGACAGCCAAATCTTGATAGTATATTGGTTTCTAAGAATCCTATGATTACAGAGTCATTTGATTTTCTGGATGGGATTGCTTCAATCCATTTAGTAAAATAATCTGTGGCAGTAAGGATCCATCTGTGTTGGCCAGAAGGAGGATGGATTTCTGCAATGAAATCCAGGCCCCATTGTTGGAATGGTTTTTCGGTGGAAATTGGTTTTAAGGGTAAAGGTAATAATTTTCTCTTGCCTTCAAAGATCTGACATTTATGGCAAGTAGTTAAAAATTTCTTTACATCAGAAAACAAGGTTGGCCAGTAAAATCCAGCCCTTAGTATCTTATCTGCTGTTGACTTCCAGTAAAGGTGTCCACCACAGTCTCCTGCATGGAATTCATTGAGAGCCTTGTCAGCTTCATCTTTTAATAAAAAATTTAATAGAATACCATCATGATTCTTCCATAAGAGAACATTATCTAAAATAAAATACTTTAAGGATGTCATTTTTAAAAACCTTCACTTTGTTCTAGATAACTCTGGAGGAGCTTGCAGGTTTAACAAAACATAAATGATATCAGCATACCAAGGTGAGTCTAAAATGCCTGGCTGATTTGTGGAGTCACCATCTCCTGATTGTCATCCAGTTCATTAATATCCAGGGCTTGGAAATTTGTTTCTGTCATGAGTTGAGCCAATCCCTGTCCTTTTATCATCTTTGTAGGTTTTATCTCAATATCATATTATAATATGGTAGCAATCCATTTACCCCTTTTGCCCTCAATTCCATCTTGAGTTAAGATGTCTTTGACAACAACATTTGGTACATAAGCTATCACATGAGAATACAATATATAGATTCTGAAATCTTTAATAGCTTTTACAAGTGCAAAAGCTTGTTTTTCCATGATATTGTATTTTAATGATGCGTCTCTTAGTGCTTTACTAAAAAATGCTATAGGTTTTTCACATCCTTGATCATCCTTTTGTAATAAAACAACTGCTACAGTATGTTCTGATGCAAATGAAAAAATAATAAAGTCTCTATCAAATTGTGGACTGGTAAGAACTGGTGTTTTGGTCAAAGCCATTTTAATATCTTCAAATGATTGCTTGGCTTCTACTGTCCATTTAATACTCGAATCCTTTCTTAACATGTTAGTAAGTAATCTAATTAATTCAGCTAAACTAGAAATGAATCTTCTCAAAAAATTGATTTTTCCTATGAAAGCTTGAAGTTCTTTAACATTTCTTGGATGAGGTATCTGCAAAATAGCTTTTATTCTTTCAGGATCAATTCTAATGCCATCTTTTGAGATGATATGGCCCAGGAGTTTGCCTTCTTCAAGACCAAACAATGACTTTTTCGGATCCAGGGAAATACCATACTTTCTGCATTTTATGAATACTTGTCTGAGATGGCCTAAATGTTGCTGATCTGATTTAGAGAAAACAGTTAAATCATCCAGACATATAACAAGAAATTCGTGAATTTCTTTTGCAAATGCAATGTCCATTGCTCTTTGGAAGGTTTCTCCTGCATTTTTGAGTCCAAATGGCATTTTAACATATTTGAAAGTACCCCAAGGTGTTGTAAAAGCTGTTTTGTCCTGGTCATCAGGATGAACCAGAATCTGGTTGTATCCTGAAAACCCATCTAAAAGAGAAATCCTTGAAGCACCTACTACCCTTTGCAAAATGTGATCCATTTTGGGCAAAGGATAATTATCCTTCAAAGAAACCTTATTTAGATTTCTTAAATCAACACACAGTCTAATTTCTCCATTTTTCTTCCTAGTAGGGACCAAGTTGGACACCCACTCTGAAAATCTAATTGGAGCAATTATCCTTGCTTCGTACATTCGTTTAATTTCTTTTTCAATTGAAGGTAACAATACAGGGTTGATTCTTCTCAGTTTTTGCTTAAATGGCTTCTGGTCTGATTTTAAAGGTATTGTATGTTGAATTATAGAAGTATCGTATGACTTCAGGTCTTCATAACTCCAGGCAAAAACATCCTGGAATTATGTTAATAACTCAACATATTTTTGTTTCTGATCGGGAGGCAAAGATTTTGATAACTTTATTATTTTAGGTTTTTCTTCAGTTCCCAGATTGTATTCTTCAATATCAGCTTTCAGTGGTTCCATTTTAGGTTTTAGTGGAATGTCATTAGAGTCAAAAAGATCCTCTAGAGGAGTCAATCCTTTAGGTAAATAATTATCTTTCAGATTAATGATCTCGGATTCATCTTCTACAATCTCATCAACTTCCATTTGTTTGAGGTCTTGCATGTCCTTTCTGGTGAATTTCGTTGGATGGAGCATTTGAATGGCACTCTCTTCAGAATTTTTTTTTTCTTGTTCAGTTATTTGATCAGATTCAATGACTACATCTTCTTCTATATTACTGTTAGAAAACTCATTCTCTAAAGTTAGAAAATTGTTAATCTGATTTTCATTTGCAAACACTTGCCAATTCATAAGATTGTTTGGTATAGCTGGTCTATGTCTAATCTCAGCTGTGAACTGATGATTAGGTTCAAATGTTAATTTACAAGTGCTAGAAAACATTGCGAGGCTATGAACATGCAAGTTTTGTTTTCTTGGAATTTTTGCAAGCTGAGCCTGTAGAAAAGTATTGAGAATTTCTACAACTGTTCCTCTATATTCTCTTAATCTGGGATATTTTGTCGAACATTCACCCTTGATATGTTGAATAATTAAATCAGAATCTCCTATAACAGACACTCTAATTGCTCCTAAATTTTTGACAAGTTTAAGCCCTAACAAAAGAGCTTCATACTCTGCCATATTATTAGTGCATTTAAAGTTCAATCTGTAAGCATGGCCTTCAGCATGATCATTTTCAATGTTGTGTATCCAAATTCCAGCTCCTTCTCCTAACTTATTAACTGAACCATCAAATTCTAAATGCCAAATAATTTCATGTTCATAATCTTCATCAGGTGTTTTAGTAACTTTTTTAATAGGGAGATCTGGTTTTTTATTTTCTTCAGGTTTTTCTTGGGTTTCTGATGTTTCTTTTTCTTCAGAGATTTCTTGGATTTGAACACTGGATTTATTTGCAGTTTCTTTTGGTTCAGTTGCTAGTGCTTCTAGTTCAGTGGGAAGATCATTTTCACCATTATAGAGAATGAATGAGTCCATATCAGAGTGTAATGAGTAGATAGGGAAATTTTCAGGTTTCTCCTTACTACTGACAACATATTTCATCAAGGTTTCTCTGTATAGTCTCTTAGGTTGGCCGAATACTGAAATAGTAGCATATGACATATCTAATTGAATAGATCCTCCAAGTTTTGCACCCTAGGATCTAGATAACAGCATACCATATTTTGGAGGAATATCTGCTACTACTATATCCATCAAAATTGATTTAGCAGGGTATTGAACCAATGTAACACACAAATCTTTAATTAATCCTAAACATCTCACCTGACTCGAATCAAAAGAGAAAAGATCTTTGTAGGGTCTAGTGATGTCTATATTTAATCTTTCCATTACAACCTTGGGCATTAAATTGTGAGACGCTCTAGAATCAAGCATGGAATTATGAATTTTTTTGTCATGTATATTCAAACTTATATAAAATGGAGTCCCTCCGCTTTCAGGTTTTCCATTTACTTCAGGGCCAAAGAGTAATCTGGTTTGATCATCAAAAACATTAACTGTGTCATCATTTCTAGGAATATTGAGTGATTTATAAATTTGGTTTCTGTAGACATCATGTTTAGATAATTCAGACAGTGGAACAACTATCTTTAATTTGCCTATTTCAGATTCCAAATTAAAAGATTTCTCAGTTTGAGTCTTTGTATTTCGAACAGCTGGATTGTCTTTTTCTTCTGTGTTTTCAGTGTTTTTCTCCTTTTCAGGAGTGTCGTTGGGTGTTGAAGTTGTTTCTGAATCAAATTCTAGCGGTTCCTCTACATTTCCTTTGGGATGAAAAGTATTGGAAAGTTTTCTGTTATTCAGTTGAGTCTCAGATACATCTTCAATTATTGGATGGGCATGATTGGGATATGATTTAGTGAGAATATTTACAGGAGTAGTACTGGTATTACCTTTGAGGGGTTGCTTTGTGGTTTTCTATTTACTTTCTTCCGAAAGATCAACTCTTCTACTCCTCAAATTTTATTTCTTATGAACTTCGTAGATGGATGTGTCATATCCTTCCTTAAAATCAAATGATTCTCCTGATTGGGTTTGAAATTTCTTAATAATGTGAGCTTCTTGATCATCTTGGGTCAAGAAAATTTCTGGTTCATTTTCATCTTCAGTAAAGTTGTTTACTTGAACATCATCAGTAGGTTCTTCAAAAGTTGAGCCTTCGACATAATTTTCCTGGAATGGGGACCTAATATTTTGATTAGGACCAATTTTTCCAGTATTTTGATTTTGGTTTCTTCTGAAGTTCGGATTTCTCACAGTATTACTAGGTTGACCATCCCAAGGAGCTTTATTCTTTTCAATAGTTTCTACTTTATCTCCTAGTCTTTCCATTCCTTTTATTATAGCATCTAGTTTCTTCTCAAAAGCTGAGGGTTCTTCGTTTATCGACATTCTTCTTTCAGCTCTAGCTCTAGCTCATTTTTCTACCAGGTTAGCTTCAACACTAACAACTATGCTTTGCATTTCTTCTAGAGTTTGAGGAGCTCTTTCTCTGAGCTGATATGCTATATCAGAATCAAATCCATCAGGGAATTTGATTAGTACTGAGTCTAGAGGAGGTCTAATATTTTGGGGAACAACGTTATAAGCTTCATTGAATCTAGTGACATAATCTTGCACAGTCTCGTTTGGTCCTCTTCTTAATTTTCCAAAGTCTAATAGGATTTGAAGAGGGTATTTCTTCTTTTCCCATCTATTTAAAAAGGTTCTATAAAGGGCTGGTAAGTCAGCAACACTGTTTACAGGAAGAGCCCTGAACCAGGTTCTGACTTCTCCAGTAAGACTTTGGACAAAAATTCTCATCCTAACATCATCAGCATCTATTTCATAAAATTCAAAATAATCGGTCATCCTTTTAGTATGCTGTTGAGTAGTATAAGTACCAGAACCATCAAAGGGAGTGATTTTAGATTGGTAATCTTGAGGCATAGCCCCTGGATTAGCTGGTAACCTTAAGGGAGCATATCTGTTTGCCATTGGAAGAGGTGGTGGGATAACAGGTGAGGTTGTTCTATGAGTGGTGGGTGGAGGAGTGGAAGGGGTAGTTTGAGGTTGAGAGGCTTGAGGGAAAGTGGATGAGCTTGGAGAAGCTGAAGTAATCACAGAAATGTTTGAAGTTTCTTCAGAGGTAATCTCAGATTGTATAGAATCTCGTAAATGTTTGTCAAGATGTGATGTAACAAATTCGAATTGTAAATCTTCAAGAAATAATGGGTCCGGAACTAGATTGGATAATTCAGATTCGGAAAAATTTACAAATAAAGATGTTTCAAACTTCTCATCAAAAGGTTCATCCTCAAGATAAATCCACTTCACTAGATAGGAAATAGATCTATAGAGAGGTCGAGAACTTCCAGAGCTTTCTTGACTATCTTGTCTTCTAATAATTCTGGGAATCAGATTCGGATTTTCAAATACAGGGGGAGGATTTGGATCAGGATTAGCCCTAGTGTAACGAGTCCTTTCTGAAGCCAGCTTTCTTAAGTGATATTTTTGGTTTTTTGGTTTTAAATGAAATGAATAATGCAACTTCAATAATCTCTTTAAGAAGTTTCAGATAATGGATTTAAATTTTCTTAAAGATTTATTTAACTGGAGGGACTGTTCAGATGTTTGAAACTAAAGTTCAGCTCATAAACTAGACCGGAGATAGACTGAAGTAGAATTTATTTACTATGCAATTGCAGAGCAAAATCAGTTCAAAAACTACCTGGCTAACTTCAGGCTCTGTCTGTAGTTTATAAAGTAAACACAGTAACAATAAAATTATTCAGATCCCCAGTGGAGTCGCCACTATGTTATCACTCAGATTTTCCTTGAAGTTGTTGGAAAGAGGAAAGGGGTCCGAGGTAACCACAAACCAATCTTTTAGGTACAGAATCTAGCCAATATGTACCTAGAGAGGGCTCTCTCTGTAAAATTTAGCTTTGTTTTAGAAGATATTAGGCTAGTTATAAAGTCCAAAGGGTTTTTCTTGAATTTGGGTGGTGTAATTTGATAGCTGAGGGAAGGATTGAGTAGTTTAGGCCATTGGGCTATGGAGTCAAAAATATGGCTTCACTGGATTAAGTTTCTAGACAAAATATGGTTTCACAAGGCAAGATAATCACATAGAGAGCAATTTTATATTTAAAGTGAATGGAATGGATATAAAACGGATGAAAGACAATTAAGAATCTTTCAACATATTCATAAGAGGGAAAATTGAGTGATTATTAACAAAGATAAATTAAGAATTATTTATTAAATAACCAAAATGTTTAAACTAGAAAAATAGGAGCAATTAAGAATTCACTGTTTAAAACCAGTTTAGAAGAAAACATTTAGAATAAAAATGATTGAAATCAGATTACACTTAAGTACCTTCTGATTTATTCCTTTTCATTAGTCATTCAGAAATGAAACACAGTGATATAATAAACAGATATAAAGACTTTAAAACATAAGAGGAAGATGACTTATTGATCCGTAGTCTGACACATGAATCCTGTAAAAAGTCTTTCGCTTCAATTCATCATCCAGCTTAGCCACAAAAAATTTCTCCAATAGCACTTTATTCCAAAATAGTTAATTTTACAGCAAAGTTTCAAGAATCCACCCTCAATACTCCGATTGATGGAGTACTTATACAAAAAGTTACAAAAAATATCTCATAACAACTTAAGATATTATCTAGGATGACTTATAAGTAAATTAAAATAAAATAGAGACATATGGTCTCGTAGATAAGAAAGAATGATAGCTGATGTTGTGTTGTTTCCTTCTTTTGAGAATGTGCTGGAGGCAGGACCTATGCTTTGGCTCATTGTTGTCCTCTTCAGTAACTCTGTGTTGGTTGGTCCATTTCACTGATACTCTTTAACTGCTCTGATACACTTTGACCTTTATTCATCCTTTTATCCTTTTTATCATGATACAATGTGGTAAATAGGCAAAAATTCATGTAAGGATAAATTTTACAAAATTTCCATCATTTCTTCCCACCATTGAACTTCTGGCACTCTGGTCCTTTGCAAATTTCTTAGTGTTTCATCGGCCTCAGTATATCTGAAGAAATTAGGCTGAACTAGAAACAAATGATTTATTTCATGCTCAAGATAAAATAAATTCTCCAATCTGTCATGAAGATTTTTTCCTGTGGGTAATGCTGTTGTTGATGAACTGGCTGAAGAACTGGCTTAATTGTTAGCAAATTTGTCCAATTTTTCAACATAATTATCAAGGTCCATTAACTTATCTTCTGCAACTATAGGACTGGGTAATCCTCTATTTAAAAAAATATTCAATCTTTCTCTGAAGGCAATGATTTCTTCTTGCATATCTGAGCACCTTCGTTCTAAATTCTGTACCAGAGTTCTTTTAGTAAAAATTCTCTTTATTTCCAAAATTGTTCCGGTCCTGTCTTGAATACCAAATTCTGCAATTTGATTCTTAGTCTGAGTATTAAAAAAATGTATGAGTCTATTGGCTTCTTCTGGCATATTTCCCAACTCTTCTCTTTCTCTCTCAATTTCATCTAGAGCCAATTTAACTAAGTCATTATGTTCATACATTATTTGAATTGAGGATCAGATGTCCTTTATTGATTGAATGATGTTATCCCAAAGAATTTCATTTATTTCCTTTAAAGGTTTATCTAATGTAAGATCATTTTCCAATGCCTTAACTGTTTTTTCTAATTTGTTCACCTCTCTTGTTTTATCAGCAACACTCATTTTTAAAAGATCATATTTTTGTTCTAGAGTGGCCAATTGTTCCTTTGTTTTGTAGAGCTCGATGGCCTGAAGTTTCATTTCTTCCATTGACTTTGTTAATTCATCAGTGTTGCCCTATTACAATTCTGCTGGCTCACCTATTGTTGCTGTACCTGTCACTACTCCTGCTGTAGATACTGGAATATTTGCCTGCTTATCTTTTAATGCAATCTCAAGCTCCTTTTCAGTTGCATTAAGTTGCTCATTCAATTTTAAGAGCAAATCCATTAGTTCTTCCTCAGAATTTTGTTTGATGATTTCTACAGTCTGTGGATGTCTCGAGGCTGGTAACTTCATTTGTTTTCTCAGAGATGCAATATCATCATCTTTCTTCTTGATTAAAGCTTCAATACCTTTCACATCTTTAGGATTATGACCCAAACTAATGATTATTTCCTCCAAAGTTTTGATTCTATTATCCTTAGCCCGGGAGGAGGATTTTTCAAGCTGCAACTGTGTATTAGTGTTATCCAAAGAATCCTGCAACTTATGGGTCATCATTGATTTATCCATCAGAGTAGAATAAATCATCTCACCTGTTTGCTTGTGTAGCTCAATTTGATCTAAAGGATGGATATCTTTTGCTAGGACTTCAAAATTAGTCCTAATGTAATCTGCAGTTGTCTGAGGCTACTTCATCTTGGGCTTGAAGTGGCTCATTAACATCTTACCCTGTTGGATGTCATAGGCTAACATCAATCTTTCTTGATTTTTCGGAGCCATTTTCAAATATTGGTTGTACACTTGAAGTCTAAGTGGATCGTTCCTGGTCTTTATATTGATAAAGGTTCTTTTGATGTCCCAGGCATTTTTTACTAGAGATTTGAAAGAAGATATCTCTGCACTTTGTTGCCTCTGTAGTTCCTTTCTTTGAAAATTAGTGGATGTCCCACTACCTGTACCTGTTTGCTGACTGTCTTCTCTTCCCTGGCTATCAGGGATTTCCTGAACTGATTCAACTTCTGGAAGAGGAGTTAATATCTGCCTTTTAACACCTTGTTGTTCAAAGGAGCCACCAATGGGAGTAGCTGCTTCAGCCTCTCTCTTTTTGCCCTTTTCTACATTCAGGGGAGTTTGTAAAATTGAAATTTCTGGCTCATTAACCTGAGTAGGAGGAATCTGTACTTGCTCCTATCCTTTAGAAGTCTGAGGCTGATCTGTCATTGTGAATTTTTCAATTACTTGTATATCAGGCTCCTTTTCTTTTCCTTTAGATTCTACTGCCACTGTACTAATCTCCTGCAATTTTTGTTGTGAAGTTCCTGCTGAAGAAGATCCTAGTATCTGCACCTGCCCAAAAGAGTCTAGGTCAAGTATCTTTTCAAGATCTTTCATCACATTTTCAACATTGACCCGCTCACTATCTTTTTCAACCAATGTTCCTTCCACCCATTCATCCATATTGGCATATTGTTCTATTTCTGGGATTCTATGATGTATGTATGGTGATATTTTATTTTTCATTCTTCTATCACAGATGAAGTTGTTTGGATCATAAGGCACCCAGTAGAAACTCCTTTGTATTCTGAGATAGTCTTCTAAAATTCTTTTGGCTTCTTTTCCAGCTTCCCTCAAGTTACAAATAAATGGACCTAGTTGGCTCTTGATTCTGAGTTGAGCCTTTTTCTTTGCATTGCAGAAATGAACTATATCTGAATTATTCATCTGCCTAAAATACTCTAATGCAAAGAGTCTCATTGGGACATATTTTGGCAATTTAAATGGGCATAACTCACATCCATATATTTAGATCTATGTGTGGTTTTGATATAGGTACCAATCACCTATCTTGTACTGCTTTGAGAGCTGAAGGATTTTCTTGATGCCATTATTTACCCTAGGAGGAGAAACTCCTGTCAACAAGGTGGTTGCAGGATGTACAAAAATTTCAACAAACTCATTATAAGAATAAGGAGAATCAGGGGAATTGTGAGTAATGGCAGACCAAAAGATGACTGACCTAGGATTCCCTTTGGCATCAAGTTTCTTAACATAAAAAGGGAAATTCTCTGATTGAAAGTAAATCATGAGGTGATATATGACAGAAGAATACTTGAATACTCTCTCACTCCCTAATCTCATGAAATGATCATGGATTTTGTCAGCAATATAAGATGCAAAATCGTACTTGACAACAGGAGGTTGTCGAGGGGTAAAAATAGATAACAATACTAGGGTTAATTGATCAACATACTCACTAGTATTGAAACCCATTATGAAAGATATCATGTTTAGAATAAGTCTACCTTCTTCAGTGAAAAAAGTATACCCATAAGGGGGAGGGATTTTGGGTTGATGCTTAGGTAACATGAAGGTTTGGCACAGACAGTTTAACTCTTCATGGGATAGATTGGTAGATTTCTCAAGTAATTCAGCCATGGATAGGGGGGTGAGGGCTTGACCAGGTTGGAATTGTAGCATTTCATTTATGGACTGAGCAGTTATTGGGAAAAGGACACTTTGACTTGGGGATAAAACTGCTCGTTAGTCAGGATCATAGTTTGCATGGCAGTAATGGATTAACTCAGGAAAAATATGGACTGAGGGCAGAAGGTACATGGGAATATTAGATTCCCAAAGTCCAAAGATGTCAGAACCATTCAAATAATTGTCTCTACAGTGGCAAAATATTCGAAGAGGATTCTCACTGAGAAGCAAGTCTTTAATTTGAAAATCCATATCGGCTAAAGACAAATAATCCAAGTCCTTGTGAGGGGCATTGAGGGGCACGACATTCAGAGCTACAGGAACTTCCATTTCTGGTTCTTATGGATTCAGAAATGGAAACTCGGGGTTTTTGTGGAATAGGGGCACAATTACCAGTTTTGGGACTATAATTGCAGTTCTGGGAATTTTAAAAAGACCAAATTGGATTTCTTTTCATACCATTAGTACGAAATTAAAACCAGAAATAGGAATTCTTAACAGAATTCAGCAGGAAATTGGAGTAAATACCTGTTTATGGGAAATTAACAGTGGTTAAACAGGTACTGGCTATGGCGAATGAATTCTGGAGTATTCGGCTTCAATTTTCTTCAGCAAACTAATGGTCGGCAATCTTCAATGGTTGATTTTTGAAATTTCGTTGCATGGGAGACTGGTTAGCGCATGAAATAATGAAAAAGATGTGGGCATATTTGTTTTATTTACAAAGTCAAAAGGGTAGCTGGTTTTGATTGATGATGTCAGCAGGTACGGAGGATGTGTCATAGAGGATAGGCGGTAAGTGGTTTCCATCGCACCGCTTTTGGGACAGGGCGATTTTGGATGGAGGGGCAGCAATTCCATACAAAAAACGACGCGTGGCTTTGTATGGTTTGGAAAACCGCTTGGCCATCGCGCGTTATCGTTCGGACGCGGATGGTTAGCGATATTGTTAATGGCCGTTGATCTCAGATGGGTTGATCGGACGGTGGTCGGGACGTGGAAATGACAGAGGTTTAACAGGCGGGCCCGACGCAATTAAACCTTAATTAATCTCATCAGGGGGGCTTTAATTGGCAGAGTTAGGTTCTTAATTAATCGTGAGGATTAATTAATCCCTTTGTATGACAGAGGTTCGAGGAGGAAAAATATGCACGGGATGGGTTATTTTGAAGTTTGGTTTGAATTAAACTTCGGGTTTATTTTTGTTTTAAACATATATAAAAAAATATGTTTTGACATTTTTTCATATATTTTTTATTATATGGTAATTAAACCAACGCGATTTGCCTACCATAGGGGGCGGAGTAATATTAAAGATATATTTTAGTCAAAGGAGATATAACGGGGGTTTTTATTTAAACATGTGGGATTAAATACTTTGACTAAAATTATAATAAGTGGGTTTTTGGGTTCCTATATAAAGGAGTTATATACTATAGGAAAATGTTATTTCAATAGGAATTTAAATAATAAATTAGAAATTAATATGGAAATGAGTTAAAGCGCTAAGTATAAAACATAAGAATAATGTATTTAACTTATGCTTGCATGAAAAAGGGTTTTATGGAATATTGCATGATTTTCCTAAGTAAAAATGGGATTTTACTTTAGGAAAGGTTTTTAGAGGTGAATGAGTGTGATGATGAATGTTGTTAAGCACTTAAGCCTTTTCCAATTATTGGCCCGAGGGTCCGGTCCCTCCAAAATTCAAGGAATGCCTTGAGCCCCTCTAATCTTCAAATACCTTAGAACTTAGGGAAATTAATGAAATCTTTAGGGAAAAAATGAGAGGGGAAGTTAATAATTTTGACTTTGCCTTGCTTGAACTTCTTTCAGTGTAGTATATGCCTTAGCACTTGTGATGAAAGTAAATATTTTAACCATCTAAAGCCATTATTCATCATATGTAATTCAGCAACATCATCTACCTACCCTATCTACTTTATCCTACCATTTTCTCTTCTTTATTAGGGTGCACTTTAGACTGGCAAACCCTTATCACACTTTTTCTTTTACATATGGAAATCTATCTAGTTCTAACCTTATTAAATCCAAGGGCTCAGATTAAACTGTTGAGCTCCTTTTATTTACTCTACCAATCTACTTATCTACCAAGATTTAATAGTTTTGGTCAGATTTTATTCTCTATCTCTAAAACATGAAATTGAAAAATGAACAAGCCAAGCTTAAACTATTTGACTGTTCATGAATTGTGGCATAGAATACAAGTTGCACACAATTTGTTTATTACATCAGAGTAAAAAGTAGTGGCATTTAGATTTTCACACTTTCCTTGGCCTTTCTTTTGGTGGGGTTCATTTTCTTTCACTTTTTTGGCCAATTTTTATTCTTTTCACCCTTTGATTTTTCTTTTAGGGTATACCCTCTTTACATTTTTAAAATTTTTTTATTTTTTTATTTTTTGAGAATATGGAA